>JAEVFF010000840.1:26999-49098 GCA_018901945.1 Pugionium dolabratum | reverse complement strand
GTCTAAAATATTGTTATAGTATAGAAAATTTATCTAGATTAACGTGAGGATTGGTTCGTGTCATTCTGATATATAAATCAAAAGTTATAGACGATTTACTGCATACATGTCAAGTTGATCAGCTAGTTAAAGTGATCATTCTAAACTGATCATTGGTGCTCATTAACTAAAGGCTTATAAATGAAGCTAAAGAATGGCATCACGCAGTTTACGATAGATTGGATTTCTTGGACGCTTGGTCGTCTCTACTTTTATCTCAAATTTTGTCAAAATATAGAACATTTATCTAGCTTAACGCGGGAATTTGATTCGTGTCATTATAAGCTCAAATAAAGAGGTAGGGACAATTTACTAAGGACATGTCAAGTTGATCAGCCAGTTAATATGATTATTCTAAACTGATCATTGGTGCTCATTGAGGAAATGCCTTTAAATGACGCATAATGCATGGCATCAAACAGTTTTTGATAGATTGGATTACTTGGACGCTTTGTCGTATCTATTCGGTCTAAAATATTGTTACAGTATAAAAATTGATCTTGATTAACGTAAGCATTGACGTGTCATTCTGAGCTCTAAATCAAATGTTATGGATGATTTAGTGCAGACATGTCATGTTGAGTTTCTAGTTAAAGTGATCATTCTATACAAATCATTGGTGCTCATTAAGTAAATGATTATAAATGAAGCATAAAGCATGGGATCAAGCAGTTTGGATAGATTGCATTACTTGGACGCTTTTTCATCTCTATTTATGTCTCAAATTTTGTCAAAATATAGAAACTTTAGCTAGCTTAACGTGGGCATTGGATTCGTGTCATTTTGAGCTCTAAACCAAATGTTATGTACGATCTAGTGTGGACATGTCAAGTTGAACAGCAAGTTAAAGTGATTATTTTATACTGATCATTGGTCTTCATTGAGTAAATGCTTATAAATGAAGCATAATGCATGGCATCACGCAGTTTGAGATAGGTTGGATTACTTGTACGCTTTGTCATATCTAGTTCTGTCTCAAATTTTTTCACAATATATGAAATTGAGCTAGTTTAACGTGGGCATTGGATTTGTGCCATTCGGAGCTCTAAATCAAAAGTTAGGGACGATTTACGGTGGACATGTCAAGTTGATCGTTCAGTTAAAGTGATCATTCTAAATTCATCATTGGTGGTCATTAAAAACATGCTTATAAATGAATCAGAATGCATGACATGAAACAGTTTGGATGGATTGGATTACTTGAACGCTTTGTTGTCTCTATTTTTGTCTCAAAGTTTGTCAAAATATAGATAATTGAGATAGCTTAATGTGGGTGTTGGATTCGTTTCATTATGAGCTCTAAATCAAGAGTTACGGACAATTTAGTGTGGACATGTCAAGTTGATCAGCCAGTTAAAGTGATCATTCTAAACTGATCATTGGTGCTCATTAACTAAAGGCTTATAAATGAAGCCTAAAGAATGGCATCACACAGTTTAGGATAGATGGGATTTCTTGGACGCTTTGTCGTCTCTACTTCTATCTCAAATTTTGTCATAATATAGAACATTTGTCTAGCTTAACGTGGAAATTCGATTCATGTCATTATGAGCTAAAATCAAGAGGTAGGGACGATTTACTGAGGACATGTCAAGTTGATCGACCAGTTTATATGATTATTTTAAACTGATCAATGGTGCTTATTGAGTAAATGCTTATAAACGAAGCACAATGCATGGTATCAAACAGTTTTTTATAGATTGCATTACTTGGATCCTTTGTCGTATCAATTTCTGTCTAAAATATTGTTATAATATAGAAATTTGATCTAGCTTAATGTGAGCATTGTATTTGTGTCATTATGAGCTCAAATCAAGAGGTACGGACGATTTACTGAGGATATGTCAAGTTGATCGGCCAATTAAAGTGATCATTTTAAACAGATCATTGGTGCTCATTAACTAATGGTTTATAAATGAAGCCTAAAGAATGGCATCACGCGGTTTGGGATAGATTGGATTGTTGGACGATTTGTCGTCTCTATTTTTGTCTCAAATTTTGTCAAAATATAGAACATTTATCTAGCTTAACGTGGGAATTTGTTTTGTGACATTATAAGCTCAAATAAAAAGGTAGGGACAATATACTGAGGACATGTCAAGTCGATCAGCCTGTTAATATTATTATTCTTAACTGATCAATGGTGCTCATTGAGTAAAGGGTTTTAAATGAAGCATAATGCATGGCATCAAACAGATTTCGGTAGATTGGATTCCTTGGACGCTTCGTCGTATCTATTTCTGTCAAAATATTGTTATAGTATAGAAAATTGATCTAGATTAACGTGAGAATTGGATTCGTGACCTTCTGAGCTCTAAATCAAAAGTTACGGATGATTTAGTGCAGACATGTCAAGTTGAGTGTCTAGTTAAAGTGATCATTCTATACAGATCATTGGTGCTCATTAAGTAAAGACTTATAAATGAAGCATAAAGCATGGCATCACGCAGTTTGGATAGATTGCATTATTTGGACGCTTTTTCATCTCTATTTCTGAATCAAATTTTGTCAAAATATAGAAAATTTAGCTAGTTTAACGTGGGCATTGGATTCGTGTTATTTTGAGCTCTAAACCAAAAGTTATGGACGATGTAGTGCGGACATGTCAAGTTGAACAGCCAGTTAAAATGATTATTTTATACTGATCATTGGTGTTCATTGAGTAAAGGCTTATAAAAAAAGCATAATGCATGGCATCACGCAGTTTGAGATAGATTGGATTACTTGTACGCTTTGTCGTATCTAGTTCTGTCTAAAATTTTGCCACAGTATATAAAATTGAGCTATCTTAACGTGGGCATTGGATTCGTGTCATTCTGAGCTCTAAATAAAAAGTTAGGGACGATTTACGATGGACATGCCAAGTTGATCGTTCAGTTAAAGTGATCATTCTAAATTCATCATTGGTGGTCATTAAAAAAATGCATATAAATGAATCATAATGCATGACATCAAACAGTTTGGATGGATTGGATTACTTGGACGCTTTGTTGTCACTATTTTTGTCTCAACTTTTGTCAAAATATATATAATTGAGATAGCTTAATGTGGGTATTGGATTCGTGTCATCCTGAGCTCTAAATCAAGAGTTACGGACGATTTAGTGCGAACATGTTAAGTTGATCAGCCAGTTAAAGTGATCATTCTAAACTGATCACTGGTGCTCATTAACTAAAGGCTTATAAATGAAGCCTAAAGAATGGCATCACGCAGTTTAGGATAGATTGGATTTCTTGGGTGCTTTGTCATCCCTATTTCTATCTCAAATTTTGTCATAATATTGAAAATTTGTCTAGCTTAACATGGAAATTCGATTCGTGCTATTATGAGCTAAAATCAAGAGGTAGGGACAATTTACTGAGGACATGTCCAGTTGATCGACGAGTTTATATGATTAATTTTTAACTGATCAATGGTGCTGATTGAGTAAAGGCTTATAAATGAAGCACAATGCATGGTATCAAACAGTTTTCGATAGATTGCATTACTTGGATGTTGTGTCGTATCTATTTTTATCTAAGATATTGTTATAATATAGAAATTTGATATAGCTTAACTTGAGCATTGGATTCGTGTCATTATGAGCTCAAATCAAGAGGTACGGACGATTTACTGAGTACATGTCAAGCTGATCGGCCAGTTAAAGTGATCATTTTAAACTGATCATTGGTGCTCATTAACTAAAGGCTTATAAATGAAGCCTAAAGAATGGCATCACGCAGTTTGTGATAGATTGGATTACTTGGACGATTGTCGTCTCTATTTCTGTCTCAAATTTTGTCAAAATATAGAACATTTATCTAGCTTAACGTGGGAATTTGATTCATGTCATTATAAGCTCAAATAAAGAGGTAGGGACAATTTACTGAGGACATGTCAAGTTGATCATCCAGTTAATATGATTATTCTTAACTGATCATTGGTCCTCATTAAGTAAAGGCTTATAAATGAAGCATGAAGCATGGCATCAAGTAGTTTGGATAGATTGCATTAGTTGGACGCTTTTTCATCTCTATTTCTGTCTCAAATTTTGTCAAAATATAGAAAATTTAGCTAGCTTTACGTGGGCATTGGATTTGTGTCATTTTGACCTCTAAACCAAACGTTATGGACGATTTAGTGCAGACATGTCAAGTTGAACAGCCAGTTAAAGGGATTATTTTATACAGATCATTGGTGTTCATTGAGTAAAGGCTTATAAATGAAGCATAATGCATGGCATCACGCAGTTTGAGATAGATTGAATTACTTGTATGCTTTGTCGTATCTAGTTCTGTCTCAAATTTTGTCACAATATATAAAATTGAGCTAGCTTAACGTGGGTATTGGATTCGTGTCATTCTGAGCTCTAAATCAAAAGTTATGGACGATTGACGGTGGACATGTCAAGTTGATCGTTCAGTTAAAGTGATCATTCTAAATTCATCATTGATGGTCATTAAAAAACGCTTATAAATGAATCATAATGCATGACATCAAACATTTTGCATGGATTGGATTACTTAGACGCTTTGTTGTCTCTATTTTTGTCTCAAAATTTGTCAAAATGTAGATAATTGGGATAGTTTAATGTGGGTATTGGATTCACATCATTCTGATCTATAAATCAAAAGTTACGGACGATATAGTGCGGACATGTCAAGTTGATCAGCCAGTTATCATAAAGGAAGCACAATGCATGGTATCAAACAGTTTTCGATAGATTGCATTACTTGAATGCTTTGTCGTATCTATTTCTGTCTAAAATATTGTTATAATATAGAAATTTGATCTAGCTTAACGTGAGCATTGGATTCGTGTCATTATGAGATCAAATCAAGAGGTACGGACGATTTACTCAAGACATGTCAAGTTGATCTGCCAGTTAAAGTGATCATTTTAAACTGTCATTGGTGCTCATTAACTAAAGGCTTATAAATGAAGCCTAAAGAATGGCATCACGCAGTTTGGGATAGATTGGATTACTTGGACGATTTGTCGTCTCTACTTCTGTCTCAAATTTTGTCAAAATATAGAACATTTATCTAGCTTAACGTGGGAATTTGATTCATGTCATTATAAGCTCAAATAAAGAGGTAGGGACAATTTACTGAGGACATTTCAAGTTGATCAGCCAGTTAATATGATTATTCTAAACTGATCATTGGTGCTCATTGAGTAAAGGCTTTTAAATGAAGCATAATGCATGGCATCAAACAGTTTTTGATATATTGGATTACTTGGACGCTTTGTCTTATCTATTTCTGTCTAAAATATTGTTATAGTATAGAAAATTTATCTAGATTAACGTGAGGATTGGTTCGTGTCATTCTGATCTATAAATAAAAAGTTATAGACGATTTACTGCATACATGTCAAGTTGATCAGCCAGTTAAAGTGATCATTCTAAACTGATCATTGGTGCTCATTAACTAAAGGCTTATAAATGAAGCTAAAGAATGGCATCATGCAGTTAACGATAGATTGGATTTCTTGGACGCTTTCTCGTCTCTAGTTCTATCTCAAATTTTGTCAAAAAATAGAACATTTATCTAGCTTAACGCGGGAATTTGATTCGTGTCATTATAAGCTCAATAAAAGAGGTAGGGACAATTTACTAAGGACATGTCAAGTTGATCAGCCAGTTAATATGATTATTCTAAACTGATCATTGGTGCTCATTGAGGAAAGGCTTTTAAATGACGCATAATGCATGGCATCAAACAGTTTTCGATAGATTGGATTACTTGGACGCTTTGTCGTATCTATTTCGGTCTAAAATATTGTTACAGTATAGAAAATTGATCTAGATTGAGATAAAATGTTAAAGCATTGGATTCGTGTCATTCTGAGCTCTAAATAAAATGTTATGGATGATTTAGTGCAGACATGTCATGTTGAGTTTCTAGTTAAAGTGATCATTCTATACAAATCATTGGTGCTCATTAAGTAAAGGATTATAAATGAAGCATAAAGCATGGGATCAAGCAGTTTGGATAGATTGCATTACTTGGACGCTTTTTCATCTCTATTTATGTCTCAAATTTTGTCAAAATATAGAAACTTTAGCTAGCTTAACGTGGGCATTGGATTCGTGTCATTTTGAGCTCTAAACCAAATGTTATGTACGATTTAGTGCGGACATGTCAAGTTGAACAGCAAGTTAAAGTGATTATTTTATACTGATCATTAGTGTTCATTGAGTAAAGGCTTATAAATGAAGCATAATGCATGGCATCACCCAGTTTGAGATAGATTGGATTACTTGTACGCTTTGTCGTATCTAGTTCTCTCTCAAATTTTGTCACAATATATAAAATTGAGCTAGTTTAACGTGGGCATTGGATTCGTGCCATTCGGAGCTCTAAATCAAAAGTTAGGGACGATTTACGGTGGACATGTCAAGTTGATCGTTCAGTTAAAGTGATCATTCTAAATTCATCATTGGTGGTCATTAAAAAAATGCTTATAAATGAATCATAATGCATGACATGAAACAGTTTGGATGGATTGGATTACTTGAACGCTTTGTTGTCTCTATTTTTGTCTCAAATTTTGTCAAAATATAGATAATTGAGATAGCTTAATGTGGGTATTGGATTCGTTTCATTATGAGCTCTAAATCAAGAGTTACAGACAATTTAGTGTGGACATGTCAAGTTGATCAGCCAGTTAAAGTGATCATTCTAAACTGATCACTGGTGCTCATTAACTAAAGGCTTATAAATGAAGCCTAAAGAATGGCATCACACATTTCAGGATAGATGGGATTTCTTGGACGCTTTGTCGTCTCTACTTCTATCTCAAATTTTGTCATAATATAGAACATTTATCTAGCTAAACGTGGAAATTCGATTCGTGTCATTATGAGCTAAAATCAAGAGGTAGGGACCATTTACTGAGGACATGTCAAGTTGATCGACCAGTTTATATGATTATTTTAAACTGATCAATGGTGCTTATTGAGGAAATGCTTATAAATGAAGAACAATGCATGGTATCAAACAGTTTTCGATAGACTGCATTACTTGGATCCTTTGTCGTATCTATTTCTGTCTAAAATATTGTTATAATATAGAAATTTGATCTAGCTTAATGTGAGCATTGTATTTGTGTCATTATGAGCTCAAATCAAGAGGTGCGGACGATTTACTGAGTACATGTCAAGCTGATCGGCCAGTTAAAGTGATCATTTTAAACTGATCATTGGTGCTCATTAACTAAAGGCTTATAAATGAAGCCTAAAGAATGGCATCACGCAGTTTGTGATAGATTGGATTACTTGGACGATTGTCGTCTCTACTTCTGTCTCAAATTTTGTCAAAATATAGAACATTTATCTAGCTTAACGTCGGAATTTGATTCGTGTCATTATAAGCTCAAATAAAGAGGTAGGGACAATTTACTGAGGACATGTCAAGTTGATCATCCAGTTAATATGTTTATTCTTAACTGATCATTGGTGCTCATTGAGTAAAGGCTTTTAAATGAAGCATAATGCATGGCATCAAATAGTTTTTGATAGATTGGCTTACTTGGATGCTTTGTCGCATCTATTTCTGTCTAAAATACTGTTATAGTATAGAAAATTGATCTAGATTAACGTGAGGATTGGATTCGTGTCATTCTGAGCTTTAAATCAAAAGTTACGGACGATTTAGTGGAGATATGTCAAGTTGAGTGTCTAGTTAAGGTGATCATTCTATATAGATCATTGGTACTCATTAAGTAAAGGCTTATAAATGAAGCATAAAGCATGGCATCAAGCAGTTTGGATAGATTGCATTACTTGTACGCTTTTTCATCTCTATTTCTGTCTCAAGTTTTATCAAAATTTAGAAAATTTAGCTAGCTTAACATGGGCATTGGATTCGTGTCATTTTGAGCTCAAAACCAAAAGTTATGGACGATTTAGTGCGGACATGTCAAGTTGAACAGCCAGTTAAAGTGATTATTTTATACTGATCATTGGTGTTCATTGAGTAAAGGCTTATAAATGAAGCATAATGCGTGGTATCACACAGTTTGAGATAGATTGGATTACTTGTACGCTTTGTCGTATCTATTTCTGTCTCAAATTTTGTCACAATGTATAAAATTGAGCTACTTTAACGTGGGCATTGGATTCGTGTCATTCTGAGCTCTAAATCAAAAGTTAGGGATGATTTACGGAGGACATGTCAAGTTGATCGTTCAGTTAAAGTGATAATTCTAAATTCATCATTGGTGGTCATTGAAAAACCGCTTATATATGAATCATAATGCATGACATCAAACAATTTGGATGGATAGAATTACTTGGACGCTTTGTTGTCTCTATTTTTGTCTCAAATTTTGTCAAAATATAGATAATTGAGATAAATTTTTGTGGGTATTGGATTCGTGTCATTCTGAGCTCTAAATTAAGAGTTACGGACGATTTAGTGCGTATATGTCAAGTTGATTACCCAGTTAAAGTGATCATTCTAAACTGATCATTGATACTCATTAACTGAAGGCTTATAAATGAAGCCTAAAGAGTGACATCACGCAGTTTAAGATAGATTGGATTTCTTGGAACCTTTGTCGTCTCTACTTCTATCTCAAATTTTGTCAAAAATATAGAACATTTATTTAGCTTAACGTGGAAATTCTATTCGTGCCATTATGAGCTAAAATCAAGAGGTAGGGACGATTTACTGAGGACATGTCAAGTTGATCGACCAGTTTATATGATTATTTTAAACTGAACAATGATGCTGATTGCATAAAGGCTTATAAATGAAGCACAATGCATGGTATCAAACAGTTTTCGATAGATTGCATTACTTGTATGCTTTGTCGTATCTATTTCTGTCTAAAATATTGTTATAATATAGAAACTTGATCTAGCTTAACGTGAGCATTGGAGTCATATCATTTTGAGCTCTAAATCAAAAGTTACGAACGATTTAGTGTGGACATGTCAAGTTGAGTGGCAGTTAAAGTGATCATTCTATACAGATCATTAATGCTCATTAAGTAAAGGCTTATAAATGAAGCATAAAGCATGGCATCAAGCAGTTTGGATAAATTGGATTATTTGGACGCTTTTTTGTCTCTATTTCTCTCTCAAATTTTGTCGTGGCATTGGATTCGTGGCAGATAAATTGAGATAGCCTGACGTGGGCATTGGATTCGTGTCATTTTAAGCTCTAAGTCAAAAGATATGGACGATTTAGTGCGGATATGTCAAGTTGATCAGCAAGTTAAAGTGAATATTCCAGACTAATCATTGGTGTTCATTAAGTAAAGGCTTATAAATGAAGCATAATGCATGTCATCACGTAGTTAAGATAGCTTGGATTACTTGGATGCTTTCTCGTATCTAGTTCTGTCTCAAATTTTGGGAACAATATTTAAAATTAAGCTAGCTTAACGTGGGCATTGGATTCATGTTAGTCTGAGCTCTAAATCAAAAGTTACGCACAATTTAGTGCGGACATGTTAAGTTGTTGGGCCAGTTAAAGTGATCATTCTAAATTCATCGTTGGTGGTCATTAAGTATAGGCGTATAAATGAACATAATGAAAAGCATCACACAGTTTTGGATATATTGGATTAATTGGATGCCTTGGCATATCTATTTCTGTCTCAAATTCTGAGCTCTGAATCAAAAATTACGAACGATTTACGGGGGAAATGTCAAGTTGATCGCCAGTTAAAGTGATCATTCTAAATTCATCATTGGTGCTCATTAAAAAACGCTTCTAAAGGAAGCATAATGCATGACACCAAACAGTTTGGATGGATTGGATTACTTGGACGCTTTTTCATCTCTATTTTTGTCTCAAATTTTGTCAAAATATAGAGAATTGAGATAGTTTTACGTGGGCATTGGATTCGTGTCATTTGGAGCTCTAAATCAAACGTTACGGATGATTTATTGCGGACATGTCAAGTTCATCAGCCAGTTAAAGTTATCATTCTAAACTTATCGTTGCTGCTCATTAACTAATGGCTTATAAATGAAGCCTAAAGAATGGCATCACACAGTTTATGATAGATTGGATTACTTGGATGCTTTGTCGTCTCTACTTCTTTCTCAAATTTTGTCAAAATATAGAACATTTATCTAGTTTAACGTGGGAATTCAATTTTTGTCATTATGAGTTCAAATAAAGAGGTAGGGACGATTTACTGAGTACTTGTCAAATTTATCAGCCAGTTAATATGATTATTCTATAAACTGATCATTGGTGTTCATTGAGTAAAGGCTTATAAATGAAGAATAACGCATGACATCAAACAGTTTTTGATAGATTNGATTGACGGTGGACATGTCAAGTTGATCGTTCAGTTAAAGTGATCATTCTAAATTCATCATTGATGGTCATTAAAAAACGCTTATAAATGAATCATAATGCATGACATCAAACATTTTGCATGGATTGGATTACTTAGACGCTTTGTTGTCTCTATTTTTGTCTCAAAATTTGTCAAAATGTAGATAATTGGGATAGTTTAATGTGGGTATTGGATTCACATCATTCTGATCTATAAATCAAAAGTTACGGACGATATAGTGCGGACATGTCAAGTTGATCAGCCAGTTATCATAAAGGAAGCACAATGCATGGTATCAAACAGTTTTCGATAGATTGCATTACTTGAATGCTTTGTCGTATCTATTTCTGTCTAAAATATTGTTATAATATAGAAATTTGATCTAGCTTAACGTGAGCATTGGATTCGTGTCATTATGAGATCAAATCAAGAGGTACGGACGATTTACTCAAGACATGTCAAGTTGATCTGCCAGTTAAAGTGATCATTTTAAACTGTCATTGGTGCTCATTAACTAAAGGCTTATAAATGAAGCCTAAAGAATGGCATCACGCAGTTTGGGATAGATTGGATTACTTGGACGATTTGTCGTCTCTACTTCTGTCTCAAATTTTGTCAAAATATAGAACATTTATCTAGCTTAACGTGGGAATTTGATTCGTGTCATTATAAGCTCAAATAAAGAGGTAGCGACATTTTACTGAGGACATTTCAAGTTGATCAGCCAGTTAATATGAGTATTCTAAACTGATCATTGGTGCTCATTGAGTAAAGGCTTTTAAATGAAGCATAATGCATGGCATCAAACAGTTTTCGATATATTGGATTACTTGGACGCTTTGTCTTATCTATTTCTGTCTAAAATATTGTTATAGTATAGAAAATTGATCTAGATTAACGTGAGGATTGGTTCGTGTCGTTCTGAGCTATAAATCAAAGGTTATAGACGATTTACTGCATACATGTCAAGTTGATCAGCCAGTTAAAGTGATCATTCTAAACTGATCATTGGTGCTCATTAACTAAAGGCTTATAAATGAAGCTAAAGAATGGCATCACGCAGTTTACGATAGATTGGATTTCTTGGAGGCTTTGTCTTCTCTACTTTTATCTCAAATTTTGTCAAAATATAGAACATTTATATAGCTTAACGCGGGAATTTGATTCGTGTCATTATAAGCTCAAATAAAGAGGTAGGGAGAATTTACTAAGGACATGTCAAGTTGATCAGCCAGTTAATATGATTATTCTAAACTGATCATTGGTGCTCATTGAGGAAAGGCTTTTAAATGACGCATAATGCATGGCATCAAACAGTTTTCGATAGATTGGATTACTTGGACGCTTTGTCGTATCTATTTCGGTCTAAAATATTGTTATGGTATAGAAAATTGATCTAGATTAACGTGAGCATTGGATTCGTGTCATTCTGAGCTCTAAATCAAATGTTATGGATGATTTAGTGCAGACATGTCATGTTGAGTTTCTAGTTAAAGTGATCATTCTATACAAATCATTGGTGCTCATTAAGTAAAGGATTATAAATGAAGCATAAAGCATGGGATCAAGCAGTTTGGATAGATTGCATTACTTGGACGCTTTTTCATCTCTATTTATGTCTCAAATTTTGTCAAAATATAGAAACTTTAGCTAGCTTAACGTGGGTATTGGATTCGTGTCATTTTGAGCTCTAAACCAAATGTTATGTACGATTTAGTGCGGACATGTCAAGTTGAACAGCAAGTTAAAGTGATTATTTTATACTGATCATTGGTCTTCATTGAGTAAATGCTTATAAATGAAGCATAATGCATGGCATCACGCAGTTTGAGATAGGTTGGATTACTTGTACGCTTTGTCGTACCTAGTTCTGTCTCAAATTTTTTCACATTATATAAAATTGAGCTAGTTTAACGTGGGCATTGGATTTGTGCCATTCGGAGCTCTAAATCAAAACTTAGGGACGATTTATGGTGGACATGTCAAGTTGATCGTTCAGTTAAAGTGATCATTCTGAATTCATCATTGGTGGTCATTAAAAACATGCTTATAAATGAATCAGAATGCATGACATGAAACAGTTTGGATGGATTGGATTACTTGAACGCTTTGTTGTCTCTATTTTTGTCTCAAAGTTTGTCAAAATATAGATAATTGAGATAGCTTAATGTGGGTATTGGATTCGTTTCATTATGAGCTCTAAATCAAGAGTTACGGACAATTTAGTGTGGACTTGTCAAGTTGATCAGCCAGTTAAAGTGATCATTCTAAACTGATCATTGGTGTTCATTAACTAAAGGCTTATAAATGAAGCCTAAAGAATGGCATCACACAGTTCAGGATAGATGGGATTTCTTGGACGCTTTGTCGTCTCTACTTCTATCTCAAATTTTGTCATAATATAGAACATTTATCTAGCTTAACGTGGAAATTCGATTCATGTCATTATGAGCTAAAATCAAGAGGTAGGGACGATTTACTGAGGACATGTCAAGTTGATCGACCAGTTTATATGATTATTTTAAACTGATCAATGGTGCTTATTGAGTAAATGCATATAAATGAAGTACAATGCATGGTATCAAACAGTTTTTGATAGATTGCATTACTTGGATCCTTTGTCGTATCTATTTCTGTCTAAAATATTGTTATAATATAGAAATTTGATCTAGCTTAATGTGAGCATTGTATTTGTGTCATTATGAGCTCAAATCAAGAGGTACGGACGATTTACTGAGGATATGTCAAGTTGATCGGCCAATTAAAGTGATCATTTTAAACAGATCATTGGTGCTCATTAACTAAAGGTTTATAAATGAAGCCTAAAGAATGGCATCACGCAGTTTGGGATAGAATGGATTAGTTGGACGATTTGTCGTCTCTATTTTTGTCTCAATGTTTGTCAAAATATAGAACATTTATCTAGCTTAACGTGGGAATTTGATTTGTGACATTATAAGCTCAAATAAAAAGGTAGGGACAATATACTGAGGACATGTCAAGTTGATCAGCCTGTTAATATGATTATTCTTAACTGATCAATGGTGCTCATTGAGTAAAGGGTTTTAAATGAAGCATAATGCGTGGCATCAAACAGTTTTCGATAGATTGGATTCCTTGGACGCTTTGTCGTATCTATTTCTGTCAAAATATTGTTATAGTATAGAAAATTGATCTAGATTAACGTGAGAATTGGATTCGTGACCTTCTGAGCTCTAAATCAAAAGTTAAGGACGATTTAGTGCAGACATGTCAAGTTGAGTGTCTAGTTAAAGTGATCATTCTATATAGATCATTGGTGGTCATTAAGTAAAGACTTATAAATGAAGCATAAAGCATGGCATCACGCAGTTTGGATAGATTGCATTACTTGGACGCTTTTTCATCTCTATTTTTGAAGCAAATTTTGTCAAAATATAGAAAATTTAGCTAGTTTAACGTGGGCATTGCATTCGTGTTATTTTGAGCTCTAAACCAAAAGTTATGGACGATTTAGTGCGGACATGTCAAGTTGAACAGCCAGTTAAAATGATTATTTTATACTGATCATTGGTGTTCATAGAGTAAAGGCTTATAAATAAAGCATAATGCATGGCATCACGCAGTTTGAGATAGATTGGATTACTTGTACGCTTTGTCGTATCTAGTTCTGTCTCAAATTTTACCACAGTATATAAAATTGAGCTATCTTAACGTGGGCATTGGATTTGTGTCATTCTGAGCTCTAAATCAAAAGTTAGGGACGATTTACGGTGGACATGCCAAGTTGATCGTTCAGTTAAAGTGATCATTCTAAATTCATCATTGGTGCTCATTAACTAAAGGCTTATAAATGAAGCCTAAAGAATGGCATCACGCAGTTTAGGATAGATTGGATTTCTTGGAACCTTTGTCGTCTCTACTTCTCTCTCAACTTTTGTCAAAAATATAGAACATTTATCTAGCTTAACGTGGAAATTCGATTCGTGCCATTATGAGCTAAAATCAAGAGGTAGGGACGATTTACTGAGAACATGTCAAGTTGATCGACCAGTTTATATGATTATTTTAAACTGATCAATGATGCTGATTGCATACAGGCTTATAAATGAAGCACAATGCATGGTATCAAACAGTTTTTGATAGATTGCATTACTTGTATGCTTTGTCGTATCTATTTCTGTCTAAAATATTGTTATAATATAGAAACTTGATCTAGCTTAACATGAGCATTCGAGTCTAATCATTTTGAGCTCTAAATCAAAAGTTACGAACGATTTAGTGTGGACATGTCAAGTTGAGTGGCAGTTAAAGTGATCATTCTATACAGATCATTGATGCTCATTAAGTAAAGGCTTATAAATGAAGCATAAAGCATGGCATCAAGCAGTTTGGATAAATTGGATTATTTGGACGCTTTTTCGTCTCTATTTCTCTCTCAAATTTTGTCAAAATATAGAAAATTGAGATAGCTTAACGTGGGCATTGGATTCGTGTCATTTTAAGCTCGAAGTCAAAAGATATGGACGATTTGGTGCGGATAGTTCAAGTTGATCAGCAAGTTAAAGTGAATATTCCAGACTAATCATTGGTGTTCATTGAGTAAAGGCTTATAAATGAAGCATAATGCATGTCATCACGTAGTTTAAGATAGATTGGATTACTTGGATGCTTTGTCGTATCTAGTTCTATCTCAAATTTTGGGAACAATATTTAAAATTGAGCTAGCTTAACGTGGGCATTGGATTCATGTTAGTCTGAGCTCTATATAAAAAGTTACGCACAATTTAGTGCGGACATGTTAAGTTGTTGGGCCAGTTAAAGTGATCATTCTAAATTCATCGTTGGTGGTCATTAAGTACAGGCGTATAAATGAACATAATGAAAAGCATCACACAGTTTTGGATATATTGGATTAATTGGATGCCTTGGCGTATCTATTTCTGTCTCAAATTCTGAGCTCTGAATCAAAACTTACGAACGATTTACGGGGGAAATGTCAAGTTGATCGCCAGTTAAAGTGATCATTCTAAATTCATCATTGGTGCTCATTAAAAAAACGCTTCTAAAGGAAGCATAATGCATGACACCAAACAGTTTGGATGGATTGGATTACTTGGACGCTTTGTCATCTCTATTTTTGTCTCAAATTTTGTCAAAATATAGAGAATTGAGATAGTTTTACGTGGGCATTGGATTCGTGTCATTCGGAGCTCTAAATCAAACGTTACGGATGATTTATTGCGGACATGTCAAGTTCATCAGCCAGTTAAAGTTATCATTCTAAACTTATCGTTGCTGCTCATTAACTAATGGCTTATAAATGAAGCCTAAAGAATGGCATCACACAGTTTATGATAGATTGGATTACTTGGAGCTTTGTCGTCTCTACTTCTTTCTCAAATTTTGTCAAAATATAGAACATTTATCTAGTTTAACGTGGGAATTCAATTTGTGTCATTATGAGCTCAAATAAAGAGGTAGGGACGATTTACTGAGTACTTGTCAAATTTATCAGCCAGTTAATATGATTATTCTATAAACTGATCATCGGTGTTCATTGAGTAAAGGCTTATAAATGAAGAATAACGCATGACATCAAACAGTTTTTGATAGATTACATTACTTAGACCCTTTTTCATATCCATTTCTGTCTCAAATATTGTTATAATATATAAAATTGATCTATCTTAACGTGAGCATTGGATTCGTATCATTATGAGCTCTAAATCAAAAGTTACGGACGATTTAGTGCGGACATGTCAAGTTGAGTGGCCAGTTAAAGTGATAATTCTATACAGATCATTGGTGCTCATTCAGTAAAGGTTTATAAATAAACCATAAAGCATGGCATCAAACAGTTTGGATAAATTGGATTACTTGGACGCTTTTTCGTCCCTATTTCGGTGTCACATATTGTCAAAAAATAGAGAATTGAGCTAGTTTAACGTGGGCATTGGATTCATGTCATTTTGAGCTCTAAATCAAAAGTTATGGATGATTTAGTGTAGATATGTCAAGTTGATCGACCTGTTAAAGTGATCATTCTAAACTGATCATTGGTGTTCATTATGTAAAGGCTTATAATTAAAGCATAAACCATGGCATCACGTAATTTGGTATAAATTGGATTACTTGGATGCTTTTTCGTCTCTCTTTCCATTCCAAATTCTGTCAAAATATAGAAAATTGAGCTAGCTTAACGTAGGAATTGGATTCTTGTCATTCTGAGCTCTAAAGCAAATGTCACGGATGATTTGGAGTGTACATGTCAAATTGATCGACCAGTTAAATTGATCATTCTAAACGGATCATTGTTGCCCATTGAGTAAAGGCTTATCACTGAAGCATAATGCATGACATCACACAATTTTGGATAGATTAGATTACTTGGAAGCTTTGGTGTATCTAGTTCTGTCTTCAATTTTGTTACAATATAGAAAATTGAGCTAGCCTAACATGGGCATTGGATTCATGTAGTTCTGAGCTCTAAATCGAAAGTTACACACGATTTAGTGCGGACACGTCAATTTGATCGGCCAGTTAAAGTGATCATTCTAAACTGATCATTGGGGCTCATTAACTAAAGACTTATAAATGAACCACAAAGCATGAAATCACGCTGTTTGGGAGAGATTGGATTACTTAAACGCTTTGTGATCTCTATTTCTGTCTCAAATTTCGTCAAAATATAGAAAATTGAACTAGCTTAACATGGGCATTGGATTCGTGTCATGCGGAGCACTAAATCAAAAGTTACGCACGATTTAGTGCGGACATGTCAAGTTGATCAGCCAGTTAAAATGATCATTATAAACTGATTATTGATGCTCAATAAGTAAAGGTTTATAAATGAAGCATAAGGTATGGCATCACACAGTTTGTGATACATTGGATTATTTGGACGTTTTGTCATATATAGTTCTGTCTCAAAATTTGTCACGATATTGAAAATTGAACGAGCTTAATGTGGGCATTGGATTCGTGTCATTTTGAGCTATAAAGAAAACGTTACTGACGATTTAGTGCGTACATGTCAAGTTGATCGGCCAGTTCAAGTCAACATTCTAAACTGATCATTGGTGCTCATTGAGTAAAGTCTTATAAGTGAAGTATAATGCATGACATCACACAGTTTTGGATAGATTGGATTACATGGACGCTTTGTCGTATCTATTTTTGTCTCAAATTTTGTTCTAAATCAAAAGTTACGCACGATTTAGTGCATACATATCAAATTGATCGACCAGTTAAAGTGATCATTTTAAACTGATCATTGGTGATCATTAAGTAAGTGTTTAGAAATAAAGTATAAAGCATGGCATCACACAGTTTGGTATAAATTTACAACTTGACATGTCCGCTTTGTTGTCTCTATTTCTGTTTCCAGTTTTGTCAAAATATAGAGAACTGAGCTAGCTTAACGTGGGCATTTGATTCGTATCATTCTGAATTTTAAACCAATAGTTATGGAAGATTTAGTGCGAACATGTCCAGTTGATCGCCAGTAAAAGTGATCATTCTAAACTGATCATTGGTGCTCATTAACTAAAGGCTTATAAATGAAGCATAAAGAGAGGCATCATTCTGTTTGGGATAGATTGGATTACTTGGACGCTTTGTCATCTCTACTTCTGTCTCAAACATTGTCAAAATATAAAAAACTTATCTAGCTTAACGTGGGCATTTGATTCATGTCATTATGAGCTCAAATCAAGAGGTATGGACGTTTTACTCTGGACATGTCAAGTTGATCAGTCAGTTAATACGATTATTATAAACTGATCATTGTTGCTCATTGATTAAAGTCTTATAAATGAAGCATAATGCATGACATCAAAGAGGTTTCGATAGATTGGATTACATGGATGCTTTTTGGTCTTTATTTCTGTTCAAATTGTGTCAAAATATAGATAATTGAGCTAGCTTAACGTGGGCATTGGATTCGTCTCATTCTGAGCTCTAAATCAAAAGCCACGGACAATTTAGTGCGGACATGTGAAGTTGTGTGGCCAGTTAAAGTGATCATTCTATACAGATCATTGATGCTCATTAAGTGAAGGGTTTTAAATGAAACATAATGCATGGCATAAAGCAGTTTGGATAGATTGGTTTACTAGATCGCTTTGCCGTCTCTATTTCTGGCTCAAATTTTGTCAAAATATAGAAAATCGAGCTAGATTAATGTGACATTGGATTCGTGTCATTTTGAGCTCTAAATCAAAAGTTATGAACGATTTATTGCGGACATGTCAAGTCGATCGGCCAGTTAATATGATTATTCTAAACTGATCATTGGTGTTTATTGAGTAAAGGCTTATAAATGAAGCATAATGCATGACATCAAGCCGTCTGAGATATATTTGGATTACTTGAACGCTTTTCCATATCTAGTTCTGTCTCAAACTTTGTCACAACATACAAAATTGAGCAAGTTTAACGTTGGAATTGGATTCGTGTCACTCGGAGCTCTAAATCAAAAGTTACAGAAGATTTAGTGCAGATATGTCAAGTTGATCGGCCAGTTAAACTGATCATTCTAAACTGATCATTGGTGCTCATTAAGTAAAGCCTTATAAATGAAGCATAGTGCATGACATCAAGCAGTTTGGTTGGATTGGATTACTTGGACGTTTTTCGTTTCTATTTCTGTCTTAAATTTTGTCAAAATATAGAAAATTGAGCTAGCTTAACGTAGACATTGGATTCGTGTAATTCTGAGCTCTAAATCAAAAGTTACAGACGATTTAGTGCGGATATGTCAAGTTGATAGGCCAGTTAAAGTGATCATTCTAAACTGATCATTGGTGCTCATTGAGTAAAGGGTTATAAATGAAGCCTAATGCGTGGCATCACACAGTTTTGGATAGATTGGATTATTTGGACGCTTTCTCATATCTATTATTGTCTCAAATTTTGTTACAATACAAAAAATTGAGCTAGCTTAATGTGGGCATTAGATTTGTGTGTTTCTGAGCTCTAAATCAAAAGCTACGGACCATTTAGTGCTGACATGTCAGTCGATCTGCCAGTTAAAGTGATCATTCTAAACTAATCATTGGTGCTCATTAAGTAAAGGCTTATAAATGAAACATAAAACATGGCGTCACACAATTTGGGATATATTGGATGACTTGGACGCTTTTTGTCTCAATTTCTGTTCCAAATTTTGTCAAAATATAGAAAACTCAGCTAGGTTTACATGGTCATTGGATTCCTATCATTCTGAGCTATAAATCAAAAGTTACGGACGATTTAGCGTGGATATGACAAGTTGATCCGCCAGAAAAAGTGATCAATCTAAACAGATCACTGCTGCCCATTGAATAAAGACTTATCAAGAAGTATAATGCATGGCATCGCATAGTTTTGGATAGATTGGATTACTTGGACGCTTTGTCATATCTAGTTTTGTCTCAAATTTTATTACATATAGAAAATTGAGCTAGATTAAGGTGGGCATTGGGTTCGTGTCATTCAGAGCTCTAAATAAAAAGTTATGGATGATTTAATACGGACATGTCAAGTTGATTGGCCAGTTAAAGTGATCATTCTAAACTTATCGTTGCTGCTCATTAAGTAAAGGCTTATAAATGAATCCTAATGCATGGCATCAAGTAGTTTGGATAGATTGGATTACTTGGATGCTTTGTCATCAAATTGAGCTAGCTTAACGTGGGCATTGAATTCGTATCATTATGAGCTCTGAATCAAAAGTTATGGACGATTTAGTGCGGACATGCCAAGTTGATCGGCCAGTTGAAGTCATCATTCTAAACTGATCATTGGTGCTCATTGAGTAAAGGATTATAGATGAAGCATAATGCATTGCATTACATAGTTTTCGATAGATTGGATTACTTGGATGCTTTGTCGTATCATTTTTGTCTCAAATTTTGTTACAATATAGAAAATTGAGCTAGCTTAACGTTGGCATTGGATTCGTGTCATTCTGAGCTTTAAATCAAAAGTTACGAACAATTTAGTGCGGAAATATCAAGTTGATCGGCCAATTAAAGTGATTATTCTAAATTGATCATTGGTACTCATTATAAAAAGCCATATAAATGAAGCATAAAGCATGGCATCATGCAGTTTGAGATAGATTGGATTTCTTGGATGCTTTGTTATATCTAGTTCAGTCTCATTGTCACAATATTGAAAATTGAAATAGTCTAATATGGGCATTGGATTAGTGTCATTCTGAGCAATAAAAAGGTTATG
Organism: Pugionium dolabratum; assembly: GCA_018901945.1. Taxonomy (NCBI): domain Eukaryota; kingdom Viridiplantae; phylum Streptophyta; class Magnoliopsida; order Brassicales; family Brassicaceae; genus Pugionium; species Pugionium dolabratum. Next base: position 28,572 of record JAEVFF010000840.1, on the reverse strand, counting down.
GACGATTTAGTGCATATATGACAATTTGAACAGCCAGTCAATAGTATAATTTTAAACTGATCATTGGTGCTCATTGAGTAAAATCTTATAAATGAAAAATAATGCAAGGCATCACGCAGTTTGGGATGGATTGGATTAATTGGGCGTTGTGTCGTATCTATTTTTGTCTCAAATTTTTTCACAATATAAAAATTGAGCTAGATTAACGTGGGCATTGGATTCATGTCATTCTGAGCTCTAGATCAAATGTTACGGATGATTTAGTCCGGACATGTCAACTTGATCGGCCAGTTAAAGTCATCATTTGAAACTGATCACTGGTGCTCATTGAGTAAAGGCTTATAAATTAAGCATAATCCATGGCATCACACAGTTTTGGATAGATTGGATTAGTTGGACGCTTTGTCGTATCTATTTGTGTCTTAAATTTTGTTACAATATAGAAAATTGAGCAAGCTTAACGTGGGCATTTGATTCGTGAGCTTTTGAGCTCTCAATCAAAAGTTACGGACGAAGTGCGTACATGTCAAGTTGATCGGCCAGTTAAAGTGATCATTCTAAACTGATCCTTGGTGCTCATAGAGTAAAGGCCATTAAATGAGGTATAAACAATGGCATCATGCGGTTTGGGATATATGGGATTAGTTGGACACTTTTTCGTCTCTATTTTTGTCTCAAATTTTGTCAAATTATACAGAATTGATCTAGCTTATCGTGGACATTAATTTTTGTGTTGTTTTGAGTTCTAAATCAAAAGTTACTGATAATTTAGTGCGGATTTGTCAAGTTGATCGGCCAGTTAAAGTGATCACTCTAAATTGATCATTGGTGCTCATTAACTAAAGGCTTATAAATCAAGCCTACGTAATGGCATCACACAGTTTGAGATATATTGGATTACTTGGACGCTTTGTCTTAAATTTTGTTACGATATAGAAATTTGAGCAAGCTTAACGTGGCATTTGATTCGTGAATTTTTGAGCTCTTAATCAAAAGATAGGGACAATTTAGTTCGTACATGTCAAGTTGATCGGCCAGTTAAAGTGATCATTCTAAACTGATCCTTGCTGCTCATATTGTAAAGGCCAATAAATGAAGTATAAACAATGGCATCATGCGGTTTGGGATAGATTGGATTAATTGGACGCTTTGTCGTCTCTATTTTTGTCTCAAATTTTGTCAAATTATACAGAATTGATCTAGCTTGTCGTGGACATTGATTTTTGTGTTGTTTTATGTTCTAAATCAAAAGTTACAGATGATATAGTGCGGATTTGTCAAGTTGATCGGCCAGTTAAAGTGATCACTCTAAACTGATCATTGGTGCTCATTAACTAAAGGCTTATAAATGAAGCCTAAATAATGGCATCACGCAATTTGGGATAGATTGGATTACTTGAACGCTTTATCGTATCTATTTCTGTCTTAAATTTTGTTACAATGTAGAACATTGAGCAAGCTTAACGTGGGCATTTGATTCGAGTGTTTTTGAGCTCTAAATCAAAAGTTACGGACGATTTAGTGCGTACATGTCAAGTTGATCAGCCAGTTAAAGTGATCATTCTAAACTGAT
>JAEVFF010000840.1:0-18018 GCA_018901945.1 Pugionium dolabratum | reverse complement strand
AATGCTTATAAACGAAGGATAATGCATGGCATCACGTGATTTGAGATAGGATGGATTACTTGGACGCTTTGCCGTATCTAGTTCTGTCTCAAATTTTGTCAAAATATAGAAATTTGATCTAGATTAACGTGGGCAATGGATTTGTGTCATTCTGAGCTCTAAATCAAAATTTTCGGATGATTTAGTGCGCACATGTCAAGTGGATCAGCTAGTTAATGTGATTATTCTAACGGATAATTGGTATGCATTGTGGAAAGGCTTATAAATGAAGCATAATGCATGGCAACATGCGGTTTGGGATAAATTGGATTACTTGGACAATTTGTCGTATCCAGTTGTGTCTTTAAATTTGATACAATATAAAATTGAGCTAGATTAACGTGCGCATTGGATTCTTGTGTTACTGAGATCTACATCAAAAGTTATGGACGATGTACTGCGTACATGTCAAGGTGATTGGCCAGTTAAAGTGATCGTTCTAAACTTATCACTTGTGCTCATTAAGTTAAGGTTATAAATGAAGCATAAACATTGCATAACGCAGTTTGGGATAGTTAGGATTACTTGGATGCCTTGTAGTCTCTATTTCTGTCTCAACTTTTGTCAAAATATAGAAAATTGAGCTAGCTTAACGTTGGTATTGGATTCGTGTCATTGTGAACTCTAAATCAAAAGTTACTGGACGATTTAGTGTGGACATGTCAAGTGGATCAGCGAGTTAATATGATAATTCAAAACTGATCATTGGTACTCAATGAGTAAAGGCTTATAAATGTAGCACAATGCATGGCATCACGCGGTTTGGGATTGATTGGATTACTTGAACGCTTTTTTCATATCTAGTTCTATCTCATATTTTGTCACAATATGGAAAAATAACTAGCTTAACGTGGGCATTGGATTCGTGTCATTCTGAGCTATACATCAAATGTTATTGATGATTTAGTGCAACCATGTCAAGTTGATCGGCCAGTTAAAATGATCATTCCAAACTGACATTGGTGCTCATTGAGTAAAAGCTTATTAATGAATAGTAATGCATGGCATCACGCAGTTTAGGATATATTGGATTACTTGGACGCATTGTCGTATCTATTTCTCTCTCAAATTCTAGCTAGCTTTACGTGGGCATTGGATTAATGTAATTCTAAGCTCTAAATCAAAAGTTACGGACAATTTAGTGCAAAAATGTCAAGCTTAGCGGCCAGTTAATATGATCATTCTAAACTGATCATTGGTACTCATTGAGTAAATGCTTATAAAAGAAGCATAATAATGATATCACGCATTTTTGGATAGCTTCGATAACTTGGAAGCTTTGTCGTATCTATATCTATCTCAATTTTGTCGCAATATAGAAAATTGAGCTAACTTTACGTGGGCATTGGATTCGTTTCATTTTGAGCTATAAATCAAAAGTTACAGACGATTTTGTGCGTACATATCAAGTTTATCGGCCAGTTAATATGATTATTCTAAACTGATCATTGATGCTCTTTGAGTAAAGGCTTATAAATGAAGCATAACGCATGGCATCACGCAGTTTGAGATATATTGGAAAACTTCGACGCTTTGTCGTACCTAGTTTTGTCTCAAATTTTGTCATAAAATAGAAAATTGAACTAGTTCAACGTGCGCATTGGATTCGTGTCATTCAAAACTATAAATCAAAACTTACGGACGATTTAGTGTAGAAATTTCAAGTTGATCGGCAATTTAAAATGATCACTCTAAATTGGTCATTTGTGCTCATTGTGTAAAGGTTTATAAATGAAACATAATGCATGGCATCTCGCAGTTTTTGATAGATTGGATTACTTGGACGCTTTGTTATATCTAGTTCTATCTCAAATTTTGTCAAAGTTTTGAAAATTGAGCTAAAACGTGGGCATTGGATTCAAATCATTCTGAGCTCTGAATAAAATTTTACGGATGATTTAGTGCATACATGTCAAGTCAATCAACCAATTAATATTACTATTCTAAACTAAACATTCGTGCTCAATTAGTAAACGCTTATAAATGAAGCATAATCTATGGCATCGCACGGTTTAGGATAGATTGGATTACTTGGATGGTTTTTCGTATCTAGTTATGTCTCAATTTTCTTACAATATAGAAAATAGAACTAGCTTAACAAGAGCATGGGATTCGTATCATTCTAAGCTATAAATCAAATGTTACGTACCATTTACTGTAGCCATGTCAAATTGATCGGCCAGTTAAAATTATCATTCTAAACTGATCATTGGTGCTCATTGAGTAAAGGTTTATCAATGAGTTATAATGCATGGCATCACACAGTTTGGGAAAAATTGGATTACTTAGACGCTTTGCCGTATCTATGTCGGTCTCAATTTTTTCTAAATATAGAAAATTAGGCCAGCTTAACGTGGGCATTGGATTCGTGTCATTTTGGGCTATAAATCAAAAGTTACAGACGATTTAGTGCGTACATGTCAAGTTGATCGGCCAGTTAATATGATCATTCTAAACTGATCATTGGTGCACATTGAGTGAAGGCTTGCATGGCAATTTGCAGTTTGGTATTGATTGGATTACTTGGACGCTTTGTCGTATCTACTTATGTCTTCAATTTTGTCACAATATAGAAAATTGAGCTATCTAACGTGGGCATTGGATTTGTGTCGTTTTGAGTTATAAATCAAAAGTTAGGGACATTTAGGGCGGACATGTCAAATTAATCGGCGAATCAATATGATTATTCTAAACTGATCATTGATGATCATTTCGTGAAGGCTTATTAATGAAGCATAATGCATGGCATCACGTAGTTTGAGATAGATTGGAATTCATGGATGCTTTTTCGAATCTAATTTTCTCTTAAATTTTGTCATAAAATAGAAAATTGAAATAGTTTAATGTGTGCATTGGATTTGTTTCATTCCAAGCTATATTTCAAAAGTTACGGACGATTTAGTGGAGAAATGTTGATCGGCCAGTTAAAATGATCATTCTAAACTGATTACTGGTGCTCATTGTGTAAAGGTTTATAAATGAAACATAATGCATGGCATCTCGTAGTTTTGGATAGATTGGATTACTTGGACGCTTTGTCATATCTTGTTCTATCTCAAATTTTGTAAAAATATTGAAGATTGAGCTAAAACGTGGGCATTGGATTCATGTCATTGAGAGTTATAAATCAAAATTTACAGATTATTTAGTACGTACATGTCAAGCTGATCTACCTGTTAATATTACTATTCTAAACCTATCATTGGTACCAATTTAGTAAATGCTTATAAATGAAGCATAATCTATGTCATCACGCGGTTGAGGATAGATTGGATTACTTCGACGCTTTTTCGTATCTAGTTCTGTCCCAAATTTATCATAATATAGAAAATTTATCTAGCTTAATATGGGCATTGGATTCGTGTCATGCTGAGCTATAAATCAAAAGTTACGGACGATGTATTTTAGCCATGCCAAGTTGATCGGACAGTTAAAATGATCATTCTAACCTTATCATCGGTCCTCATTGAGTATAGGTTTATCAATGAAGCATAATGCATGGCATCACGCAGTTTTGGATAGATTAGATTATTTGGACGCTTTGTCGAATCTATTTTGGTCTCAATTTTCCTCAATCTAGAAAATTGACCTAACTTAACGTGGGCATTGGATTAGTGTCATTTTGAGCTATAAATCAAAAGTTATGGACAATTTAGTGCGGATATGTCAAGTTGATTGGCCCGTTAATATGATTATTCTAAACTGATCATTGGTGCTCATTGAGTGAAGGCTTATAAATGAAGCATAATGCATGTCATCACGCAGCTCAGGATAGATTGTAATACTTGGACACTTTGTGGTATCTATTTCTGTTTTTAATTTTGTCACAATATAGAAAATGGAGCTAGCTTAACGTGGGCATTGAATTTGTATCATTATGAGCTATTAATCAAAAGTTACAGACAATTTAGTGCAGATATGTCAAGTTGATCGACCAGTTAGAATGATCATTTTAAACTGATCATTGGTGCTCATTGAGTAAATGCTTAAAAATGAAGCATAATGCATGACATCACACTGTTTTGGATAGATTTGATTACTCGGAGGACTTTTCGAAGCAAATTTAGTCCTAAATTTTTCCAAAATATAGAAAATGGAGATATCTTAACGTGGGGATTGGATTTGTGTCATTTTGAGCTCTAAATCAAAATTTACGAACGATTCAGTGCCGACACATCAAGTGTATTGACCAGTTAATATGATTACTCAAAAATGATCATTGGTAATCGTTGAGTAAATGCTTATAAATGAAGCATAATCTATGACATCATGCAGTTCGGAATAGATTGGATTACTTGTACGCTTTGTCGTATCTAGTTTTGTCTCAAATTTTGTCACAATATATAAAATTGAACTAGATTAATGTGAGCATTGGATTCGTGTCATCCGGAGATATAAATCAAAAGTTACAGATGATTTAGTGCACACATGTCAAGTTGATCGGCCAGTTACAGTGATGATTTAAACTGATTATTGGTGCTCATTGAGTTAAGCTTTAGAAATGAAGCATATTGCATGGCATTACACAGTAATGGATAAATTGGGTTACTTGGACGCTTTGTCATATCTATTTCTTTCTCAAATTTTGTTACACAGTAGAAAATTTAGCTAGGTTAATGTGGGCATTGGATTTGTGTGTTTCGGAGCTCTAAATCAAAAGTTGCGGACGATTTAGTGCAACCATGTCAAGTTTATCGGCCAATTCAAATGATCATTCTTAACTTATCATTGGTGCTCATGGAGTATCAACTTATAAATGTAGAATAATGCATGGCATCATGCAGTTTGGGATAGATTGGAATTTATGGACGCTTTGTCGTAACTATTTATTTCTCAAAATTTTCCACAATATAGAACATTGAGCTAGCTTAACCTGGACATTGGATTCGTGTCATTCTAAGCTCTGAATCAAAAGTTATGGACGATTTAGTGCAAACATGTCAAGTTGATCGGCGAGTTAATATGATCATTGTAAACTGATCATTGGTGCTCATTGAGTAAATGCTAATAAATGAAGCATAATGCATGACATCACGCAGTTGTGGATAGCTTGGATAACTTGGATGCTTTGTCGTATTTAGTTTTGTCTCAAATTTTTCCTCAATATAGAAAATTTAACTAGCTTAGCGTGGGCATTGGATTCGTGTAATTCTAATCTATAAATCAAAAGTTATGGACAATTTAGTGCAGACTTGTCAAGATGATCGTCCAGTTTAAATTATCACTCTAAACTGATCATTGGTGCTCATTGAGTAAAGGAATGCATGGCTTCTCGCAGTTTGGGACAGATTAGATTACTTGGACACTTTGTCGTATCTATTTCTATCTTAAATCTTGTCACAATATAGAAAATTGAGCTAGCTTAACATGGGCATTGGATTTGTGTCGTTATGAGCTATAAATCAAAAGATACGAACTATTTAGTGTAGATATGTCAAGTTGATCGGCCAGTTAAATTGATCATTTTAAACTTATCATTGGTGCTCATTGAGTAAAGGCTTATAATACATGACATCACACAGTTTTGGATAGATTTGATTACTTGGAGGACTTTTCGAAGCAAATTTAGTCTTAAATTTTGTCAAAATATCAAAAATTTAGCTAGTTTAATGTGGAAATTGGAGTCGTCTCATTTTGAGCTCTAAATCAAAATTTACGGACAATTTAGTGTGGACATGCCAAGTGGATCGACCAGTTAATATGATTATTCAAAACTGATCATTGGTGCTCATTGCGTAAAGGCTTATAAATGAAGCATAATGCATGGCATCACGCAATTTGAGATATACTGGATTACTTGGACGCTTTGTCATATCTATTTTTCTCTGAAATTTTGTCACAATATAGAAAATTTAGCTAACTTATCGTGGGCGTTGGATTCGTGTCATTCTGAGCTATAAATCAAAAGTTATAGATGTTTTAGTGCGGACATGTCAAGTTGATTGAGCAGTTAAAATTATCATTCAAAATTGATCATTGGTGCTTATTGAGTAAAAACTTATAATCAAAGCATAATGCATGACATCACGCAGTTCGGGATATATTGGATTACTTGGACGCTTTGTCGTCACCATTTCTGTCTAAAATTTTGTAATTATATAATAAACTGAGTTAGCTTAACGTAAGCATTGGATTCGAGTTATTCCGAACTCTAAATTAGTAGTTACGAACGATTTAGTGGGGACATGTCAAGTTGATCAGCCGTTAACATGATCATTCTAAACTAATCATTGGTGCTCATTGCGTAAATGATTATAAATAAAGCATAATGCATGACATCACGTAGTTTTGGATAGATTGGGTTACTTAGACGCTTTGTCGTATCTATTTCTGTCTCAATATAGAAAATTGAACTAGCTTATCGTGGGCATTGGATTCGTGTTATTATGAGCTATAAATCCAAAGTTACAGACGATTTAGTGCCGACATGTCAAGTGGATCGGCCAGTTAGAATGATCATTTTAAACTGATCATTGCTGCTCATTGCGTCAAAGCTTATAAATGAAGCATAATGCATGACACCACGTATTTATGGATAGATTTGATTACTTGGAGGACGTGTCGCAGCAATTTTAGTCTTAAATTTTATTACAATAAAGAAAATTGAGCTAACTTAACGTGGACATTGGATTTGTGTCATTCTGAGCTCGAAGCCAAAAGTTTTAGACGATTTAGTGCGGACATGTAGAGTTGATTGGCCAGTTAAAATTATCATTCAAAACTGATCATTGGTGCTTATTGAGTAAAAGATTATAAATGAAGTATAATGCATGGCATCATGCAGTTTGAGATAGATTGCATTAGTTAGACTCTTTGTCGTCTCCATTTTTGTCTCAAATGTTGTCACAATATAAAAATTAAGCTAGCGTAACGTGACCTTTAGATTTGTGTTATTCGGAGCTCTAAATTAAAAGTTACAGACGATTTAGTGCGGACATTTCAAGTTCATCGGCCAGTTAATATGATCATTCTAATCTAATCATTGGTGCTCATTGAGTAAAAGCTTATAAATGAAGCATAATGCATCACATCACGCAGTTTTGGATATATTCGATTACTTGGACTCTTTGTCATATCAATTTCTGTTTCAAATTTCGTCTCAATATAGACATTTGAACTAGCTTAATGTGGGCATTGGATCTGTGTCATTCTGAGCTCTAAATCAAATTTTATGGATAATTTAGTGCAGACATGCCAAGTTGATCGGCCAGTTGATATAATTATTATAAACTGATCATTAGTGCTCATTGAGTAAAGGCTTATAAATGAAGCATAATGCATGGCATCACACAGTTTGGGATAGATTGGATTACTTGGATGCTTTATCATATCTAGTTTTACCTCAAATTTTATAACAATATAGAAAATTGAACTAGCTTAACGTGGGCACTGCATTCGTATCATTTTGAGTATAAATCAAAAGTTACGAACGATATAGTGCAGGCATGTCAAGTTGATTATCAAGTTAATATGATCATTCTTAACTGATCATTGGTGCTCATTAAGAAAAAGCTTATAAATGAAGAATAATGAATGGCATTTTGGATATGTTGGATTACTTAGACGCTTTGTCGTCTCTATTTCTCTATCAAAATTTAGTCAATATATAGAAAATTGAGCTAGGTTAACGTGGGCATTGGATTCGTGTCCTTCTGAGCTCTAAATCCAAATTTATGGACGATTTAGTGCGGATATATCAAGTTGATCGGCGAGTTAATATGATTATTCTAAACTGATCATTGGTGCTCATTGAGTAAAAGGCTATAAATGAATCATAATGCGTGGCATCACACAGTTTGGGATTGATTGGATTACTTGGACGCTTTGTCTTATCTAGTTCTGCCTCAAATTTGGTCACAATATAGAACACTGAGCTAGCTTAACGTAGGTATTGGTTTCGTGTTATTGTGAGCACTAAATCAAAAGTTGTGGACGATTTAGTGCGGACATGTCAAGTTGATCGGTCAGTTAAAGTGATCATTCTAAACTGATGGTTGGTGCTCAATAAGTAAGGGATTATAAATAAATCATAACGAATGGCATTAAGCACTTTAACTAGATTTGATTAGTTGGACAATTTTCCATCTCTATTTCTGAATCAATTTTTTCAATGTATTGAAAATTAAGCTAACTTAACATGGACATTGGATTCGTGTAATTTTGAGCTCTAAATCAAAATTTATGGACGATTTATTGCGGACATGTCAAGTTGATCGGTCAGTTACTATGATTATTCTAAACTGATCATTGGTGCTCATTGAGTAAAGGCTTATAAATGAATCATAATGCATGGCATCACACAGTTTGGGATATATTGGATTACTTGGAAGCTTTTTAGTATCTAGTTTGGTCTCAAATTTGTTCACAATATAGAACTTTGAGCTACCTTAACGTTGGTATTGAATTCGTGTCATTCTGAGCTCTAAATCAAAAGTTATGGACGATTTACTCCGGACATGTCAAGTTAATCAGTTAGTTAAACTGACGATTCTCAATTGATGATTGGTGCTCATTAAGTAAAGGCTTACAAATAAAGCATAATGCATGGCATCACACAGTTTTGGATAGATTTTATGACTTGGACAACTTTTCGAAGAGAATTTAGACTTAAATTGAATCAAAATATAGAAAATTGAGCTAGCTTAATGTAAGCATAGGATTCGTACCATTGTGAGCTCTAAATCAAAATTTATGGATGATTTAGTGCGGACATGTCAAGTGGATCGACTAGTTAATATGATTATTCAAAACTGATCATTGGTACTCATTGAGTAAAAGCTTATAAATGAAGCATAATCTATGGCATCATGCGGTTTGAGATACATTGGATTTCTTGGACGCTTTGTCGAATCTAGTTCGGTCACAAATTTTGTCACAATATTGAAAATTGAACTAGCTTAACGTGGGTATAGGATTCATGTCTTTCGGAGCTATAAATCAATAGTTACGAATGATTTAGTGCGGACATGTCAAGTTGACCAGCTAGTCAAAGTGCTCATTCTAAACTGATCATTGGTGCTCAATGAGTAAAGGCTTAGAAATGTAGCATAATGCATGGCATTACATAGTTATGGACAAAATGGATTACTTGGACGCTTTATCGTCTCTATTGTGTCTCATATTTTGTTACACTATAGAAAATTTAGCTAGTTTAATGTGGGCATTGGATTCGTGTGTTTCTGAGCTCTAAATCAGAAGTTACGGACGATTTAGTGCAGCCATGTCAAGTTGATCGGCCAGATAAAATGATCAGTCTAAACTTATCTCTGGTACTCATGGAGAAAAAGATTATAAATGTAGAGTAATGCATGGCATCACACAGTTTGGGATAGAATGGATTACTTGTACGCTTTGTCGTATCTATTAATGTCTCAAATTTTGTCACAATATAGAAAATTGAACTAGTTTAACGTGGGCAATGGATTCGTGTCATTCTAAGCTATAAATTAAAAGTTACGGAAAATTTATCGCAGACATGTCAAGATGATCGTACGGTTAAAATGATCACTCAAACTGATCATTGGTGCTCACTGAGTAAAGGAATGCATGGCATCTCATAATTTTGGATAGATTGGATTACTTGGACGCTTTGTCGTATCTGTTTCTGTCTTAAATTTTGTAACAATATAGAAAATTAAGCTAGCTTAACGTGGGCATTGGATTTATGTCATTATGAGCTATAAATCAAAGATACGGACGATTTAGTGCAGATACGTCAAGTTGATCGGCCAGATAAATTGGTCATTTTAAACTTATCATTGGTGCTCATTGAGTAAACGCTTATAAATGAAGTATAATGCATGATATTACACATTTTTGGATGGATTTAATTACTTGAAGGACTTTTCAAAGCAAATTTACTCTTAAATTTTGTCAAAATATAGAAAATTGAGCAAGCGTAACGTGGGCATTGGATTCGTCTCATTCTGATCTCTAAATCAAATTTACGGACGATTTAGTGCGTACTTGTCAAGTGGATCGACTAGTTAATATGATTATACAAAACTTATCATTGGTGCTCATTGACTGAAGAATTATAAATGAGCATAATGCATGGCATCACGCCGTTTGGGATAGATTGGAATGCTTGGGTGCTTTGTCGTATCTATTTATGTCTTAAATTTTGTTACAATATAGAAAATTGAAAAAGCTTAACATGGGAATTGGATGCGTGTCATTCAGAACTTCAAATCAAAAGTTGCAGGCCATTTAGTGCAAACATGACTTGTTGATCAGCCGTTAATATGATCATTCTAAATTGATCATTGGTTCTCATTGAGTAGAAGATTATAAAAGAAGCATAATGCATGACATCACGCAGTTTTGAATATATTAGATTAATTGGACGCTTTGTCGTATCTATTTATGTCTCAAATTTCTTCTTAATATAGAAATTTGAAATAGCTTAACGTGGGCATTGGATTCGTGTCATTCCGAGCTATAAATAAAAAATTACGGACGATTTAGAGGGTACATGTTAAGTTAATTGGCTAGTTAAAATTATCATTCAAACTAATCATTGGTGCTTATTAAGTAAAAGCTTATAAATGAAACATAATGCATGACATCACACAGTTTGGGATAGATTGGATTACATGGACACTTTGTCATCTCCATTTCAGTCTAAAGTTTTGTCACAATATAATAAACTGAGCTAGCTTAACGTGAGCATTAGATTCGTGTTATTCCGAGCTCTAAATTAGAAGTTACAGTTTATTTAGTGGGGACATGTCAAGCTGATCAGACGTTAATATGATCATTCTAAACTGATCATTGGTCCTCATTGAGTAAAAGATTATAAAAGAAGCATAATGCATGACATCACACAGTTTTGGATAAATTGGATTAATTGGAAATTTTGTCGTATTTATTCCTCTCTCAAATTTGTCTAAATATATAAATTTGAATTAGCATAACGTGGGTATTGGATTCGTGTCATTCTGATCTATAAATCAAAAGTTACGAACGATTTAGTGCGTACATGTTAAGTTGATTGGCCAGTTATAACTATCATTCAAAACTGATCATTGATGCTTATTGAGTAAAAGCTTATAAATGAACCATTATGCATGGCATCACATACTTTGGGATAGATTGGATTACTTGGATGCTTTGTCGTCTCAATTTCTATATAAAATTATGTCAAAAAATAATAGACTGAGCTATTTTAACGTGAGCACTGTATTCGGGTTATTATGAGCTCTAAATTAGAAGTTACAAACGATTTAGTGGGGAAATGTCAAGTTGATCAGCCGTTAATATGATCATTCTAAACTGATCGTTGGTCCTCATTGAGTAGAACATTATAAAAGAAGCATAATGCATGACATCACGCAGTTTTAAATATATTGGATTAATTGGACGCTTTGTAGTATCTATTTATGTCTCAAATTTCTTCTTAATATAGAAATTTGAACTAGCTTAACGTGGGCATTGAATTCGTGTCATTCCGAGCTATAAATAAAAAATTACGTACGATTTAGAGGGGACATGTAAAGTTGATTGGCCAGTTAAAATTATCATTCAAACTACTCATTGGTGCTTATTAAGTAAAAGCTTATAAATGAGGCATAATGCATGACATCACACAGTTTGGGATAGATTGGATTACTTGGATGCTTTTTCGTCTCCATTTCAGTCTAAAGTTTTTTCACAATATAATAAACTGAGCTAGCTTAACGTGAGCATTAGATTCGTCTTATTCCGAGCTCTAAATTAGAAATTACAGATGATTTAGTGGGGACATGTCAAGCTGATCAGACGTTAATATGAACATTCTAAACTGATCATTGGTCCTCATTGAGTAAAAGATTATAAAAGAAGCATAATGCATGACATCACACAGTTTTGGATAAATTGGATTAATTGGACATTTTGTCGTATTTATTTCTCTCTCAAATTTCGTCTAAATATATAAATTTCAACTAGCATAACGTGGGTATTGGATTCGTGTCATTCTGATCTATAAATCAAAAGTTCCGAACGATTTAGTGCGTACATGTTAAGTTGATTGGCCAGTTAAAACTATCATTGAAAACTGATCTTTGATGCTTATTGAGTAAAAGCTTATAAATGAACCATAATGCATGGCATCACATACTTTGGGATAGATTGGATTACTTGGATGCTTTGTCGTCTCAATTTCTATCTAAAATTATGTCAAAAAATAATAGACTGAGCTATTTTAACGTGAGCACTGTATTCGGGTTATTATGAGCTCTAAATTAGAAGTTACAAACGATTTAGTGGGGAAATGTCAAGTTGATCAGCCGTTAATATGATCATTCTAAACTGATCATTGGTCCTCATTGAGTAGAAGATTATAAAAGATGCATAATGCATGACATCACGCAGTTTTAAATATATTGGATTAATTGGACGCTTTGTAGTATCTATTTATGTCTCAAATTTCTTCTTAATATAGAAATTTGAACTAGCTTAACGTGGGCATTGAATTCGTGTCATTCCGAGCTATAAATAAAAAATTACGTACGATTTAGAGGGGACATGTAAAGTTGATTGGCCAGTTAAAATTATCATTCAAACTACTCATTGGTGCTTATTAAGTAAAAGCTTGTAAATGAGGCATAATGCATGACATCACACAGTTTGGGATAGATTGGATTACTTGGATGCTTTTTCGTCTCCATTTCAGTCTAAAGTTTTTTCACAATATAATAAACTGAGCTAGCTTAACGTGAGCATTAGATTCGTCTTATTCCGAGCTCTAAATTAGAAATTACAGATGATTTAGTGGGGACATGTCAAGCTGATCAGACGTTAATATGAACATTCTAAACTGATCATTGGTCCTCATTGAGTAAAAGATTATAAAAGAAGCATAATGCATGACATCACACAGTTTTGGATAAATTGGATTAATTGGACATTTTGTCGTATTTATTTCTCTCTCAAATTTCGTCTAAATATATAAATTTCAACTAGCATAACGTGGGTATTGGATTCGTGTCATTCTGATCTATAAATCAAAAGTTCCGAACGATTTAGTGCGTACATGTTAAGTTGATTGGCCAGTTAAAACTATCATTGAAAACTGATCTTTGATGCTTATTGAGTAAAAGCTTATAAATGAACCATAATGCATGGCATCACATACTTTGGGATAGATTGGATTACTTTGATGCTTTGTCGTCTCAATTTCTATCTAAAATTATGTCACAAAATAATAAACTGAGCTATTTTAATATGAGCACTGTATTCGGGTTATTATGAGCTCTAAATTAGAAGTTAGAAACGATTTAGTGGGGAAATGTCAAGTTGATCAGCCGTTAATATGATCATTCTAAACTGATCATTGGTCCTCATTGAGTAAAAGATTATAAAAGAAGCATAATGCATGACATCACACAGTTTTGAATATATTAGATTAATTGGACGCTTTGTCGTATTTATTTTTCTCTCAAATTTCGTCTAAATATATAAATTTGAACTAGCATAACGTGGGTATTGGATTCGTGTCATTCTGATCTATAAATCAAAAGTTACGAACGATTTAGTGCGTACATGTTAAGTTGATTGGCCAGTTAAAACTATCATTCAAAACTGATAATTGATGCTTATTGAGTAAAAGGTTATAAATGAACCATAATGCATGGCATCACATACTTTGGGATAGATTGGATTACTTGGATGCTTTGTCGTCTCAATTTCTATCTAAAATTATGTCACAAAATAATAAACTGAGCTATTTTAATATGAGCACTGTATTCGGGTTATAATGAGCTCTAAATTAGAAGTTAGAAACGATTTAGTGGGGAAATGTCAAGTTGATCAGCCGTTAATATGATCATTCTAAACTGATCATTGGTCCTCATTGAGTAAAAGATTATAAAAGAAGCATAATGCATGACATCACACAGTTTTGAATATATTAGATTAATTGGACGCTTTGTCGTATTTATTTCTCTCTCAAATTTCGTCTAAATATATAAATTTGAACTAGCATAACGTGGGTATTGGATTCGTGTCATTCTGATCTATAAATCAAAAGTTACGAACGATTTAGTGCGTACATGTTAAGTTGATTGGCCAGTTAAAACTATCATTCAAAACTGATCATTGATGCTTATTGAGTAAAAGGTTATAAATGAACCATAATGCATGGCATCACATACTTCGGGATAGATTGGATTACTTGGATGCTTTGTCGTCTCAATTTCTATCTAAAATTATGTCACAAAATAATAAACTGAGCTATTTTAACGTGAGCACTGTATTCGGGTTATTATGAGCTCTAAATTAAAAGTTAGAAACGATTTAGTGGGGAAATGTCAAGTTGATGAGCCGTTAATATGATCATTCTAAATTGATCATTGGTTCTCATTGAGTAGAAGATTATAAAAGAAGCATAATGCATGACATCACGCAGTTTTGAATATATTAGATTAATTGGACGCTTTGTCATATCTATTTATGTCTCAAATTTCTTCTTAATATAGAAATTTGAAATAGCTTAACGTGGGCATTGGATTCGTGTCATTCCGAGCTATAAATAAAAAATTACGGACGATTTAGAGGGTACATGTTAAGTTAATTGGCCAGTTAAAATTATCATTCAAACTAATCATTGGTGCTTATTAAGTAAAAGCTTATAAATGAGGCATAATGCATGACATCACACAGTTTGGGATAGATTGGATTACATGGACACTTTGTCATCTCCATTTCAGTCTAAAGTTTTGTCACAATATAATAAACTGAGCTAGCTTAACGTGAGCATTAGATTCTTGTTATTCCGAGCTCTAAATTAGAAGTTACAGATAATTTAGTGGGGACATGTCAAGCTGATCAGACGTTAATATGATCATTCTAAACTGATCATTGGTCCTCATTGAGCAAAAGATTATAAAAGAAGCATAATGCATAACATCACACAGTTTTGGATAAATTGGATTAATTGGACATTTTGTCGTATTTATTTCTCTCTCAAATTTCGTCTAAATATATAAATTTGAACTAGCATAACGTGGGTATTGGATTCGTGTCATTCTGATCTATAAATCAAAAGTTACGAACGATTTAGTGCGTACATGTTAAGTTGATTGGCAAGTTAAAACTATCATTCAAAACTGATCATTGATGCTTATTGAGTAAAAGCTTATAAATGAACCATAATGCATGGCATCACATACTTTGGGATAGATTGGATTACTTGGATGCTTTGTCGTCTCAATTTCTATCGAAAATTATGTCACAAAATAATAAACTGAGCTATTTTAACGTGAGCACTGTATTCGGGTTATTATGAGCTCTAAATTAGAAGTTACAAACGATTTAGTGGGGAAATGTCAAGTTGATCAGCCGTTAATGTGATCATTCTAAACTGATCATTGGTTCTCATTGAGTAGAAGATTATAAAAGAAGCATAATGCATGACATCAGGCAGTTTTGAATATATTGGATTAATTGGACGCTTTGTCGTATCTATTTATGTCTCAAATTTCTTCTTAATATAGAAATTTCAACTAGCTTAACGTGGGCATTGAATTCGTGTCATTCCGAGCTAAAAATAAAAAATTACGTATGATTTAGAGGGGACATGTAAAGTTGATTGGCCAGTTAAAATTATCATTCAAACTAATCATTGGTGCTTATAAATGAGGCATAATGCATGACATCACACAGTTTGGGATAGATTGGATTACATGGACACTTTTTCGTCTCCATTTCAGTCTAAAGTTTTGTCACAATATAATAAACTGAGCTAGCTTAACGTGAGCATTAGATTCGTGTTATTCCGAGCTCTAAATTAGAAGTTACAGATGATTTAGTGGGGACATGTCAAGCTTATCAGACGTTAATATGATCATTCTAAACTGATCATTGGTCCTCATTGAGTAAAAGATTATAAAAGAAGCATAATGCATGACATCACACAGTTTTGGATAAATTGGATTAATTGGACATTTTTTCGTATTTATTTCTCTCTCAAATTTTGTCTAAATATATAAATTTGAACTAGCATAATGTGGGTATTGGATTCGTGTCATTCTGATCTATAAATCAAAAGTTACGAGCGACTTAGTGCGTACATGTTAAGTTGATTGGCCACTTAAAACTATCATTCAAAACTGATCATTGATGCTTATTGAGTAAAAGCTTATAAATGAACCATAATGCATGGCATCACATACTTTGGGATAGATTGAATTACTTGGATGCTTTGTCGTCTCAATTTCTATCTAAAGTTATGTCACAAAATAATAAACTGAGCTATTTTAACGTGAGCACTGTATTCGGGTTATTATGAGCTCTAAATTAGAAGTTAGAAACGATTTAGTTGGGAAATGTCCAGTTGATCAGCCGTTAATATGATCATTCTAAACTGATCATTGGTTCTCATTGAGTAGAAGATTGTAAAAGAAGCATAATGCATGACATCACGCAGTTTTGAATATATTGGATTAATTGGACGCTTTGTCGTATCTATTTATGTCTCAAATTTCTTCTTAATATAGAAATTTTAACTAGCTTAACGTGGGCATTGGATTCATGTCATTCCGAGCTATAAATAAAAAATTACGGACGATTTAGAGGGGACATGTAAAGTTGATTGGCCAGTTAAAATTATCATTCAAACTAATCATTGGTGCTTATTAAGTAAAAGCTTATAAATGAGGCATAATGCATGACATCACACAGTTTGGGATAGATTGGATTACATGGACACTTTGTCGTCTCCATTTCAGTCTAAAGTTTTGTCACAATATAATAAACTGAGCTAGCTTAACGTGAGCATTAGATTCGTGTTATTCCGAGCTCTAAATTAGAAGTTACAGATGATTTAGTGGGGACATGTCAAGCTGATCAGACGTTAATATGATCATTCTAAACTGATCATTGGTCCTCATTGAGTAAAAGATTATAAAAGAAGCATAATGCATGACATCACACAGTTTTGATAAATTGGATTAATTGGACATTTTGTCGTATTTCTTTTTCTCTCAAATTTCGTCTAAATATATAAATTTGAACTAGCATAACGTGGGTATTGGATTCGTGTCATTCTGATCTATAAATCAAAAGTTACGAACGATTTAGTGCGTACATGTTAAGTTGATTGGCCAGTTAAAACTATCATTCAAAACTGATCATTGATGCTCATTGAGTAAAAGCTTATAAATGAACCATAATGCATGGCATCACATACTTTGGGATAGATTTGATTACTTTGATGCTTTGTCGTCTCAATTTCTATCTAAAATTATGTCACAAAATAATAAACTGAGCTATTTTAACGTGAGCACTGTATTCGGGTTATTATGAGCTCTAAATTAGAAGTTACAAACGATTTAGTGGGGAAATGTCAAGTTGATCAGCCGTTAATATGATCATTCTAAACTGATCATTGGTCCTCATTGAGTAGAAGATTATAAAAGAAGCATAATGCATGACACCACGCAGTTTTGAATATATTGGATTAATTGGACGCTTTGTCGTATCTATTTATGTCTCAAATTTCTTCTTAATATAGAAATTTGAACTAGCTTAACGTGGGCATTGGATTCGTGTCATTCTGAGCTATATATCAAAAGTTACGAACGATTTAGTGTGGATATGTCAAGTTGATTGGCCAGTTAAAATTATTATTCAAAACTGATCATTGGTGCTTATTGAATAAAAGCTTATAAATGAACCATAATGCATGACATAACGTAGTTTTAGATAGATTGGAATACTGGGATGGTTTTTCGTATCCATTTTTGTCTCAATCTAGAAATTTGAACTAGATTAACGTGAGAATTGGATTCGTGTCATTCTGAGCTATAAATCAGAAGTTAATTACGATTTAGTGTCAACATGTCAAGTTGATCAGCCTGTTAAAACTATCATTCTAAACTGATCATTGGTGCTCATTTAGTAACGGCTTATAAATGGAGCATAATGCATGGCATCACGGTTTGATATTGATTGGATTAGTTGTACGCTTTATCGTATCTATTACTTTCTCAAATTTTG
>JAEVFF010000084.1:15712-514600 GCA_018901945.1 Pugionium dolabratum | reverse complement strand
CTAAATTGATCACTAGTGGTCTTCAAGTAAAGGCTTATAAATAGAGCATAATGCGTGGCATCACGCAGTTTAGGATAGATTGGGTTACTTTGAGGCATTGTCTAGCACTTTTAGTCTCAAATATTGTCACAATATGGAAAATTGAGCTAGCTTAATGTGGGCGTTGGATTCATTTCATTTTGAATTCTAAATCAAAAGTTAAAGAAGATTTAGTTTGGACATGTCAAGTTGAATAACTTGTTAAAATGATCATTCTAAACTGATCATTGTTTCTCATTGAGCAAAGATTTACAAATGAAGCATAATGCATGATAACACAGTTTCGGATAGATTGGATTACTCGGAGGCCTTGTCGTAGCTATCTCGGTCATACAGTTTGTCACAATATAGAAAATTTAGCTAGCTTAACATGGGCGTTGGATTCGGGTTATTCTGAACTCTGGATCAAAAAGTAAAGATGATTTAGTGTAGATATGTCAAGTTGATCGGCCAGTTAAATTGATTATTCTAAACTGATCATTGGTGCTCCTTGAGTAACGGCGTATAACTCAAGCATAATGCATGGCATCAAACAGTTTGGGATAGATTGGACTACTTGGAGGCTTTGTCTTAGCTATTTCTGTCTAAAATTTTATCATAATACAGAAAATTTACCTAGCTTTACTTGGCGTTTGATGGCATCATTGTGAACTCTGAATGAATTCAAATAACACTTTTTTGCTTCCCTCATTGGTACTAATTTTTTTTTGGTGTCGAGAAAAAACGGAATTCCAATTTGGGTCAAGTGAATAAATATAAATGGATGGATAAAAAAAGTTTTCTTTATTCCACGAAAAATAAAGTTAAAGACGATTTAGTGCAGACATGTCAAGTTGATCGGCCAGTTAAATTTATCATTCTAAACTGATCATTGGTGCTCATTGAGCAAAGGTTTAGAAATTAAGCATAATGCATGGCATCGCATAGTTTGGGATTAATTGGATTACTTGGAGCCTTTGTCATAGCTATTTTGGTAATAAATTTTGTCACAATATAGAAAATTGAACTATCTTAACGTGGGCATTGGATTTGTCTCATTATGCAATCTAAATCAAAAGTTATGAACGATTTAGCGCGGACATGTCAAGTTGATCGGCCAGTTAAAATAATCATTCTAAACTGATTATTGGTTCTCCTTGAGGAAAGGCTTATAAATTAAACATAATGCCTGGTATCATGTAGTTTATGATAGATTGGATTACTTTGAGGCTTTGTCTAGCTCTTTTAGTCTCAAATATTGTCACAAAATGGAAAATTGAGTTAGATTAACGTGGGCGTTGGATTCATTTCATTTTGAATTTTAAATCAAAAGTTAAAGATGATTTAGTGTGGACATGTCAAGTTGAAAAACTAGTTAAAATGATCATTCTAAACTGATGATTGTTGCTTATTGAGAAAAGATTTAAAAATGAAGCATAATGCATCGCATCATGCAGTTTGGGATCGATTGGATTACTCGGAGGCTTTTTCGTAGCAATTTCGGTCTTACAGTTTGTCACAATATAGAAAATTTAGCTAGCTTAACGTGGGTGTTGGATTCGGGTTATTCTGAACTCTGAATTAAAAATTAAAGATGATTTAGTGTAGACATGTCAAGTTGATCGGCCAGTTAAATTGATTATTCTAAACTGATCATTGGTGCTCCTTGAGTAACGGCGTGTAACTCAAGCATAATGCATGGCATCAGGGAGTTTGGGATAGATTGGACTACTTGGACGCTTTGTCTTAGTTATTTCTGTCTAAAATTTTATCATAATACAGAAAAATTGACCTAGCTTTACTTGACGTTGGATTCGTCTCATTGGGAACTCTGACTGAATTCAAATAACACTTTTTTGCTTCCCACATTGGTACTACTTTGTTTTCGGTGTCGAGAAAAAAAGGAATTCCAATTTGGTCGAGTGAATAAATATAAATGGATGGATAAAAAAGTTTTCTTTATTCCAGGAAAAATAAAGTTAAAGACAATTTAGTGCAGACATGTCAAGTTGATCGGTCAGTTAATTGATCATTCTAAACTGATCATTGGTGCTCATTGAGCAAATGTTTAGAAATGAAGCATAATTCATTGCATCGCATAGTTTGGGATTAATTGGATTACTTGGAGCCTTTGTCATAGCTATTTTGGTAATAAATTTTGTCACAATATAGAAAATTGAACTATCTTAACGTGGGCATTGGATTTGTCTCATTCTGCACTCTAAATCAAAAGTTATGAACGATTTAGTGCGGATATGTCAAGTTGATCGGCTAGTTAAAATAATCATTTTAAACTGATCATTGGTTCTCCTTGAGGAAAGGCTTATAAATTAAACATAATGCATGGCATCACATAGTTTAGGATAGCTTGGATTACTTTGAGGCTTTGCCTAGCTCTTTCAGTCTCGAATGTTATAACAATATGGAAAATTGAGTTAGCTTAACATGGTCATTGGATTCATTTCATTTTGAATTTTAAATCAAAAGTTAAAGATGATTTAGTGTGGACATGTGAAGTTGAAAACTAGCTAAAATGATCATTCTAAATTGATCATTGTTGCTTATTGAGAAAAGATTTAAAAATGAAGCATAATGCATTGCATCACGCCATTTGGGATTGATTGGATTACTCGGAGGCTTTGTCGTAGCAATTTCGGTCTTACAGTTTGTCACAATATAGAAAATTTAGCTAGCTTAACGTAGGCCTTGGATTCGGGTTATTCTGAACTATAAATCAAGTTGATCGGCCAGTTAAATTGATTATTCTAAAATGGTCATTGGTGCTCCTTGAGTAACGGTGTATAACTCAAGCATAATGCATGGCATCAGGCAGTTTGGGATAGATTGGACTACTTGGAGGCTTTGTCTTAGCTAATTGTGTCTAAAATTTATCACAATGTAAAAAATTGACCTAGCTTTACATGGGTGTTGGATTCGTCTCATTCTGAACTCTGAATGAATTCAAATAACACATTTTTGCTTCCCTCATTGGTACTACTTTGATTTTTGTGTCGACAAAAAAAGGAATTCCAATTTAGGTCGAGTGAATAAATATAAATGGATGGATAAAAAAAGTTTTCTTTAGTCCAGGAAAAATAAAGTTAAAGACGATTTAATGCATAAATGTCAAGTTAATCGGCCAGTTAAATTGATCATTCTAACTAATCATTGGTGTTCATTGAGCAAAGGTTTAGAAATAAAGCATAATGCATGGCATCGCGTATTTTGGGATTAATTGGATTACTTGTAGGCTTTGTCGTAGCATTTTGGTATTAAATTTTGTCACAATATAGAAAATTGAACTACCTTAACGTGGGCATCGGATTTGTATCATTCTGCACTCTAAATCAAAAGTTATGAACGATTTAATGCGGACATGTCAAGTTGATCGGCCAGTTAAAATAATCATTCTAAACTGATCATTGGTTCTCCTTCAGGAAAAGCTTATAAGTTAAACATAATGCATGGCATCACGTAGTTTAGGATAGATTGGATTACTTTGAGGCTTTGCCTAGCTCTTTCAGTCTCGAATGTTGTAACAATATGGAAAATTGAGGTAGCTTAGTGTGGGCATTGGATTCATGTCATTCTGAAGTTTAAGTCAAAGGTTACAGACGATTTATTGCGGACCTGTCAAGTTGATCGGCCAGTTAAAATGACCATTCTTAACAGACCATTGGTGTTCATTGAGCAATGTTTTACATATGAAGCATAATACATGGCATCACGTAATTTGGGATAGATTGGAATACTTGGAGGCTTTGTCATTGCTATTTCGGTCTAAAATTTTGTCATAGCTTAACGAGGGAATTGGATTCGTGTCATTCTAAACTCTGAGTCAAAAGTTAAAGACGATTTTGGGCGGAAATGTCATGTTGATTGGCTAGCTCGATTGATCATGTCAAGTTAAATTTATCATTCTAAACTGATCATTGGTGCTCCTTGAGTAACGGCGTATAAATCAAGTTTAATGCATGGCATCAGACAATTTCGGATTGATTGGATTACTTTGCGGCTTTGTCAAGCTCTTTCAGTCTCAAATGTTATCACAATATGTAAAATTGAGATAGATTAACGTGGGGGTTGGATTCTTGTCATTTTGAGCTCTAAATTAAAAGTTAAAAACAATTTAGTGCGGACATGTCAAGTTGATCAGCTAGTTAAAATCATCATTCTAAACCTATCACTATTGTTCATTGAGCAAAGGTTTACATATGAAGCATAAAGCATGGCATCATGCAGTTTGGGATAGATTGGATTCCTTGGAGACTTTATCATAGCTATTTTGGTTTTAAAATTTGACACAATATAGAGAATTGAGCTAGATTGACGTGGGCGTTGGATTCGTGTCATTCTGAACTCTGAATCAAAAGTTAAAGACAATTTACTTCGGACATATCAAGTTGATCGGCCAGTTAAATTGATCATTCTAAACTGATCATTGGTGCTCCTTGAGTAACGACGTATAAATCAAGAATAATTCATGGCATCAGCCAGTTTGGAATAGATTGTATTATTGGAGGCTTTATCGTAGCGATTTCTGTCCAAACTTTTATCACAACATAGAAAATTGAGCTAGTTTTACTTGGGCATTAGATTCGTGTCATTCTTAACTCTGAATGAATTCAAATAACACTTTTTTGCTTGTCTGATTGGTACTAGTTTAAAAACGAAATTCCAATTTTGGTCGAGTGAATTGATATAAATCGATGGATAAAAAAAATTTTCTTTATTCTAAGAAAAAAATGTTAAAGACGATTTCTAGCAAACATGTCAAGTTGATCAGCCAGTTAATTGATCATTCTAAATTTATCACTGGTGCTCATTAACCAAAGGTTTATGTATGAAGCATAATGCTTGGCATCACACAGTTTTGTTTTAAATTTTCTCACAATATAGAAATTTTCCAACGCATAATCCAACACAGTTTTTGATAGATTGGATTACTTGGGCGCTTTTTCATATCTAGTTTTGTCTCAAATTTTGTCATAATATAAAAAATTAAACTAGCTTAATGTGGGCATTGGATTCCTGTCATTATGAGCTATAAATCAAAAGTTATGGGAGATTTAGTGCAGACATGACAAGTTGATCGGCTTGTTAAAATGATGATTCTAAACTAATCGTTGGTGCTCATTGAGTAAAAACTTATAAATGAAAAATAATGCATGGCATCATGCAATTTGGGATTGATTGGATTACTTGGACACTTTGTCGTATCTATTTTTGTCTCAAACGTTTTCAAAATATAGAAAATTGACCTAGTTTAACGTTGGCTTTGGTTTTGTTTCATTCTGACCTCTAAATATAAAGTTACGGACGATTTAGTGCAGACATTTCAAGTTGATTGGCCAGTTAAAGTGATAATTCTAAACTGATCATTGGTGCTCATTGAGTAAAGTCTTATTAATGAAGCATAATGCACGGCATCACACAATTTTGGATAGACTGGATTACTTGGACGCTTTGTCATGTCTATTTCCGTCTCAAATTTTGTCACAATATAGAAAATTGAGTTACCTTAATGCGGGCACAAGATTCGTGACATTCTGAGCTCTAAATTTACTTACGACTTAGTGTGGACATGTCAAAATGATCTACCAGTTAAAGTGATCATTCTGAACTGATCATTGGTGCTCATTGAGTAATGGATTAGAAATTAAGCAAAATGCATGGCATCATGGAGTTTGGATAGATTGGATTAGTTGGACGATTTGTCGTCTCTATTTTTTTTCAATTTTTTTTGAAATACAGAAAATTGAGCTAGCTTAACGTAGGCATTAGATTCGTGTCATTCTGAGCTCTAAATCAAAAGTTACAAATGATTATTCTTCATTGGATGTCATTGGGTAAATGATTATAAATGAAGCATAATACATGGCATCACGCAGTTTGGGAAAGATTGGATTACTTGTACGCTTTGTCGTGTCTACTTCTATCTCAAAATATGTCAAAATATAGAAAATTTATTTAGCTTAAAGTAGGCACTGGATTCCTGTCACTATGAGCTCAAAATCAAAAGTTACGGACGATTTAGTGCGGACATGTCAATCGGACAGTTAATATGATTATTCTAAACTGATCATTGGTGTTCATTGGGTAAACGCTTAAAAATGAAGCATAATGCATGGCATCACACAGTTTTGGATAGATTGGATTACTTGGACACTCTGTCGTGTCTAGTTCTATCTCAAATTTTGTCACAATATAGAAAATTAAACTAGCTAAATGTGATCATTGGATTCGTGTCATTCTGAGATCTAAATCAAAAGTTATGAATGATTTAGTGCGGACATGTCAAGTTGATCGGCTAGTTAAAGTGATCATTCTGAATTGATCATTGGTGCTCATTAAGTAAAGCATTATAAATGAAACATAATTCATGGCATAAAGGAGTTTGGATAGATTGGATTATTTGGACGTTTTGTTGTCTCTGTATCGGTCTTAAATTTTGCCAAAATATAGAAAATTGAGCTTGCTTAACGCGGGCATTGGATTCGTGTCATTCTGAGCTCAAAATCAAATGTTTCCAATGATTTATTGCCGACATATCAAGTTGATCGGCCATTTAATATGATTATTCTAAACTGGTCATTGGTGCTCATGGAATAAAGGCTTATAAATGAAGCAAAATGCATCGCATCACACAGTTTTGGATAGATTGGATAACTTGGACGCTTTGTATTATCTACTTCTGTCTCAAATTTTGTTACAATATAGAAAATTGCGCTAGTTTAACATGGGCATTGGATTCGTGTCATTCTAAGCGCTAAATCAAAAGCTAGAGACCACTTAGTGCGGACATGTCAAATTGATCGGCCAACTAATATGATCATTCTAAACTGATCATTGGTGCTCATAAATTAAAGGCTTATAAATGAAGCACAATACATGGTATCACATAGTTTTGGATAGATGGATTACTTGGACGCTTTGTCGTGTCTATTTCTGTCTCAAATTTTGCTACAATATGCAAAATTGAGCTAGCTTAATATGGACATTGGATTCGTGTCATTCTAAGCTCAAAATCAAAAGTTACGGAATATTTAGTGCGGTCATATCAAGTTGATCGGCCAGTTAATATGATTATTCTATACTGATCATTGGTTCACATTGAGAAAAGGCTTATAAATGAATCATAATGCATGGCATCACACAGTTTTGGATAGATTGGATTACTTAGACGCTTTGTCGTTTCTACTTCTATCTCAAAAATTTTCAAAATATAGAAAGTTAAGCTAGCTTAACGTATGCTTTGGATTCGTGTCAATTTAAGTTCTGAACCAAAAGTTACAGACGATTTAGTGCGGACATGTCAAGTTGATTGGCCAGTTAAAATGATAATTCTAAATTGATCATTGTTGCTCATTAAGTAAAGGCTTATAAACGAAGAACAATACATGGCATCACACAGTTTTGGATAGATTGGATTACTTGGACGCTTTGTGATGTCTATTTCTGTGTCAAATTATGTTTCAATATAGAAAATTGAGCGAGTTTAAAGTGGCACTGGATTCGGGTCATTCGAAGCTGAAAATCAAAAGTTACGGACGATTTAGTGCGGACATATCAAGTTGATTGGCCAGATAATATGATTATTCTAAACTGATTATTGGTTTATAATGAGCACCATTGATCAGTTTAGAATGATCACTTTACATGGCCGATCAACTTGACATGTACGTACTAAATCCTCCGTATAAGCCCTTACTCAATGAGCACCATTGATCAGTTTATAATGATCACTTTACATGGCCGATCAACTTGACATGTACGTACTAAATCCTCCATAACTTTTGATTTAGAGCTCAGAAACACACGAATCAAATGGCCATGTTAAGCTAGCTCAATTTTCTATATTGCAAAAAATTTTGAGACAGAAATAGATACGACAAAGCATCAAAGAACTCCAACCCATCCCAAACTGCGTGATGTCATGCATTATTTTTTCATTTATAAGCTTTTACTACATCAACACCAATGATCAGTTTAGATTGATCATTTTAACTGGCCCATCAACTTGACATGTCCGCTCTAAATCGTCCGTAACTTTTGATTTAGAGTTTAGAATGAGAGGAATCCAGTGCCCGCGTTAAGGTATATCAATTTTCTATATTGTGACAAAATTTGAGACAAAAATAGATACGACGAAGTGTCCAAGTATTCCCAACTGCTTGATACCATGCATTAGTTTTCATTATTAAACTTTTAGTCAATGAGCACCAATGATGAGTTTAGAATGATCATTTTAATTACCAGATCAACTTATCATGTATGCACTAAATCGTACATAACTTTCAATTTATAGCTCAGAATGACACGAACCCAATGCCCAAATTAATCTAGTTCAATTTTCTATATTGTGATAAAATTTGAAAGAAAAATAGACACAACAAAGTGTCCAAGTAATCCAATATATCCAAAATTATGTGATGCCATGCATTATGCTTCATTAATAAGCCTTTACTCAATGAGCATCAATGATCGGTGAATAATCATATTAACTGGCCGGTTAATTTGACATGTCTGCAGTAAATCATCCGTAACTTCTGAGTTAGAGTTCAGAATGAGACGAATCCAATGCCCACATTAAGCTAACTCAATTTTCTATATTTTGACAAAATTTGAGACAGATATAGAGAAGACAAAGCTTCCAAGTAATCCATTCTATCCAAAACTGTGTGATGCCATGCATTATGCTTTGTTTATAAACTTTTACTCAATGAGCACCAATAACCAGTTTAGAATGATCACTTTAACAAGCCGATCAACTTGACATGTAGGCAGTAACGCATCCGTAACTTTTGATTTAGAGCTCAGAATAACACGAATCCAATGCCCACATTAAGGTAGCTCAATTTTTTATATTGTCAGAAAATTTGAGAAATAAATAGATACGAAATACCGTCTAAGTAATCCAATATATCCAAACCTATGTGATGTTATGCATTATGCTTCATTTATAAGTCTTTACTCAATGAGCACTAATGATCAGTGTAGAATTATCACTTTATCTCGTTGATCAACTTGACACGTCCACACTAAATAATCCATAACTTTTGATTTAGAGCTCAGAATGATACGAACCCAATGCCCACGTTAAGCTATCTCAGTTTTCTATAATTTGACATAATTTGAGATAGAAATAGAGACGAAAAAGTGTCCAAAAAATCCAATCTATCCAAACTGCTTGATGCCATGCATTATTCTTCATTTATAAGCTTTTACTGAATGAGCAGTAATGATCAGTTTAGAATGATCATTTTAACTGGTCGATCAACTTGTCAAGTCTGCACTAAATCGTCCATAACTTTTGATTTATAGCTCAGAATGACACGAATCCGATGCCCACGTTACGCTAGTTCAATTTCATATATTGTAACAAAATTTGTGATAGAAATAGACACAACAAAGCATCCAAGTAATCCAATCTATCCAAAATTGTGTGATGCCATGCATTATGGTTCATTAATAAACCTTTACTCAATAAGCGCGAATGATCAATTAAGAATAATAATATTAACCGGCCGATCAACTTGACATGTCCGTAGTAAATCGTCCGTAAATTTTGAATTAGAGATCAGAATGACACGAATCCAGTGCCCACGTTAAGCTAGATCAATTTTCTATATTTTGACAAAATTTGAGACAGATATTGAGAAAACAAAGCATCCAAGTAATCCATCTATCCAAAACTATGTGATGTTATGCATTATGTTTTATTTATAAGTCTTTACTCAATGAGCACCAATGAGCAGTTTAGAATGATCACTTTAACATGCCGATTAACTTGACATGTCCGCACTAAATCGTCCGTAACTTTTGATTTAGAGCTCAGAATGACACGAATCAAATGCCCACTTTAAGCTAGCTCAATTTTCTATATTTTGACATAATTTGCAAAAGAAATAGAGATGTCAAAGCGTACAAGTAATCCAATCTATCGCAAACTGCGTGATACCAGACCTTATGCTTCTTTTATTAGCCTTTACTCAATGAGCAGCAATGATAAGTTTAGAATGATCATTTTAACTGCCCGATCAACTTGTCATTTTGCACTAATTCGTCCATAACTTTTAATTTATAGTTCATAATGACTCGAATCCAATGCCCACATTAAGCTAGTTCAATTTTCTATATTATGACAAAATTTGAGTTAGAACTAGATACGACAAAGCGTTCAAGTACTCCAATCTATCCAAAAATGCGTGATGCCATGCATTATGCTTTATTTATATGCCTTTCTCAATGTGCACCAATGATAAGTTAAGAATAATCATATTAACTGGCCAATCAACTTGACATGTTTGCACTAAATTGTCCGTATCATTTTTATTTTGAGCTCAGAATGACACGGATACAGTGCCCACGTTAAGCTAGATAAATTTTCTATATTTTGAAAAAATTTGAGACGGAAGTAGAGAAGAAAAAGCGTCCTAGTAATCCAATCTATCCCAAACTTATTGATGGCATGCATTATGCTTTGTTTATAAACCTTTACTCAATTAGTACCAATGATCAGTTTAGAATAATCATATTAACTGGCCGATGAAATTGACACATGTCCGCACTAACTCATTTGTAACTTTTGATTTAAAAAAATAACACGAATCCTAACCATATGTTAAGCTAGCTCAATTTTCTATATTTTGACAAAATTTTAGACAGAAATAGAGACGACAAATTGTCCAAGTAATCCAATTTATCCAAACTCCTTGATGCCATGCATTATTTTTCATTTATAAGCTTTTACTAAATGAGAACCAATGATCAGTTTAGAATGGCCATTTTAACTGGCCGGTCAACTTGTCATGTCTGCACTATATCGTCCATAACTTTTGATTTATAGCTTAGAATGACAAGAATCCAATGCCCACATTAAGGTAGTTCAATTCTCTATATTGTGACAAAATTTGAGACTGAACTAGATACAACAAGGCGTCCATGTAGTATAATCTATCCTAAACTCCTTGATGCCATGCATTATGCATCATTTATAAGCCTTTACTCAATGAGCACCAAAGATCAGCTTAGAATAATCACTTTAACTGGCCAATCAACTTGACATGTCTGCACTAAATCGTCTTGTAATTTTTTGATTTAGAGCTCATAATGACAGGAATCCAATGCCACATTAAGCATGCTCAATTTTCTATATTTTGACAAAATTTGAGACAGATATGGAGACGACAAAGCGTTCAAGTAATCCAATCTATCCAAAATTGTGGGATGCCATACATTATGCTTCATTGATAATCCTTTACTCAATGGGCAGCAATGATAAGTACAGAATGATCATTTGAACTGGCCAATCAACTTGTCATGTTTGTACTAAATCGTCCATTACTTTTGATTTATAGCTTAGAATGACAGGAATCCAATGCCCACATTAAACTAGTTCAATATTCTATATTGTGACAAAATTTGAAACATAACTAGATACGACAAAGCATCCAAGTAATCCAATCTATCACAACCTGCGTGATGCCATGCGTTATGCTTCATTTATAAGCCTTTACTCAATGAGCACCAATGATCAGTTGAGAATGATCACTTTAACTCGCCGATCAACTTGACATGTCTGCACTAAATCGGTTGTAACTTTTGATTTAGAGCTCAGAATGACATGAATCCAATGACCAGGTTAAGCTAGCTCAATTTTCTATATTTTGACAAAATTTGAGACAGATATCGAGACCACAAAGCATCCAAGTAATCTAATCTATCCAAACTCCTTGATGCCATACATTATGCTTCATTTATAAGCCTCTGCTTAATGAGCACCAATGATCAGTTTAGAATGATCATTTTAACTGGCTAATCAACTTGACATGTCCGCAATAAATCGTCATAAAATTTTGATTTAGAGCTCAAAACGACACGAATCTAATGCCCACGTTAAGCTAGCTCAATTTTCTATATTCTGACAAAATTTGATACAGAAAACGATACAACAAAGCGTCCAAGTAATCTAATAAATCCCAAACTCCATGATGCCATGCATTATTTTGCATTTATAAGCTTTTACTAAATGAGCACAAATGATCAGTTTATAATGACCATTTTAAATGGCCGATCAACTTGTCATGTCCGCACTAAATCGTGCATAACTTTTGATTTATAGCTCGGAATGACACGAACCTAATGCCCACTTTAAGCTAGTTCAATTTTCTATATTGTGACAAAATTTGAGACAAAAATAGAAACAACAAAGCGTCCAAGTAATCCAATATATCCAACATTATGTGATGTCATGCATTATGCTTCATTAATAAACCTTTAATTAATGAGCACCAATGATCAATTTATAATAATCATATTAACTGACTAATGAACTTGATATGTGCAACGTAAATCGTCCGTAATTTTTGATTTAGAGCTCAGAATGACACGATTCCAATTCCCACGTTAATCTAACTCAATTTTCTATATTTTGACAAAATTTGAGAGAGATATAGAGAAGAAAAAGCATCCAAGTAATCCAATTTATCCAAAATCCTCGAAGCCATCCATTTTGCTTCGTTATTAAGCCTTTACTTAATGACCACCAATGATCAGCTTAGAATGATCACTTTAACTTGCCAATCAAATTGACATGTCCGCAGTAAATCGTCCCATAACCTTTGATTTTGAGCTCACAATGAGACGAATCCAATGCCCACGTTAACCTAGCTCAATTTTCTATATTGTGAAAAAATTTGACACAGAAATAGATACGAAAAGGCGTCCAAGTGATCAAATCCATCCCTAACTGCGTGATGCCATGCATTAGTTTTCATTTATAAGCTTTTACTAAATGAGAATCAGTGATCAGTTTAGAATGATCATTT
The DNA here is from genome assembly GCA_018901945.1 of Pugionium dolabratum. Classification (NCBI taxonomy): domain Eukaryota; kingdom Viridiplantae; phylum Streptophyta; class Magnoliopsida; order Brassicales; family Brassicaceae; genus Pugionium; species Pugionium dolabratum. The sequence goes on along the minus strand of JAEVFF010000084.1, from coordinate 501,752 downwards.
TAACTGGCCGATCAACTTGTCATGTCTGCACTATATTGTCCATATGTTTTGATTTGTAGCTTAGCATGAAACGAATCCAATGCCCACATGAAGGTAGTTCAATTTTCTATATTGTGACAAAATTTGAGTCCGAACTAGATACAACATGGCGTCCATGTAGTATAAATTTATCCCAAACTCCTTGATGCCATGCATTATGCATCATTTATAAGACTTTACGTAATGAGCACCAAAGATCAGCCTAGAATGATCACTTTAACGGGCCGATTAACTTGACATGTCTGTATTGTGAAAAAATTTTAAACTTAATTAGATACGACAAAGCATCCAAGTAATCCAATCTATCCCAACCTCCGTGATGCCATGCGTTATGCTTCATTTATAAGCCTTTACTCAATGAGCACCAATGATCTGTTGAGAATGATCACTTTAACTGGCCGATCAATTTGACATGTTCACACTAAATCGTTTGTAACTTTTAATTTAGAGCTCAAAATGACACGAATCCAATAACCACGTTAAGCTATCTCAATTTTCTATATTTTGACAAAATTTGAGACAGATATAGAGACAACAAAGGGTCCAAGTAATCCAATCTATCCAAACTCCTTGATGCCATACATTATGCTTCATTTATAAACCTCTACTTAATGAGCACCAATGATCAGTTTAGAATGATCACTTAAACTGGTCAATCAACTTGACATGTCCGCCCTAAATCTTCCTAAACTTTTGATTTAGAGCTCAAAATGATACGAATCGAATGCCCATGTTAAGCTAGCTCAATTTTTTAAATTTTGACATAATTTAAGATATAAATAGAGATGACAAAGCGTTCAAGTAATCCAATCTATCCCAAAACTTTGTGATGCCATGCTTTATGCTTCTTTTATAAGCCTTTACTCTATGGGCACCAATGATCAGTTAAGAATGATCATTTTAATTGGGCTATCAATTTGACATATCCGCACTAAATCGTCCTTAACGTTTTATTTAGAGCTTAGAATGACACGAATTCAATGCCCACATTAAGCTAGATCAATTTTCTATATTGTGACAAAATTTGGGACAGAAATAGGTACGAAAAAGAGTCCAAGTAATCCAATCTATCCTGGACTGCGTGATTCTATGCATTATGCTTCATTTATAAGGCTTTACTCAGCGAGCACCAATGATAAGTTTCGAATGATCATTTGAATTGGCGGATCAACTTGACATGCCTGCACTAAATCGTCCATACCTTTTGATTTATAACTTAATGACACGAATCCAATGCCCACGTTAAGGTAGCTCAATATTATATATTGTGACAAAATTTGATATAGAAAAAGATACGACAAAGCGTTCAAGTAATCCAATGTATCCCGATAAGTAATGCCATGCATTACGCTTCATTTATAAGCCTTTACTCAATGATCACCAATGATTAGTTAAGAATGATTATTTTAACAAGCCGTTCAACCTGAAATATCCGAACTAAATCGTCAATAACTTTTGATTTAGAGGTCATAATGACACGAATCCAATGCCCACGTTAAGCTAGCTCAACTTTCTATATTTTGAAAAATGTTGTGACAAAAATAGAGAAACAATGTGTCCAAGTAATCCAATCTATCCCGAACTGCGTGATGCCATGCATTATGCTTCATTTATAAGCCTTTACTTAATGAGCACCAATGATCAGTATCACTTTTACTGGCCAATCAACTTGACATATCCGCACTAAAATCGTCCATAACTTTTGATTTAGTGCTCAGAATGACATGAATCGAACCCCCACGTTAAGCTAGCTCTATTTTCCATATTGTGCCAAAATTTGATACAGAAATAGGTACGAAAAAAGCATCCAAGTAATCCAATCTGTACCGAACTTCGGGATGCCATGCATTATGCTTCATTTATAAGCCTTTACTCAATCAGCACCAATGATAAGTTTAGAATGATCACTTTAACTGGCTGATCAACTTAACATTTCCGTACGAAATTGTCCCTAACTTTTGATTAAAAGCTCTGAATGACATGAATCCAAAGCCCATGTTAAGCTAGCTCAATTTTTTTTATAGTGACAAAATTTCAGAAGAACTAGATACGATAAAGCGTCCAAGTAATCCAATAAATCCTAAACTTCGCGATGCCATGCTTTATGCTTCTTTTATAAGCCTTTACTCTATGGGCACCAATGATCAGATAGTTACGCGCTGGGTAGTGCAGCGCATCTGTTTTGGACAGAGGCGACGAGGGCGAAGCAGGCCACCCAACCCAACAGGTCAGGGTCGGGCCGGCCATAGGTTCGAATCCGAATGATCATTTTAACTGGCCGATCAACTTGGCATGTCCGCACAATATCGTCCGTAACTTTTGATTTAGGGTTCAGAATGACACGAATCGAATGCCCACATTAAGCTAGCTCAATTTTCTATATTGTGACAAAATTTGAGACAAAAATAGGTATGACAAAGAGAATAAGTAATCCAATCTATCCTAAATTGTGTGATTCTATGCATTATGCTTCATTTAAGCCTTTTCACAACGAGCACTAATGATCAGTTTAGAATGATCATTTTAACTAGCCGATCAACTTGACATATCTTCACAAAATCGTTCATAACTTTTGATTTATAGCTTATAATTACACAAATCCAATGCCCACGTTAAGCTAGCTCAATTTCCTGTATTGTGACAAAATTTAAGACAGAAAAAAATATGACAAAGTGTCCAAGTAATCCAATGTATCCCGGACTGTGTGCTGCCATGCATTGCGATTCATTTATAAGCCTTTAATCAATGAGCACCAACGATAAGTTAAGAATGATAATTTTAACTAGCCGATGACCCTGACATGTCTGCACTAAATCTTCCGTAACGTTGATTTAGAGGTCATAATGACATGAATCCAGTGCCAACGTTAAGCTAGCTCAATTTTCTATAATGTGACTAAATTTGAGACTGAAATAGATACTACAAAGCGTCCAAAAAATCCAAACTGCGACATGCCATGCATTATGCTTCATTTATATTCCTTTACCTAATGATCACCAATTATCAGTTTAGAATGATCATATGAACTGGCCGATCAACTTGACATGTGCACACTAAATCGTCCGTAACTTTTGATTTAGAGCTCAGAATGACACAAATCCAATGCCCACATTAACCTAGCTCAGTTTTATATATTGTGATAAAATTAGAAACAAAAGTAGGTACGAAAAAGAGTCCAAGTAATCCAATCTATCCTGAATAGCGTGATTCTATGCATTATGCTTCATTTATAAGCCTTTACTCATTGAGCACTAATGATAAGTTTAGAATGATCATTTTAACTAGTGGCTCAACTTGACATGTCTGCCTTAAATCGTGCATAACTTTTGATTTATAGCTTAAGTTTTGATTTATAGATCATTTTAAGAGGCCGATCAACTTGAGATGTACGAATTAAATTGTCTGTAACTTTTGATTTAGAGCTCAAAATGAAACGAATCCAACGCCACGTTAAGCTAGATCAATTTTCTATATTGTGACAAAATTATAGACATAAATAGATATGACAAAGCGTCCAAGTAATCCAATCTACCCCAAACTGCGTGATGCCATGCATTATGCTTCATTTATAAGCCTTTACTTAATGAGCACCAATGATCATTATCACTTTTACTGGCCAATCAACTTGACATATCCGCACTAAATCATCCATAACTTTTGATTTAGTGCTCAGAATGACATGAATCCAACCCCCACGTTAAGCTAGCTCAATTTTCCATATTGTGACAAAATTTGATACAGAAATAGGTACGAAAAAGCATCCAAGTAATCCAATCAGTACCGAACTGCGGGATGCCATGCATTATGCTTCATTTATAAGCCTTTACTCAATGAGCACCAATGATAAGTTTAGAATGATCACTTTAACTGGCCGATCAACTTGACATGTCCACACTAAATCGTCCGTTACATTTGATTAAAATCTCAAAAAAGACATGAATCCGATGCCCATGTTAAGCTAGGTCAATTTTCTATAGTTTGACAAAATATGAGACATAAATAGATACAAAAAGGCATCCAAAAAAGCAAATCTATCCCGAACTGCGTGATACCATGCATTATGCTTCGTTTATATGCCTTTACCTAATGAGCAACAATGATCACTTTAGAATGATCATTCTAACTGGCCGATCAACTTGACATGGTCACACTAAATCGTCCTTAACTTTTGATTAGAGCTCATAATGATACGAATCCAATCCCCACATTAAGCTAGCTCAATTTTTTATATTGTGACAAAATTTTAGACAGAAATAGGTACGACAAAGAGTCCAAGTAATCCAATATATCCTGAAGAGCATGATTCTATGAAATATGTTTCATTTATAAGCCTTTACTCAATGAGCACTAATGATTAGTTTAGAATGATCGTTTTAACTCCCGGATTAACTTGACATGTCTGCAATAAATCGTCCATAACTTTGAAGCTTATAATGAAACGAATCCAGTGCCCATGTTAAGCTTGCTCAATTTTCTATATGGTGAGAAAATTTGAGACAGAAAAAGATATGACAAAGCATTCAAGTAATCCAATGTATCGTGAGCTGCATGATGCCATGCATTACGCTTCATTGATAAGCGTTTACTCAATGACCACGAATGATCAGTTAAGAATGATCATTTTAAGTGGCCGATCAACCTGACATGTCCGTCCTAAATCATCCGTAACGTTTGATTTAGAGGTCATAATGACACGAATCCAATGCCCATGTTAAGCTAGCTCAATTTTCTATATTATAACAAAATTTGAGACAAAAATAGAAACGGCAAATCGTCCATGTAATCCAATCTATCCCGTACTGCATGATGCCATGCATTATGCTTCATTTATAAGCCTTTACTCGATGGGCACCAATGATTAGTTAAGAATGATCATTTTTAACTGGCCGATCAACTTGAGATGTCCGGACTAAATCGTCCGTAACTTTTGATTTAGAGACCAGAATGACACGAATCCAATGTCCACTTTAGGGTAGCTCAATTTTCTATATTGTGAAAAACTTTGAGACAGAAACAGATATGATAAAGAGTCTAAGTAATCCAATCTATCCCAAACTCTGTGACGCCATACATTATGCTTCATTTGTAAGCCTTTACTCAATTACCAGTAATGATGAGTTAAGAATGATCATTTTAACTGGCTGATCAACTTGACATGTCCACACTAAATCGTTAGTACCTGATGAGGAGGACATCAATACTAGCTCACTAGAAGCTGAGGAAGAGCCCATTAATATACCTATTATGAGACAAGCTCCAAGAACAAGATCAGGCACAAGAGACCTTAGTAAGATGTTCAACAAGTCTGTCGAGAGTCTCATAACAATCATAGAAAATGGAGGATTCCATGAAGCTGAACTTACTAAAGAATTACAAGAAAGAGACTATGAACAACTAAAGACTACCACATTTTCACTCCTTCCAGTTTTACAAGGCTTCAGAGATACAACCTTGTTCATCATTGCTAAAAAAACTTAAGAAGGCATTATAAGGAGCTACAAGAGACCAAGGTGCGTATTTAAAATTCTTATGTTTGAATTAACAAGTTTATTTGCTTGTTTTTGCAGGAATGTGGGTGTTAAGTTTAAGACTCTTTTATTTGTCATTTGGTCCTAATGTCTTGTTGTTATTTTTGCTTTAGTCCTTTCATTATAATGTATTTTCAGCCCTTGAAGGCACCTGCTGCTGGACTAGTATATAAAGTCCCTTCTCAGCATGTAATCACTTAAGTTTTTCTTCCTTTGAAAGGAGCTGACGCCTCCAGCCTTCTTGTGTGAGAATCCTTGAAGCTTGAGTGCTCTAGACTTATCACAGACTTCCATGATCTGTGTGGCGTCTCTCGATCCACCTCTCTACTCAATCCTCACTTAGATCCTCCAGAAAGTGCTCTACAGCCAGCTGAAGGGTTACCATCAACCCATCACTCTTGAGTCTCTAGAAAGTGTTGTACAGCCAGCTAGAGTCTCTCCAGCAGTTCCCCTTGCTCGAAGAAGTCCTCTTGTTCCTGCATCATCTGGTATCAGAGCTTAATCGCTCCTATTCAGGTTTATCTACCCCCATTTTCGTTTTTTTACTCTGTCATTGCTTTGTTAACTTGCTGTCAAACTGCATCTCTTCATAAAACCCATAAAAAATGGAGAGACAAGATCGAATTGCTAGAAAAGTGGAGAGACAAACCTATCATGATCTGGGCGAGTTGCTGCATCTTGCGGTTCAGGCCGAGCAGCACATAAAAAGGAATACTATTTCAGCAAATCGTAGCAAGTCTACCTGGAATCAACAACCTCAAAAGGCTCTGGACAAAGGAAAGGCCATCGACATAGAATCCAGATTCAAGAAATCCATTGCTGAAACATCTATAAACAATAAACCAGAGCAAGGTAAAACTCCAACTCAAAGATCTCGTGACATAACTGTAAGAATATTGAGATTATAGAGGAGAAATGTGAAGAATTGAATCTGAAAACTCAAAGAGAAGTATGAGAAAATGAGAAATGACTTAGACTTATGGAGAAGAATCTCCTAAGAGTATATTATACATTGAGTCTTTACAGCCCTTTTATAGAGGATTTACAATGTGAACACAAAAGAAAACGAATTCAAACTAGTGGATGAGTTTGAATAGAGGAGGAGCCTGTCAACAACCAATGAGAAGAGAGGAGACAGCATGGGCATGACTGTTTGGTGTGGTTGCCAAGACTGTGTGCAGCATGGGCATGACTGTTTGGTGTGGTTGCCAAGACTGTGTGCAGCATGGGCATGACTGTTTGGTGTGGTTGCCAAGACTGTGTGCAGCATGGGCATGACTTTTTCACCTTGATTCTTCTCCCAAGGTAGCTATTTAACCATTTCAACCATGTGGTTAATAATAACCCATCCTTTTTCATTTCCCTTGTTATTCAAACTGAATTTTCGTGCTCACACTTGCCTTGTAGGTCAAGATAGGTCTTATTTGATTTTCCTATGTCAATACTCCCCCTCAAGCTAAAGACTTTGGAATCACCCTAAAGTCTTAAGCTTGGGAACCCAAGGCAACACCTCATTAAAAACCTTATTAAGGAAAACCACTTGGGACAAAACCTTAATAAGGGAAAAAGAGTGTGTTGCTCTTGGATTAGGAGACCTTTGATCATGGGTGTGATAAATCAACAAGCCCAAGTTTGCTAAAGATGTTCTTGCAAACTTTGAGACTTGCTGCCTTTGTGAAGATGTCAGCTAGTTGGTCTTCACTCCTTGTATAACATGGCAGAATGGTTCCATCTTGAACTTTCTCCCTAACCTTATGGCAGTCGATCTCTATGTGCTTGGTCCTCTCGTGAAACACTGAGTTTGAAGCTATGTGAATGGCTGCCTGATTATCACAATGGAAGGTAATTGGCCCTGGTTGTGCAATACCGAAATCTTTCAAGAGTGCTTTGAGCCAAGTTACTTCATTTGTCAGCTTCCTCATAGCCCTATATTCTGCTTCAGCACTAAAACATGATACCACCTTCTGCTTCTTAGTCTTCCAAGTGACTAAGTTCCCACCAACGAAGGTGCAATACCCAGTGGTTGATTTCCTATCCACCCTATCACCAGCCCAATCCGCATCACAATACCCGACAATCTCAGTGTTCCCATTCTTGCCCATCCATATACCTTGACCAGGAGATCCTTTGATGTATCTAAGGATCCTTTCTACCATGCTCCAATGATATACAGTAGGCTTTGCATATGTTGACTTACTTGATTCACAGCAAAACACAAGTCTGGTCGTGTGAGGGTGAGGTAGATCAGCTTCCCAACTAGTCTCCTATACTGAGAAACATCCTTAAATAACTCATCAGCTTTCTCCCCCTTTCCGTTGACCTTGTAGCCATCTTCAAGAGGAGTTTTGGCCGGTTTAGCCCCAAGCTTTCCCGTGTCTGTCAACAGATCAAGAGCATACTTTCTTTGGGATAGAAAGAGCCCTTCTTGAGACCGACACACTTCAATACCCAAGAAGTACTTCAACTCTCCAAGATCCTTGATGTCAAATGATCTGTTTAAGAAGGCCTTTGTGGACTGAATTCCTTCCTTATCATCTCCTGTGATGATAAGGTCATCCACCACATAAACCAAGACCGCCGCGATTCCTTTGGCGTTTTGACGAGTGAACAAAGTGTGATCTGAATGGGATTTCCTATACCCATTATCAGTAAGTGTGGAGCTTAATTTGTGATATTGCCTTCCTAAGTCTTAGAACCTGTCCCTCTTTGCAAAGATCTTCAAGGCCTGGTGGTGGAGTCATATACACTTCCTCTTCAAGTTTTCCTTGTAGGAATGCGTTCTTGACATCCATTTGCCATAAGTCCCAAGTCAGATTCGTAGCTAGTGAAAGAACAACCCTTACAGTGTGTAGCTTAGCCACCGGTGCAAATGTATCAGTATAGTCCTCTCCATATGTCTGAGTGAAACCTCTTGCAACTAGACGTGCCTTGTACCTTTCTATGTCCCCATTGCTCTTATACTTGATGGTGAACACCCACTTGGAACTCACAGCCTTCTTGCCTTTGGGAAGTTCTTGTATATCCCATGTATGATTCCTTTCCATAGCTCCCTTCTCATCTCTTACTGCATCTAACCATTCTTTCTTGCTCTCAGCTTCTTCATAAGTCCTTGGAATCTGACTTTGTTCAATCTTTCCAAGGAATGCTTGATGACTAGATGGCAAGAGGTCAAGGGAACAAACAGCTTGTATGGGATGAGCCACGGCCTGGTTGTTGTAGAATACCCTAGTGTTCCTAAGTCTAGTACTCCTCCTTAAATGCTGAACAGGTGGTGCAGCCTCCTCTACAACCGTTTCCTCTTCCATTTGGTGAATAGGTTCCTCTATACCCACTTCCAAGTCGTCTTGTTCTTGATTTTGGGCCATAGCTTCTTCTTGGATTGGAGTTGGTTCTTGAGTTACCACCCCTTGTTCATTCTCTTGGGTATCTTGTGAACTACTTAAGGTTCTTGTTTCTTCGTGTCTTGAATCCTTTGGCAGATCATTTCCCAAATGATTCAAGAGAAACCTCAAACTCGTAGCCAAATCAGAAGGTGACCTTGAGAGATCCTTCAATCCTTCCCAATCTTTCTGATCATAATAGCTTTGTTCTTCTATGAACTTGACATCTCTAGACACATATGTCCTGTTGTTGCTCGGATCATAGCACTTATAACCCTTTTGTGTTGTCGAATATCCAAGGAACATACACTTGATGCTCTTTGCCTCCAACTTGTTTCTTAGATCACCTGGAACATACACAAAGCACACACACCCAAATACACGTAAATGATCAATGGAAGGTTTAGTTTTATTGAGTACCTCAAATGGGATATATCTTGCAAGACTTTGGTTGGAATCCGATTGATGAGGTAGCAAGCAACCAAGACTGCATCTCCCCAAAAACTTTTAGGAACATTGGTATGAAACATCATGGATCTTGGTACTTCCATTAAGTGTCGGTTCTTCCTTTCAGCAACTCCATTTTGTTGTGGTGTGTGTGGACAGCTAGTTTGATGTAGTATTCCATGTTTGTTTAGATGAGCTTTGAATCTTTGACTTGTGTATTCCCCTCCATTATCTGATCTTAACACTTTGATCTTGGCATTGAATTGATTAGTAACATAATTATGAAAGTTTATAAATGCCTCATAAACCCTATCTTTAGATGGAAGTAATGTAACCCATGTATATTTCGATTTCTCATCTATAAAGGTCACAAAGTATTTATTCTTATCTCTAGAAATGCAAGATGAGGTCCAACATCGGAATGTACTAAATCAAAGCAATGCTCATAAATTGTAGACGATTTAGGAAAAACAACACGACAATGTTTGCCAAGGATACAAGCCTCACAAACTAAGTGATCATAAGCGACATTAGGAATTATTAAGCTTAAAGCACGAGTATGAGGATGTCCTAATCTAGCATGCCATAAGACATCTTTATTAGCAAAAACACAGGATTTGAAAGCTAAGGAATCCAAATTGCTTGGAGGGTCTTCAAGAACATAGAGCTCATCTTGGGTTACACCACCTCCAAGTATCTTACCACTCTTAATATCCTGAAAGTAAACATTGTTAGGCCCAAATGTAACATTGCAATTGAGGTCTTTAGTAGCCTTTTTGACAGAAACTAGATTAGACTTTAATTTAGGTACAAAGAATGCATTAGTTTCTTTGTCAAATAGTCTTAATTTTCCGGTTCCTTCAATTGGAATACCCTTACCATCAGCTATAGTTACTTGTCCTAGACATGGTTCAATGTTCGTTAACAACCTAGCANTTACCACTCTAAATATCCTGAAAGTAAACATTGTTAGGCCCAAATGTAACATTGCAATTGAGGTCTTTAGTAGCCTTTTTGACAGAAACTAGATTAGACTTAAATTTAGGTACAAAGAAATGCATTAGTTTCTTTGTCAAATAGTCTTAATTTTCCGGTTCCTTCAATTGGAATACCCTTACCATCAGCTATAGTTACTTGTCCTAGACATGGTTCAATGTTCTTTAACAACCTAGCATTGCTAATCATATGGTGAGAAGCACCTGAATCCACTACCAACTTATGATCTGGTTTTATCAAGCGATTTATGGGAGTAGAGTGTGATACCGGAGAGTTTTGAGGCATAGGCCTTGATGAGATCCTCCAAGTCACTCTTCTTAACATACTCCATGGATACATTCATAGCTAGCTCCCCTCCTTGGTTGGATGAACTTGCCGGTTCAGTCGCAACCATTTGAGAGATGTTAGCTTTTGAATCCTTGAACCGGTTTGGCTTGAGATGAGGATGAAGTATCCAGCACTTGTCCTTGATGTGGCCATTCCTCTTACAATGCTCACACATCACACTCTTCCCATCCTCTTGCTTAAACACGCTTTTGTTGGCCATGACTAGTTCTCCTTTACCACCAAACAAACCAATGTTGCCTTGCTCCTTTTGAATCCGTGAGCACACCTCTTCGAAATCAGGAAGTTTTGGCTCTCTCAGGATGGACTTAATCACATCCTTAAAGGCTGGATTTAGGTTGAGAAGGAGCCCAAATATCTTGTCTTGTTCCTTCCTTTCATTAAGCACCTTTGGATCCATAGAACTTGGTCTCAACATGTCAAGCTCGGACCATGTTGACTGGAACTTGCCCAGGAATTTTGTGAACTCCATATCCTCTTGGTGTAGATCATTGAGAGCCTTCTTAACCTCATACACACGGCTGAGGTTTGAAACATCCCCATACACCCTCTTGAGAGTGTCCCAAAGAGACTTGGCAGTTTCACAATGTGAATAAGCTTCAAGAATGGATGGGTCCAATGAATTTTGGAGGAATCCAAGGACTGATTGATCTTCTTGGAACCACCTAGCTTCTTCTTTTCTTGTTGCCTCATCCTTCTTCTCCTTTGGATCATCTATAGATGGAGTATTATCCTCCAAGATGTGATTCCAAAGTCCTTTGCCACAAATGGCTGTCTTGATGGTTCTTGACCATAATGTGTAGTTCAAGCCTTTGAGAACTACTGGTATCACCGTAGGTTTCAGGCTGGAACTAATTTGAACTGTATCCTCCATTGTTAGGCTTTGAAGAGCTCAAAGGAAGCAGCTTTTATGGTTGAATGAAACCGTGAGTTTTTAGTCTAAAGACTGAGAGATTTTTGACAGAATTTTAGATTAGAAACTGAGAGATTTGAGTAGAAAAGATAAGAGAATGATCTTATGCTCTGATACCATGTAAGAATATTGAGATTATAGAGGAGAAATGTGAAGAATTGAATCTGAAAACTCAAAGAGAAGTATGAGAAAATGAGAAATGACTTAGACTTATGGAGAAGAATCTCCTAAGAGTATATTATACATTGAGTCTTTACAGCCCTTTTATAGAGGATTTACAATGTGAACACAAAAGAAAACGAATTCAAACTTGTGGATGAGTTTGAATAGAGGAGGAGCCTGTCAACAACCAATGAGAAGAGAGGAGACAGCAGGCATGACTGTTTGGTGTGGTTACCAAGACTGTGTGCAGCAGGCATGACTGTTTGGTGTGGTTACCAAGACTGTGTGCAGCAGGCATGACTGTTTGGTGTGGTTACCAAGACTGTGTGCAGCAGGCATGACTGTTTGGTGTGGTTACCAAGACTATGTGCAGCATGGACATGTCCTTTTCACCTTGATTCTTCTCCCAAGGTAGCTATTGACATTGGAAAATCAAATAAGACCTATCTTGACCTACAAGGCAAGTGTGAGCACGAAAATTCAGTTTGAATAACAAGGGAAATGAAAAAGGAGGGAGTTATTATTAACCACATGGTTAAAATGGTTAAATAGCTACCTTGGGAGAAGAATCAAGCCATGATGGCCATGTTCACCATACTCCAAACATAACTCGCATCCATAGGCAAGAGGTTGGAGCGCGTGGAGAGGCCGGTGAGATTCCAGGTCATAAGGCACGTGAGAGCTGAGCAAGATCGTCCTGAGGGTCCTGAGCACCTTAGGACACGACACGAACAGGAGGAACCCCAGCTAGATGGAGATGAGGACACACAACCTCATAACTATCACCATAGGCCGAGAGGACCACCACGGCAACCAGAGGCAGAAGATGATGGCTTTGAGCCACATGGTCTTCACCAGAGACCAAGAATGCCTCCTAGACATCATGAGGATTGAGATGAACACATCTATAACCGGGTAATTCATCCTGATGTTAAACTAACTCCTCCAACTTTTGCAGGAAAAGTAGACCCCGAGGCTTACCTAGATTGGGAGAAGCGAATGGATCATATCTTTGATCACTAAAACCAACCAGGACCTAGGAGAGTCTCAATGGCAGTAGCACAACTCACGGACAATGCCCTCATCTGGTGGGATCGTGAGGTATCTGACAGAAGGAGGAAGAGAATGAGGCTCATAGACTCATGGGTCGACATGAAAGACCTCATGCGACAAAGGTTTGTTCCACCTTACTTTCATAGAGACTTGCAACGTCGTTTTCGTACTCTTAAGCAGGGTACTAGATCAGTAGAGGAGTACTATGAAGAGTTCGAGAAAGTAAGGAATAGGCTGGAGCGCAATGATGATGAAGAAGCATTAATGGCACAATTCTTGGATGGACTCCAAGAAAGAATCAGCCGCAAGGTGGAGAGGCAAATCTACAATGACTTCAAAGACTTGTTCCACCTATCTGTCCAGGCTGAGCAGCACATCAAACGTAAGAGCCAAGACATCCGCAGCAAGCCTAAGACACCATGGGCACCAAGCAGCATGCCCAAGCCCGTAGACAAAGGCAAGAGCATAGAGATCGAATCAAGGTTCAAGAGCAAGCCTCCTGAACCCACCTGTGACCAGAGAGAGCCTGGTAAGTCTTCTAACCCTCAAAGATCACGTGACATCACTTGTTTCAAGTGTAGGGGTTGTGGACACATCTCAAGGGAGTGCCCAAACAACCGGGTCATGTTGATTACGGAGGCTGGAGAATATGAGTCCCAAGATGAAGAGGACTATGAACCAGAAGAGGAGTATGGTGAGATTGAATACCCTGATGTGGGGGAAGTGTTGGTGACTAGGCGCATCCTCAGTGCAATGGTGGATCCTTCAGAGACCATCCAAAGGGAGAACATCTTCCACAGCCGTTGCACCATCAAGGGCAAGGTATGTAACCTCATCATAGATGGTGGTTTTTGCACTAACGTTGCTAGTGCATACATGGTTGATAAGCTAGGTCTAGAGAAGACAAGGCATCCTCGACCATATAGACTGAGATGGCTGGATGACAAAGTGGAGCTCAAGATCCATGAGCAAGTCACTGTGCCATTTAGTGTGGGCAAGTACCAAGACCAAGTCGTGTGCGACGTGGTGCCCATGCAAGCTGGCCATCTTCTGCTAGGAAGACCATGGCAGTTTGAAAAAGAGACCAGGCATGATGGCCGAACCAATCTCTACACTTTTGTGCATGACAAAAGAAAGGTCAGCTTGGCTCCTCTTACACCTACCCAGGTACATGAGCTACAACTCCAAATGAGTAAGGAAAAGAAACTTATCAAGTCTAATTTTCTTAATCAACCAAGCCATGTCCGGAGAGCTTTAGCCTCGAAGGATTTAATGTTACTAATGGTTTAGGAAGTGTTGAGTGTAGAAAAAGAACAGGTAGAGCTACCTCCTGAAGTAGCAACTCTCCTCAACAAGTTCCAGGATGTATTTCCAGAGGAGATACCAGCAGGCTTGCCTCCCTTACGTGGCATAGAACACCAGATTGATCTAGTGCCCGGAGCAGCCCTGCCCAACCGGCCAGCCTACCGGATGAGTTCAGAGGAGTCCAAGGAGCTTGAGAAGCAAGTCAAGGAGCTCCTGGAGAAAGGATATGTTCAAGAGAGCCTCAGTCCATGTGCCGTACCAGTGCTACTAGTGCCCAAGAAGGATGGGACTTGGTGCATGTGCGTGGACTGCCGAGCAATCAACATCACAGTCAAGTACAGGCATCCAATACCACAGCTGGATAACATGCTAGATGAGCTGAGTGGAGCCACGGTCTTCTCCAAGATAGACCTCAAAAGATACCACCAGGTAAGAATGAAGGAAGGTGATGAGTGGAAGACTGCTTTCAAGCCAAAGCAAGGGCTCTACGAGTGGACAGTCATGCCATTTGGCTTGACTAATGCCCCAAGCACCTTCATGCGCTTTATGAACCAAGTTCTTAGGGCGTACATCAGTAAGTTTGTGGTAGTTTACTTTGATGATATACTAGTTTATAGTAAGTGCCTACGGGAACCCCTCACACATCTTGAGATGGTACTTAAAACCCTTCGACAAGAAGAGCTTTATGCCAATCTCAAGAAGTGCATCTTTTGTACCGATAAACTTGTCTTTTTAGGTTTTGTTGTAAGTTCACAGGACCTACAGGTTGATGAAGAGAAGATTGGAGCCATACAAGAATGGCCAACACCAGGCAACATCAGCCAAGTAAGGAGCTTCCACGGACTGGCCAGCTTCTATAGGAGATTCGTGCCAAACTTCAGCAGTATTGCCTCACCACTGACGGCAGTAGTGAAGAAGAACGTGGGATTCAGCTGGGGAGAAGCTCAGGAGCAGGCATTCCAGGCCTTGAAGGACAGCCTTACACATGCACCAGTGCTAGTCCTGCCCGACTTCAACAAGACGTTTGAAGTGGAGTGTGATGCCTCTGAAATAGGCATAGGAGCAGTGCTAACCCAAGGAGGGAGACCAGTGGCATACTTCAGTGAGAAGCTAGGTGGTGCCTCGCTGAACTACCCCACTTATGACAAGGAGCTCTATGCCCTTGTCCGAGCATTGGAGACTTGGCAGCATTACTTGCTGTCCAAGGAGTTTGTGATCCACATTGATCATGAGACTCTCAAACACCTCAGAGGGCAAACCAATCTCAAGAGGAGACATGCCAGGTGGATGGAGTTCATAGAGACCTTCCCGTACATCATCAAGTATAAGAAGGGCAAAGACAATGTGGTAGCCGATGCACTATCAAGGAGGTTTGCCTTGATATCCACCATGGAGGCAAAGGTCCTAGGATTCGAGCACATCAAGGACCTATACAAAGATGACCCTGACTTTGCTGAGAGCTACAAGGAGTGTGGCACAGGGAGTCATGGCAAGTTTTACATCCATGAGGGATTCTTGTTCCGAGAAAGAAGGCTGTGCATACCACAAGGATCTTTAAGGGAGCTTATCATCCGAGAAGCTCATGGAGGAGGACTCATGGGCCACTTTGGTGTCGACAAGACTCTAGCAGTGGTCAAGGAGCATTTCTACTGGCCACACATCAAGAGGACAGTAGAAGCTCATTGTGCAAGATGCATCACTTGCAAGAAGGCAAAGTCCCGAGTGCAACCTCACAGGTTGTATCTCCTACTGCCCATACCTACACATTTATAGGTAGACATCTCAATGGACTTTGTTCTAGGTCTGCCCAAGATCAACCACAAAGATGCAATCTTTGTAGTGGTAGACAGATTCTCCAAGATGGCACACTTCATTCCATGTGCCAATGTCAATGATGCCACACAAACAGCTGAGCTGTTCTTCAGGGAGATAGTACGGCTTCATGGAGTGCCAAGGACCATCGTATCAGACAGGGACACCAAGTTCCTCAGCCATTTCTGGAGGACCCTTTGGAGAAAGCTAGGCACGAAGCTACTCTTCTCTACCACCTGCCATCCTCAAACCGATGGCCAAACTGAAGTTGTCAACAGGACACTATAAACTCTTCTCAGAACTACACTAGGGAAGAACCTAAAGACTTGGGTTGAGTGCCTGCCATTCATAGAGTTCGCTTACAACCGAGCCGTGCACTCAGCAACCAAGAAGACACCATTTGAAGTAGTATACGGCTTCAACCCTCTCACCCCATTGGAGCAAACACCACTACCACCAGCTGAGATGACCAACCTCAACGGAGCATCCAAGGCAGAGTTCATAAGGAGATTACACCAGAAGGTAGCAGAAAACTTGGAGAAGAGGACCGGACAGTACGTGACTCATGCCAACAAGGGAAGAAAGGAGGTGATCTTTCAACCAGGCGATTGGGTGTGGCTACACCTACGGCAGGAGAGGTTCCCAAACCTAAGGAGTTCCAAGCTAGCACCAAGAGGAGATGGACCATTCAGAGTGCTCGAGAGGATCAACAACAACGCCTACCGGATCGAGCTGCCAGTTGAGTTTAATGTGTCCAATACGTTCAATGTTACTGACTTGGCCCCTTTCCATGCAGATGATCCAGTTTTGAGGACAAAACCTACTGAAGAGGGAGGGAATGATGAGGACATCAGGTCGTACATCCAGCCAGGAGACCAGACTGGCCGACCAGGAAGCTTGCCCGAGACAGCCGGACCATCTGGCACGCCTGCCGGACCAAGCAGTACCGCCGGACCCTCGACCACAAGGACCAGAGCAACCAGCATTGCCGGCGGAGAGGCCCAAGCTTCCGGCACACTTGGTGGCGACGTGGATGACACCGCCGGTCCCTCTGGTGATGCCGCCACTCCGGTATCAACTTGGCTGGTCCTGAAGGCATTCCGGCCAGTACCTCGCACAATCCAGCCGGTACAGCCGATCCAGCCGAGTACACGCGCATTTCCACTTCTACAAAAGAGGACTCGGACCAAATAAGCTACCAGCTCCAGGACATGCACTTAGAGGAAGTATCTACACCAGTGGTACCTCAAGGAGCAATGACAAGAAGCAGATCAAGGGCACTCTTCCAAAAATTCAGCTTATGGGTCGACAAGCTCCTAGAGGAAGATCGACTAAGGACAATGGGCCAAAAATGCAAGGAAGAGTCCAATGGCTTCTCAACAACACAAGGGACATCAGAGACTTGGGCTTTAGTGGCAAGAGAGGTCAGGGCCCAAAGATTTTAACCCTACTCCAAGTCGAAGACTAGGAGCAAGGCGCGTGCATGCCACAAGGACGGCCACCTTCCATTTCTTGGCCATGAGGTAAGTTAAGGTAAGTTTCAATTCGAATATATGCCTCTTTCTGTTTTGCAGGGTAGGATCTAGATTGCTTTACATTTTTGAGTCAAGAACATTTTAGGAATAGGTCCTTTTTCGGTTATGCACTTTTGTATCTTTTCCTTTTGTGCACTTTTGTAAACTTTCCTTTTCTTTATTTGAGTCGACCCTAGAAGGTCAAGCTGTCGAGCATATTAATAAGGCTCCTTCCAGCATTGTAGTTCGACAACCTTTTTGATATTAATAAAGATAGAACTTTTTCCCCAACAAGTTTTCTCTCAAGAATCTTGTGCGCTTAGAATCTAGTTGAGACCAGCCCTCCTAGCTCTAAGTTTGTGATTTATCACGAGGTTCATCACCCCTCGTGTTGTTCACTTCACCTTTCCATCAAATACCAATCCAAAAAAAACCCCTATCCAAAAAGTCGAAGGTCGAGTTTCTCACCTAAACTTCTCCAAACAGTCCACGCGCATACATCCTTGAATCAAGGCTTGTATCAGGGTGCCTCCTCACAAAGGGGGCGTAGTGACCAGGCCTGGGCGACTGTTTACGAAAAAATCAGGTCTCCGCAAAGTCGTAAGACCATGTATGGGGGCTGACGTCTGCCCAGTGCCGGAAGGTCAAGGAAGTTGGTGACCTGATGACAGGGGAGCCGGCGACTGAAGCCCATGTGAATGGCAGCTGTAACTATAACGGTTCTAAGGTAGCAAAATTCCTTGTCGGTTAAGTTCCGACCCACACGAAAGGTGTAACGATCTAGGCACTGTCTTGGAGAGAGGCTCGGTGAAATAGACATGTCTGTGAAGATGCGGACTACCTGCACCTGGACAGAAATACCCTATGAAGCTTCAATGTTCCCTGGGATTGGCTTTGGGCATTTCCTGCACAGCTTAGGTGGAAGGCGAAGAAGGGGGGGCGAGCCATCAGTGAGATACCACTCTGGAAGAGCTAGAATTCTAACCTTGTGTCTGGACCTACGGGCCAAGGGACAGTCTCAGGTAGACAGTTTCTATGGGGCGTAGGCCTCCCAAGAGGTAACAGAGACGTGCAAAGGTTTCCTCGTGCCGGACGGAGATTGGCCCTCGAGTGCAAAGGCAGAAGGGAGCTTGACTTCAAGACCCACCCATTGAGCAGGGACGAAAGTCGGCCTTAGTGATCCGACGGTGCCGAGTGGAAGGGCCGTTGCTCAATGGATAAAAATTACTCTAGGGATAACAGGCTGATCTTCCTCAAGAGCTCAAATCGACGGGAAGGTTTGGCACCTCGATATCGGCTCTTCGCCACCTGGGGCTGTAGTATGTTCCAAGGGTTGGGCTGTTCACCCATTAAAGCGGTACGTGAGCTGGGTTCAGAACGTCATGAGACAGTTCGGTCCATATCCGGTGTGGGCGTGAGAGGACCTTTCCCTAGTACGAGAGGACCGGGAAGGACGCACCTCTGGTGTACCAGTTATCGTGCCCATGGTAAACGCTGGGTAGCCAAGTGCGGAACGGATAACTGCTGAAAGCATCTAAGTACTAAGCCCACCCCAAGATGAGTGCTCTCCAATTCCGACTTCCCCAGAGCCTCCGGTAGCACAGCCGAGACAGCAACGGGTTCTCCGCCCCTGCAGGGATGGAGTGACAGAAGTTTTGAGAATTCAAGAGAAGGTCATGGCGAGACGAGCCGTTTATCATTACGATAGGTGTCAAATGGAAGTGCAGTGATGTATGCAGCTGATGCATCCTAACAGCCCGGTAGACTTGAACCTTGTTCCTACATGCCCTGATCAATTCGATCAGGCACTCGCCATCTATTTTCATAGTTCAACTCTTTGAAAACACGAAAAAACCATTGTTCAACTCTTTGACAACACGAAAAAACCATTGTTCAACTCTTTGACAAGATGAACAAAACCTAAAATTCTGCCCTTCTATCCAAAGGATGGAGGGGCGGAGGCCTTTGGTGTCCACTCCAGTCAAGAATTGGAGCCTCACAATCACTAGCCAATATGCTTTTCTCGCATACCTTTCTTCGTTCATGGTTCAATATTCTGGTGTCCTAGGCGTAGAGGAACAACACCAATCCATCCCGAACTTGGTGGTTAAACTCTACTAAGGTGACGATACTGTAGGGGAGGTCCTGTGGAAAAATAGCTCGATGCCAGGATGATGAAAAGCTTAACAGGTCTCATTCCTATTACTTTTTCATATTGGAAAAAATGAAAAATGTAAAGGTTGTCTTATTCACAAACCCCAATTATGAAATCCCTTCTATCCCACTTCACACCCCGGAATGCACCGTTCTTATAGAGAGAAAGGCACTTTCACATCTTCTTAACCCGAAATGGCTAGGGAGAGGAAAGGTTCCTTTTTTTAGGGTAGTACTGGGAACGGATCCAGTGGAGACAGGGTGGGGCTTGTAGCTCAGAGGATTAGAGCACTTGGCTACAAACCACGGTGTCGGGGGTTCAAATCCCTCCTCGCCCACAACCGGCCCAAAAGGGAAGGACCTTTCCCTCTGGGGGGTAGGAAAATCATGCTCGGGATAGCGGACTCAAAGCTATGGAACTTGGAGATGGGTCTTTTGTCGAAATAGAGTGGAGTGGCCTTCTTTTTTATTTAAATTAGATATATATATATATATTATATCTATCACTTCTTTTTTTTACATATAGCATTTTTTACCGGCCGAATCAGCATATTTTTTGAAGCCCCGTAACTCTTCCTCAGCCATGCTTGGACAGAATAGCAGAGCAAGTACAAGTATTAGTAGCATAGCAAAAATGCGTTCCTCATCATTAAGTCATTAAATTAATATGCTTGCTCGCGGTAATTGTCAACTCTCGGGACAATTGATGACTGCATCAAAGATGCACTTGTTAGTACATCTGAAAATTCTGAATTGGCTAGTTGTAAATAGCCCAAGGACTATGGAATAAAGGATTATCCCAGACCTACACCGAGGTATTGATGGTGATTCTCAAATATAACAGAACAAAATGTGATACGATGAGATAGAATGCAATAGAAACAAAGACACAGGGAACGGGTTACCTACTCTTAACGGTCAAAGCGAACCCATTCATTCTTACATTCTGAATTCTTTAATTCGGAATGAATCGAATCTCCCCAAGTAGGATTTGAACCTATGACCAATCAGTAAACAGCCGACCGCTCTACCACTGAGCTACTGAAGAACAACGGGAGATTAGATCACATAGAGTTTAATTCCCGTTCTCAACCAATGACCAATCAGTTAACAGCCGACCGCTCTACCACTGAGCTACTGAAGAACTACGGGAGATTAGATCTCATAGAGTTTAATTCCCGTTCTCAACCAATGACCAATATGAACTTGAAATTTCCTTCGTAACCCCCGGAACTTCTTCGTAGTGGCTCCGTTCCATGCCTCATTTCATAGGGAACCTCAAAGCGGCTCTATTTCATTATATTCCATCCATATCCCAATTCCATTCATTTAATATCCCTTTGGTGTCATTGACATAAGAGATGTCGTTTCTAGTCTATCTCTTTCTATTTCTATATATGGAAAGTTGCAAAATCATCATATAATAATCCAGAAATTGAAATAGAAAAGAAAAAAGGGAGGTTTGTGATGGTTTTTCAATCTTTTATACTAGGTAATCTAGTATTCTTATGCATGAAAATAATCAATTCGGTCGTGGTGGTCGGACTCTATTATGGATTTCTGACCACATTCTCCATGGGGCCCTCTTATCTCTTCCTTCTACGAGCTCGGGTTATGGCCGAAGGAGAAGAAGGAACCGAGAAAAAAGTTCAGCACCAACTGGTTTTATTGCGGGACAGCTCATGATGTTCATATCGATCTATTATGCGCCTCTACATTTAGCATTGGGTAGACCTCATACAATAACTGTCCTAGCTCTACCGTATCTTATGTTTCATTTCCTCTGGAACAATCACAAACACTTTTTGATTATGGATCTTCTACTGGAAATGAAATGTGTAATCTTCGCATTCAATGTGTATTCCTGAATAATCTCATTTTCAATTATTCAACCATTTCATTTTACCAAGTTCAATGTTAGCCAGATTAGTCAACATTTATATGTTTCGATGCAACAACAAGATGTTATTTGTAACAAGTAGTTTTGTTGGTTGGCTAATTGGTCATATTTTATTCATGAAATGGGTTGGATTGGTATTAGTCTGGATACAGCAAAATAATTCTATTAAGTCTAATGTACTTATTAGATCTAATAAGTATAAGTTCCTTGTGTCAGAATTGGGAAATTCTATGGCTCGAATCTTTAGTATTCTCTTATTTATTACCTGTGTCTACTATTTAGGCAGAATACCATCACCTATTTTTACTAAGAAACTAAAAGGAACCTCAGAAACGGAAGAAAGGGGTGGGACTAAACAGGACCAAGAGGTATCCACCGAAGAAGCTCCTTTTCCTTCTCTTTTTTCGGAAGAAAGGGAGGATATGGAAAAAATCGATGAAGTGGAAGAAATCCGAGTGAATGGAAAAGACAAAATTAATAAGGATGATGAATTCCACGTTCGAACATACTATAACTATAAAACAGTTTCTGAAAATCGAGATGGAAATAAAGAAAATTGGAATTTAGAATTTTTCAAAATAAAAAAAAAGTGAATCATTAAAAAAATCAATACATAGGAGAAATACAAGAATAGATAAGAAGAGATGCGACTTCCAGCTATATATTTTGTTACTTCTCCTACAAAGAAACTTATAATACATACTCCATTTGTAATTCTATCAATGATTCGTTTATCAAAAAAATTCGTTTGTTTTGCTAATCTTCTTATACTTTCACTTAAAGATGTTTTAAAAAAAAAGCATCTATGTAACCAAGATTATATGACCAATTATATACAAAATTTATTAGTTTTTCCCACCTAATTCTTTTAGAACTCCAGTTTTGAAATGAATTAAATACGGTTAAATTTAATAAAGATGAATAAAAAGGCTTATATAAACATGCTATAAATATTCCAAACAAAGCTATACTGACTGAAAAAGTTGCATTTCTAAAAAATTCATACCAATCTACAAAATTTTGTGAATTTTTATGCAAAAGGTTTATTGACGGCGTGAATAATTTTGATAATATATCAAAGTCTATTCCTTCTTGATTGCAAGGAACTCCTATGGCTCCAATAAAAAAAAGTAAATAAAAGCAATATAAGCGTAGGAAATAGAATAGTATTGTCTGATTCATGGGGATAATAGAAAGTTCTTGTATTAAGTCCCAAATTTTCAACAGCAATAAAATTTTGATTTCTTACATTATTACTAATTTTATATGTTTTCCCGCAAACAAAAGAAGCTCTTTTCGCATTATTCATTTTTAATAATGGTACTAACCCAAAATTTCTATTAAGTATTTTTTCTTCTTCTTTACCCCATAAAGAGATTGAATAGAAGGAGCTACTTTTTTCCACTATAATTTATAAAATAAGTGTTTAAATGTCCTTCAAAAGTAAGTAAATAAATCCGAAACATATAAAATGCGGTTAATCCCGCTGTTGAACAAGCTATTATTGCAAAAATTGGCAAAAACAACAAACTATCATTAAGAATTTCATCTTTAGACCTAAAACAAGCAAGGGGAGGAATACCACAAAGAGAAAGTATTCCGACTAAAAATGCAGTTTTTGTAATCGGCACATGTTTTGTCAAACCACCCATAAGAATCATATTCTGACTTTTATCGGGAGAATATCCAACTACAGCTTCCATTGAATGAATAATGGATCCAGATCCTAATAACAAGAAAGCTTTCGAATAAGCATGAGTAATCAAATGAAATAAAGCGGATTGATAAGACCCCATACCTAGAGCTAACATCATATAACCCAGTTGAGATATTGTAGAATAGGATAAACCTCTTTTAATGTATTTTCGAGCAAGAGCTAAAGTGGCTCCGAAGAGTACTGTTATTATACCTATCAAAGATATTATATACATTATATAAGGGATAACTATAAAAATAGGAAGAAGACAAGCTACAAGAAAAATTCCCGCCGCTACCATAGTAGCAGCATGTATAAGAGCCAAAATAGGAGTCGGGCCCACCATGGCATCAGGTAACCATACATGAAGAGGAAATTGTGCGGATTTAGCAATAGGACCCACAAATAATAGAAATGCACACAAAGTAAGGAATAAGAGATTTACTCTATTATTTAAAATTACATTATTGAATATTTCGAACAAATCCTGAAATTCGAAACTGCCAGTTATCCAATAAAGACCTAAAATTCCTAGTAATATCTAATTAATTTAATTAATTAAAATGGGTTTGACTGGAAAATCGAAATTACGTGGAAGGTTTAAAATCCATTTCAAATTGATTTTTTAGTAAAACAATTTTTGAAATGCTTTTTCTATTTTTTTCTATAATGTCTAATATCTTTTTTACACCTTCTATGTGAAAATGTTCCATTTTGATAAGGTCTTCTTGACTGTTATTCAAAAGGTCCAATAATGTATGTATATTGTACTTTTTGAGACAATTATAGATTTTGGGAGGCAAATCTAATTGGTCAATAAAAATATATTGAAATGCTAGTTTTTTTTTTAGGTTAACTAATCTATTATGAAAAGGAAAAAGGGGTAAAGTAATTTGATGTTGATTGTCCTCAAAATAGAACGTTTCTTTTCTACATGTAGAAAAGGAATAAATAAATTAATCAAATTTCGGGAGGTTTCATGAATTGCTTCTTTAGGAGTTAAACTTCCATTTGTCCGTATTTCTAGAAAAAGAATCTCTTGTTTTTCATTCCCATTCCCATAAGAATGAATACTATTATTCGTGTTTTGAAGAGGCATGAATATACATCAATAGGATAACTTCGGTCTTTAAAGTTATTTGACATTCTTAGACTATATCAGCAATTCCTCTCGATTTTTAATCCAATACACAAATGAATTGGTTCCGTTAAGGTAGCTATATGCTGTGTATTATCAATGATTTCCATAGAGGGCGGTCAAATTATGTCTCGAGCAGTTATATATCCGGGACCTTGGACACAAATAAGCGTGTTGCGCATTCCATATAGATTACTTCTTAATACAATCTCGTTCAAATTCATTAAAATTTCATGTACTGATTCTTGAATACCTACTATGTTAGAATAGTCATGTGGTATGTTCTCAGATTTTGCACGTGTAATACATGTTCCTTCTATTTCGCCAAGTAAAGCTCTTCGCATCGTAATGCCTATTGTGTCGGCTTGACCTTTCATAAGTTGAGACAGAATAAAGCGTCCATAATAAAGACGCTTACTGTCTCTTCTTGATTCAACACACTTCCACTGTAGTGTCCGAGTAGATACTTTGACTTTCTCTTGAACCATAGTAATTTTATTTGATCAGATCATTGAATCGTTTATTTCTCTTGAAACCCTTTCAGCCTTTATTTAGTTCTATACATGTCTTTTTTTAGGGGGTCTACAACCACTATGTGGCATAGGGGTTACATTTCGTACGAAAATTAAAAGTATACCGCTTCTACGAATAGCTTGTAATGCTGCATCTCTTCCCAGCCCAGGGCCTTTTATCCTTACTTCAGCTCGTTGCATACCTTGATCCACTACTGCTCAAATAGCATTTCCTGCTGCGGTTTGAGCAGCAAAAGGTGTTCCTCTTCTTGTACCACTTAATCCACAAGTACCTGCAGAGGACCAAGAAATCACCCGACCCCGTACATCTGTAACGGTCACAATGGTATTGTTGAAACTTGCTTTAACATGAATAACTCCCTTTGGTATTCTACGTACATTTTTATGTGAACCACTACGTGTATTTTTATGTGAACCAATTCTTAAGATAGGTTTTGCCATATTTTTTTATTTCACAAGAAATATATGGATATATCCATTTCATGTCAAAACGGACCTTTTTTTGCCAGCTCCTTGGAAGTGCCTTTTCATTTCCTTTATTTCCTTTAGTAAGATTATCCTTGTCTTTGTTTATGCCTCGGGTTGGAACAAATTACTATAATTCTTCCTCTCCTACGGATTAGTCGACACTTTTCACAAATTTTACGAACGGAAGCCCTTATTTTCATAGTTGTTATTCCTTAATTCTCTGAATATACTTATTATTGGACAAAAAAGGTTTCTTGATATTTTTCAATCTTGAATTGTATCTTCGTGAAAGGAATTTTTAAATTGAAAAAACCACTTACTCATTTGAATCCTTGTTATGGAGTCTAGAAAATGGCTGTCGATCCCCTGATTAACTTACACCTAAGAACATACTAAATTTTTTACCTTGGTCTCCTATAGGTATACCTATAAAAAAATATGTCGAATCCTTTCAGAAGAATGACCTAAAATAAAAAAAATATGTAGTATCTAAACAAAATCGAACCATGCCGGTCGGAAGTGATTCAGAAAGAAAAATTTCACTAATTCATTTTTTTCTTTAATTTCATTCGAGGTAAAATCTTCTAAACCTTTTTAGCAGGGGTGGTATTGCGCAACCCCCTTTTTCACAAATAGTAAGTTGCAGATATCCAATTTTGATATTAGAAGGATTACCATATATAACACAAAATTTCTCCGCCGATTCTTTTTCGTCGAGCTTCTCGGTCTGTCATTATACCTTGAGAAGTGGAAAGGATTACAATTCCTATTCCGCCTAAAATTCGTGGAATTTGTTGAGAGTTCGAATAGACTCGTAGACCCGGTCGACTTATTCTCTTTAAATTTAAAATAGTTTTATTGGATTCTTTCTTATTTCGTGTATGTCTTAGGGTTAAAATAAAAAAATATTGGTTGTTTTCGCGATGTTTCCTTACGTTTTTGATAAAATCCTCTCGTAAAAGTATTTTAACAATGCTTTCGGTGATGTTAGTCGACCCTATCCCAACCGTTCCTTTTCTATTCATGTCAGCATTTCGTATAGAGGTTATTATATCATCAATAGTGTCTTTCCCCATGATAAGTTAAAGTTCCTTATTGTTCTATAAATTTGATATAATCAACATGTTCTTTTTCTTTTATTTATATATAGATATAGACAAATTAGATATTAATATATGAATTAAATTATTAATATTTTATTATTAAGGGTATATGCGTGATACATAATCTATTAATTAATTTTATTTCAATACCATTTTTTTAATCCTATCCGATACTAACTATTGATATTTAGTTCTTATAATACCTCAGGAACTAATGAACCTATTTTAGTAAAGTTTAATTGTCTCAATTCCCGTGGGATCGCCCCAAAAACTCGAGTTCCTTTTGGATTTCCTTCTTGATCAATGACAACTGCAGCATTGTCATCATATCGTATTATCGTCCCATTGCTACGTTTCAGTTCTTTACAAGTACGTACAATTACAGCTCTGATCACTTCTGATCTTTCTAGAGGAGTATTTGGTATTGCTTCCTTGATTACAGCAACAATAACGTCACCAATATGAGCATATCGGCGATTCCTAGCTCCTATTATTCGAATACACATCAATTCTCGAGCCCCGCTGTTGTCTGCTACATTCAAATAGGTTTGTGGTTGAATCATATAAGTTTTTTGTATCTCTTCTTTTAGTGTAAAGGACGAAGTAAAAAAATATTGTTTGTCAAAAAAAGAAAACTTATAATCATTTTATCCTTTAAGAAATGTTATTTAGCTTTTTCATTCAATATTCCTATTCAGAAAAAATGAACTGGGTTTTTATAGGCATTTCGAATTGTTTGTTGACACGGACAAACTCAGGGAAAACCTCTGAAATTATTTCAATATTGAAACTTGGACATATAAGAGTTCTGAATCAAATCTCTTTTGAAAGAAGATCTTTTGTGTCATGGTAGCCTGCTCCAGCCCCCTTACGAAACTTTTGTTATTGGGTGAGCCATAAACTTCACATGTTTCTAGCGATTCACATGGCATCATCAAATGATACAAGTCTTGGATAAGAATCTACAACGCACTAGAACGCCCTTGTTGACGATCCTTTACTCCGACAACATCTAGGGTTCCTCGAACAATGTGATATCTCACACCGGGTAAATCCTTAACCCTTCCCCCTCTTACTAAGACTACAGAATGTTCTTGTAAATTATGCCAATACCAGTTATATAAGCAGTGATTTCAAATCCCGAGATTAATCGTACTCTGGCAACTTTACGTAAGGCAGAGTTTGGTTTTTTGGGGGTGATAGTGGAAAAGTTGACAAATAAGTCACCCTTACTGCCACTCTACAGTTTCGTGCATGAGATTTTCACCTCATACGGCTCCTCGTTCAATTCTTTCGAAGTCATTGGTCCCTTTCCTCGTTCGTGAATCTCCCCCTTCTTCACTCCGTCCCGAAGAGTAACTAGGAAAACTCGGTCATGTTTTCATGTTCCAATTGAACACTTTCTATTTTTGATTATTCTCAAAGGACAAGATTATTGTTTTTACCAAACATC
The DNA here is from genome assembly GCA_018901945.1 of Pugionium dolabratum. Classification (NCBI taxonomy): domain Eukaryota; kingdom Viridiplantae; phylum Streptophyta; class Magnoliopsida; order Brassicales; family Brassicaceae; genus Pugionium; species Pugionium dolabratum. Next base: position 473,813 of record JAEVFF010000084.1, on the reverse strand, counting down.
TGTGGGTCCAATCACACGATCTTATAATAAGAACAAGAGATCTTTCTCAATCAATTTCTTTGCCCCTCATTCTTCGAGAATCAGAAAGAGAATTTTTCAAGTTTGAATTTGTTCATTTGGAATCTGGGTTCTTCTACTTCATTTTTATTTACTTATTATTAATTTTATTTGGAAATAATTTTATTTTCTCTTTGTCTATCGCTTTCCCATAAGTACAACACTTGTTGAATTGATAGAGAACCTTTTCTTCGGTATCGATATGAATCCATTATGAATCGATATATTACATTCCAATTCCTTACCGATATCCCTCAAGGAAAATCCTGAATTGGATCCAAAATTTACGGGTTAGTGTGAGCTTATCCATGTGGTTTTATGCACTCTTCGACTAGGAATTCATTTTCTGAAAGATCCTTTCTTTCGTGCTTTGGCAGGTCTCCAAGATCCTTTCGACGACCTATGTTGTGTTGAAGGGATATCTAGATGATCCGATGGATTGCGTAAAGCCCGCAGTAGCAACAAAACCGGCGAAGGTATACATAAGTATACAAAAAAGAAAGTTCTTTTCTATTATATTAGGATTTTCTATTCTATTAGATTAGTATTAGTTAGTGATCTTGGCGCAGTGAGTATTTTTTCCGTGATTAACTGTTGGCACCAGTCCTACATTTTGTCTCTATGGACCGAGATGAAAGGAGGCTCAGCGGGAAGAGGATTGTACCATAGAAGCAAGGAGGTCAACCTCTTTCCAATATATAACATGAATTCTAGCAATGCAATGTAGTTGGGCTTTCATGTTGACCCGAATGAATCATCTTTTTCACGGAGTGAAATCTTTGCCAGCTAGGCAAGATGATAGGATAGCAAGTTACAAATTCTGTTTCTGTAGGACATGTATTTCTATTACTATGAAATTCATAAATGAAATAGTTAATCGTAGGGTTACCATTCTCTCTTTTTTTCGTTATCTCGCATGTATTCCTAAGAAAAGGGAATTTGTCAATTTTTCGGGGTCTAAAAGGGGCGTGGAAACACATAAGAACTTTTGAATGGAAATGAAAAAGAGATGTAACTCATGTTCCTTTGGAAATAGGAAGATCTTTGGCGCAATAATAAAAGATTAATCCGTATCATCTTGACTTAGTTCTGATTTCTCTAATTTGGTCTTAAATTTTGTCACAATGGAAAACATTGAACTAGCATAACGTGGGCGTTGGATTCGTGTCATTCAGAACTCTAAATCAAAAGTTAAAGACGATTTAGTGCGGACAGGTGAAGTTGATCGGTGAGGTAAATTGATCATTCTAAACAGATCATTGGTGCTCAGAGAGGAAAGGTTTACAAATGAAGCATCATGCATGGCATCATGCAGTTTGGGATACATGGGCTTACTTGGAGACTTTGTCGTAGCTACTTTGGTCCTAAATTTTGTCATAAAATAGAAAATTGAGCTAGCTTAACGTGGGTGTTGGTTACGTGTCGTTCGGAACTCTAAATCAAAAGTTATAGATGATTTAGTGGGTACATGACATGTAAATCGCTGAGTTAAAATAATTATTCTAAACTGATCATTGGTGCTCCTTGACTAATGGCTTAAAAATGAAGCATAATGCATGACATTATCCAATTTAGGATATATTGGATTACTTTGACGCTTTGCCTAGCTCATTCATTCTCAAATGTTAACACAATTTGGAAAATTGAGCTAGCTTAACGTGTGCATTGGATTCATGTCATTTTGACCGCTAAATCGAAAATTAAAAACGATTTATTGCGGACATGTCAAGTTGATCAGCTAGTTAAAAATGATCATTCTAAACTGATAATTCATGCTCATTGAGAAAAGGTTTACAAATGAAGCACAGTGCATTGCATCACACAGTTTGGGATAGGTTTGATTACTTGGAGACTTTTTCGTAGCTAATTTGGTCTTAAATTTCGTCATAATATAGAAAATTCAGCTAGCTTAACGTGGGCATTGGATTCGTGTCATTCTGAACTCTAAATCAAAAGTTATACACAATTTAGTGCGGACATGTCAAGTAGATCACCCTGTTGAAATGATTATTCTAAACTGGTCATTGGTGCTCCTTGAGTAATGCCTTATAAATGAAGTATTATGCATGGCATTACGCAGTTTTGGATATATTGGATTACTTTGAGGCTTTGTCTAGCTCTTTCAGTCTCAAATGTTAACACAATATGGAAAATTGAGCTACATTAACGTGTGGGTTGGGTTCATGTCATTTTGAGCTCTAAATCGAAAGTTAAAAACGATTTAGTGCGAACATGTTAAGTTGATCAACTAGTTAAAAATGATTATTCTAAACTGATAATTGGTGCTCATTGAGAAAAGGTTTTGCAAATGAAGCACAATGCATGGCATCATGCAGTTTGGGATAGGTTTGATTACTTGGTGACTTTTTGTAACTAATTTGGTCTTAAATTTCATCACAATATCAAAAATTGAACTAACTTAACGGGGGCGTTGGATTCGTGTCATTCTGAACTCTAAATCAAAAGTTAAAGACAATTTAGTGTGGACATGTCAAGGTTATCGACCTATTAAGTTGATCATTGGTGCTCATTGAGCAAAGGTTTACCAATGAAGCATAATGCATTGCATCACGCAGTTTGAGATAGATTGGATTAGTTGGAGACTTTGTCATACCTATTTCGGTCTTAAATTTTGTCAAAATATAGAAAATTGAACTAGTTTAACATGAACATTGGATTCGTGTCATTATGAACTCTGAATTAAAAGTTAAAAAAGATTTAGTGCGGATATGTCAAATAGATCGCCAAATTAAAATGAATATTCTAAACTGATCATTGGTGCTCTTTGAGTAATGGCTTATAAATGAAGCATAATGCATGAATTGTGCAGTTTAGGATATATTAGATTACTTTGAGGCTTTGCCTCGCTCTTTCAGTCTCAAATGTTAACACTATATGAACAATTGAGCTAGCTTAACGTGGCATTTGATTCATGTCATTTTGAGCCCTAAATCAAAAGTTAAAGATGTTTTACTGCGGAAATGTCAAGTTGATCAGTTAGGTAAAATGATCATTCTAAACTGATAATTAGTGCTCATTAAGCAAAGGTTTACAAATGAAGCATAATGCGTGGCATCACGCACTTTGGGATAGGTTTGATTACTTGGAGACGTTCTCATAGCTAATTTGGTTAAAATGTTGTCACAATGTAAAAATTGAACTAGCTTAACGCGGACATTGGATTCGTGTCATTATGAACTCTGAATTGAAAGTTAAAGAAAGATTTAGTGCATACATGTCAAGTAGATCGTCAAGTTAAAATGAATATTCTAAACTTATCATTGGTGCTCCTTGAATAATGGCTTATAAATGAAGCATAATGCATTGCATTACACAGTTTAGGATATATTGGATTACTTTGAGGCTTTGCCTAGCTCTTTCAGTCCCAAATGTTAACGCAATTTGGAAAATTGAGCTAGGTTAGCGTGGGCGTTGGATTCATGACATTTTGAGCCATGAATCAAAAGTTAAAGATGATTTAGTGCTGACATGTCAAGTTGATCTGCTAGTTAAAATTATCATTCTAAACTGATAATTGGTGCTCATGAAGCAAAGGTTTGCAAATGAATCATAATGCATGGCATCACGTAGTTTGGGACAGATTGGATTAGTTAGAGTCTTTGTTGTAGCTATTTATGTCTTAAATTTTGTCCGAATATAGAAAATCGAACTAGATTAATGCGGACATTAGATTCGTCATTCTGAACTCTGAATCAAAAGTTAAAGAAGATTTAGTGCAGACATGTCAAGTTCATCGGCCAGTTAAATTGATCAATCTAAATTGATCAATGGTGCTCATTGAGCAAATTTTTACAAATGAAGCATAATGCATGGATGGCATCACGCAAATTGGGATAGATTGGATTAGTTGGAGACTTTTTCGTAGCTATTTTGGTCTTAAATTTTGTTACATTATAGAAAATCGAACTAGCTAAACGCAGACATTGGATTCGTGTCATTCTTAACTCTGAATCAAAAGTTAAAGAAGATTTAGTGCAGACATGTCAAGTAGATCCCCCAGTTAAAATGATTATTCTAAATTGATCATCGGTGCTTCTTGAGTAATGGCCTATAAATGAAGCATAATGCATGACATTACAGAATTTGGCATATATTGGATTAGTTGGAGGCTTTATCTAGCTCTTTCAGTCTCAAATATTAACACAATATGGAAGATTGAGCTACATTAAAGTGGGTATTGGATTCATGTCATTTTGAGCTCTAAATCAAAAGTTAAATACGATTTAATGCGGACATGTCAAGTTGATCATCTAGATAAAATAATTATTCTAAACTGATAATTGGTGCTCATTGAGAAAAAGTTTAAAAATGAAGCATACTGCATGGCATCACGCAGTTTTGGAATGATTTGATTACTTGGATACTTTTTTGTAGCCATTTTGGTCTTAAATTTTGTCACGGTGTAAAAAATTGAACTACCTTAATGAGGGTGTTGGATTTGTGTCATTATGAACTCTAAATGAAAAGTTAAAGACGATTTAGTGCGGAAATGTCAAGTTTATCGGCCAGTTAAATTGATAATTCTAAATTGATCATTGGTGCTCATTGAGCAAAGTTTTACAAATAAAGCATAATGCATGGCATCACGCAATTTGGGATAGATTGGATTACTTGCAAGATTTTTCGTGGCTATTTTGAGCTTAAATTTTGTCATAATATAGAAATTGAGGTAGTTTAACGTGGGCCCTGGATTCTTGTCATTGTGAACTCTGAATCAGAAGTTAAAAAAGATTTACTAGAGACATGTCAAGTTGATCGGCCAGTTAAATTGATCATTCTAAACTGATCATTGGTGCTCATCGAGCAAAGGTTTACAAAAGAAGCATAATGCATGGAATCACACAGTTCGGGATTGATTGGATTACTTAGAGGCTTTGTCATGGCTATTTTGGTCTTAAATTTTGTCATAATATAGAAAATCGAGCTAGCTTAACAAGGGTGTTTGATTCGGGTCATTCTGAACTCTAAATAAAATTTTTTTGACAATTTAGTGTAGACATGTCAAGTTGATCGACCAGTTAAATTGGTCATTTTAACTGATCATTGGTGCTCATTGAGTAAAGGTTTACAAATGAAGCACCATGCATGGCATCACGTAGTTTGGGATATATTAGCTTACTTGGAGACTTTTTCATAGCTATTATGGTCCTAAATTTTCTCATAATGTAGAAAATTGATCTAGCTTAACGTGGGCGTTGGATTCGTATGATTATGAACTCTAAATCAAAAGTTATAGAAGATTTAGTGCGGAAATGTCAGGCAGATCGCGCAGTTAAAATGATTAATCTAAACTGATCATTGGTGGTCGTTGAGTAATGGCTTATAAATGAAGCATAATGCATGGCATTACGCAGTTTAGGATATATTGGATTACTTTGAGGCTTTGGTTAGCTCTTTCAGTCTCAAATGTTATCACAATATTGAAAATGGAGCTAGCTTGACGTGGGCGTTGGATTTATGTCATTTTGAGCACTAAATCAAATGTTAAAGACGATTTATTGCGGACATGTCAAGTTGATCACCTAGTTAAAATGATCATTTTATACTGATAATTAGTGCTCATTGAGGAAATGTTTACAAAAGAAGAATCATGCATGGAATCACGCTGTTTATGATAGATTGGCTTACTAGGAGAATTTTTCTTAGCTATTTTGGTCCTAAATTTTTTCATAATATAGAAATTGAGCTAGCTTAACAATAGTGTTGGATTCGTGTCGTTCGGAACTCTAAATCAATAGTTATAGACGATTTAGTGCGGACATGTCAAGTTGATCGGCCAGTTATATTGATCATTCTTAACTGATCATTGGTGCTCATTGAGTAAAGGTTTACAAATGAAGCATCACAATGGCATCATGAAGTTTGGGATAGATTGGCTTATTTGGAGACTTTTTCGTAGTTATTTTGGTCCTAAATTTTCTCATAATATAGAAAATTGAGCTAGTTTAACGAGGGCGTTGGATTCGTGTCATTCGGAATTCTAAATCAAAATTTATTGATGATTTAGTGCAGACATGTGAGGTAGATCGCCTAGTTAAAATGATTATTCTAAATTGATCATTGGTGCTCCTAGCTCTTTAGGATATATTGGATTACTTTGATGCTTTTCCTAGCTCTTTTAGTCTCAAACGTTAACACAATATGGAAAATTGAGCTAACTCAACGTGGGCGTTGGATTCATGTCATTTTGAGCTCTAAATCAAAAGTTAAAGACGATTTAGTGTGGATATATCAAGTTGATCAGCTAGTTAAAATGATCATTCTAAACTGATAATTGGTGCTCATTGAGAAAAGGTTTACAAATGAAGCATATTGCATGGCATCACACAGTTTGGGATTGGTTTGATTACTTGGAGATTTGTCGTAGCTAATTTGGTCTTAAATTTTGTCGTAATGTAATAAATCGAACTAGCTTAACGTGGCCATCGGATTCGTGTCATTCTGAACTCTAAATCAAAAGTTAATGACGATTTAGTGCGGACAGGTCATGTTGATCGGCCAGTTTAATTGATAATTGGTGCTTATTGAGAAGCATAATGCATGGCATCACGCAGTTTGGGATACGTTTCATTACTTGCAGACTTTTTCATAGCTATTTTTGGTCTTAACATTTCATCACAATGTAAAAAATTCAACTAGTTTAAGGTGGGCGTTGGATTCGTGTCATTTTGAACTCTAAATCAAAAGTTTAAGACAATTTAGTGCAGACATGTCAAGTTGATCGGCCAGTTAAATTGATCATTGGTGCTCATTGAGCAAAGGTTTAAAAATGAAGCATAATGCATGATATCACACAGTTTGGGATAGATTAGATTAGTTGGAGAGTGTGTCATAGCTATTGCGGTCTTAAATTTTGCCACGATATAGAAAATCAAACTAGCTTACTACGGACATTGAATTTGTATCATTCTGAACTCTAAATTAAAAGTGAAGGAGGATTTAGTGCGGACATGACAAGTAGATCGCCAAGCTAAAATGAATATTCTAAACTTATCATTGGTGCTCCTTGAGTAATGGCTTATAAATGAAGCATAATGCATGGCATTATGCAGCTTAAGATATATTGGATTACTTTGAGGCTTTGCCTAGCTATTTCAGTCTCAAATATTAACACAATATGGAAAATTGAGCTAGTTTATCGTGGGCATTGGATTCATGTAATTTTGAGCTCTAAATAAAAACTTAAAGTCGATTTAGTGCAGATATGTCAAGTTGATCAGCTAGTTAAAATGATCATTCTAAACGGATAATTGGTGCTCATTGAAAAAAGGTTTTCAATTGAAGCATACTGCATGACATCACACAGTTTGGGATTGGTTTGAGTACTTGGAGACTTTGTCGCAGCTAATTTGGTCTTAAATTTCGTCGCAATGTAAGAAATTGAACTAGCTTAACGTGGCCGTCGGATTCGTGTCATTCTGAACTCTAAATCAAAAGTTATAGAGGATTTAGTGCAGACAGGTCATGTTGATCGGCCAGGTAAATTGATCATTCTAAACTGATCATTAGTGCTCATTGAGGAAAGATTTACAAATAAAGCATCATGCATGACATCATACAGTTTCGGATAGATTGGCTTACTGGACACTTTTTCTTAGCTATTTTGGTCCTAAATTTTGTCAAAATATAGAAAATTTAGTTAGCTTAATGTGTGTGTTGGATTCGTGTAATTCTGAGCTCTAAATTTAATGTTACAGACGACATAATGCGGACATGTCAAGTAGATCACCAGTTAATATGATTATTCTAAGCTAATCATTGGTTCTCCTTGAGTAATCGCTCCTAAATTAAGCATAATTCATGGCATTACGCAGTTTATGATATAATGGATTACTTTGAGGCTTGGCTTTGCTCTTTTAGTCTCAAATGTTAACACAATATGGAAAATTGAGTTAGGTTAACGTGGGCGTTAGATTCATGTCACTTTGAGCTCTAAATCAAAAGTTAAAGATGATTTAGTGCGGACATGTCAAGTTGATCAGCTATTTAAAATTATCATTTTAAACATATAATTGGTGCTCACTGAGAAAAGGTTTACAAATGGAGCATAATGCATGGCATCATGCAGTTTGGGATAGGTTTGATTACTTGGAGACTTTGTCGTAGTTATTTTGGTATTAAATTTTGTCAATGTAAAAAATTGAAATAGCTTAACGTGGGCGTAGAATTCATGTCATTTTGAACTCTAAATCAAAAGTTAAAGCGATTTAGTGTAAACATATCAAGTTGATCGGCCATTAAAATTGATCATTCTAAACTAATCATTAGTGCTCATTGAGAAAAGGTTTACAAATGAAGCTTCATGCATGGCATCAAGTTGATCGGCCATTAATTATGTCATAATATAGAAAATAGAGGTACCTTAACGTGGGCGTTGGATTCGTGTCATTCTAAACTCTAAATCAAAAGTTATAGTCAATTTTGTGCGGAAATGTCAAGTAGATCACCTAGTTGAAATGATTATTCTAAACTCATCATTGGTGCTGCTTGAGTAATGGCTTATAAATGAAACATAATGAATGGCATTACGCATATTAGGATATTTTGGATTACTTGAGGCTTTGCCTAGCTCTTTCAGACTCAAAATTAACACAATACGGAAAATTGAGCTAGGTTAATGTGGCCGTTGGATTCATGTCATTTTGAGCTCTAAATCAAAAGTTAAAAATGATTTACTGCGGACATGTCAAGTTGATTAGTTAGTTAAAATGATCATTCTAAACTGATAATCGGTGCTTATTGAAAAAAGGTTTACAAATGAAGCATAATGCATGGCATCACACAGTTTTGGGATAAGTTTGATTACTTGGAGACTTTGTCGTAGCTATCTTGGTCTTAAATTTCGTCATAGTGTAAAAAATTGAACTAGCTCAACATGGACGTTAGACTCATGTCATTCTAAACTCTAAATCAAAAGTTAAAGATGATTTAGTGTGGACATGTCAAGTTGATCGGCCAGTTAAATTGATCATTGGTACTCATTGAGAAAAGGTTTACAAATGAAGCATAATGCATGGCATCACACAATTTGGGATAGATTAGATTAGTTGGAGAATTTGTGATAGCTATTTCGGTCTTAAATTTTTCAAAATATAGAAAATCGAACTAGGATAACGCAGACATTGGATTCGTGTCATTCTGAACTCTGAATTAAAAGTTAAGCAAGATTTAGTGCGGACATGTCAAGTAGATCGCCAAGCTAAAATGAATATTCTAAACTTATCAATGGTGCTCCTTGAGTAATGGCTTATAAATTAAGCATAATGTCTGGCATTACGTAGCTTAAGATATATTGGATTACTTTGAGGCTTTGCCTAGCTCTTTCAGTCTCAACTGGTAACACAATATGGCCAATTGTGCTAGCTTATCGTGGGTATTGGATTCTTGTAACTTTGAGCTCTAAATAAAAAGTTAAAGACAATTTAGTGCAGATATGTCAAGTTGATCAGCTAGTTAAAATGATCATTCTAAACGGATAATTGGTGCTCATTGAGAGAAGGTTTACAATTGAAGCATACTGCATGGCATCACGCAGTTTGGGATTGGTTTGAGTACTTGGAGATTTTGTCGTAGCTAATTTGGTCTTAAATTTTGTCGCAATCTAATAAATTGAACTGCTTAACGTGGCCGTCGTATTCGTGTCATTCTAAACTCTAAATCAAAAGTTAAAGATGATTTAGTGCGGACAGGTCATGTTGATCCGCCAGTTAAATTGATCATTCTAAACTGATCATCAGTCCTCATTGAGGAAAGGTTTACAAATGAAGCATCATGCATGGCATCACAATGTTTCGGATAGATTGGCTTACTGGAGAATTTTTCTTAGCCATTTTAGTCCTAAATTTTGTCAAAGTATAGAAAATTGAGCTAGCTTAATGTGGGCGTTGGATTAGTGTGATTTTGAGCTCTAAATCAAATGTTACAGACGACATTGTGCGGACATGTCAAGTAGATCGCCTAGTTAAAATGATTATTCTGAGCTGATCATTGGTGCTCCTTGAGTATTGGCTCATAAATTAAGCATAATTCATGGCATTACGCAGTTTATGATAAATTGGATTAGTTTGAGGTTTTGCTTAGCTCTTTTAGGCTCAAATGTTAACACTATATGGAAAATTGAGTTAGCTTAACGTGGGCGTTGGATTATTGTCATTGTGACCACTAAATGAAAAGTTAAAGATGATATAGTTCGGACATGTCAAGTTGATCAGCTATTTAAAATGATCATTCTAATCTTATAATTGTTGCTAACTGAGAAAAGGTTTACAAATGGAGCATAATGCATGGCATCACACAGTTTGGGATAGGGTTGATTACTTTGGAGAATTTGTTGTAGTTATTTTGGTTTTAAATGAGCTAGCTTAACGTGGGCGTTGAATTCATGACATTCTGAACTCTAAATCAAAAGTCAAAGACGATTTAGTGCTGACATGTCAAGTTGATCGGCCATTAAAATAGATCATTCTAAACTGATCATTAGTGCTCATTGAGCAAAGGTTTACAAATGCATGGCATCACGTAGTTTGGGATAGATTGGATTACTTGGAGACTTTGTCATAGCTATTTTGATCCTTAATTATGTCATAGTATAGAAAATAGAGGTACATTAACCTAGGTGTTGGATTCATGTCATTCTGAACTATAAATCAAAACTTATAAACAATTTTGTGCGGAAATGTCAAGTAGATCGCCAAGTTGAAATGATTATTCTAAACTGATAATTGGTGCTCCTTGAGTAATGGTTTAAAAATGAACAATAATGCATGGTATTACGCAGATTAGGATATTTTGGATTACTTTTAGGCTTTGCCTAGCTCCTTCAGTCTCAAAATTAACACAATTTGGAAAATTGTGCTAGCTTATCATGGCCGTTGGATTCATGTCATTTTGAGCTCTAAATCAAAAATTAAAGACGATTTACTCCGGACATGTCAAGTTGATCCGCTAGTTAAAATGATCATTCTAAACTGATAATTGGTGCTTATTGAGAAAAGGTTTAAAAATGAAGCATAATGCATGGCATCACGCAGTTTGGGATAGGTATGATTACTTGGAGACTTTGTAATAGCTATTTTGGTCTTAAAATTTTTTCACAATGTAAAAAATTGAACTAGATTAACGTGGGTGTTGGATTCATGTCATTTTGAACTCTAAATCAAAAGTTAAAGACAATTTAGTGCGGATATGTCAAGTTGATCAGCCCGTTAAATTGATCATTGGTGCTCATTGAGCAAAGGTTGACAAAGGAAGCATAATGCATGGCATCACACAGTTTGGGATAGATTGGATTAGTTGTAGACTTTTTAATAACTATTTCGGTTTTAAATTTTTGTGACAATATAGAAAATCGAACTAGCTTAACGCGGACATTGGATTCGTGTCATTCTGAACTCTGAATTAAAAGTTAAAGAAGATTAAGTGCGGACATTGCAAGTAGATGAATATTCTAAATGAAGCATAATGCAGGGCATTACGCAATTTAGGATATATTGGATTACTTTGAGGCTTTTCCTAGCGCGTTCAGTCTCAAATGTTAACACAATATGGAAAATTGAATTAGCTTAACGTGGGCGTTAGATTCACAAGATTTTGAGCCCTAAATCAGAACTTAAAGACGATTTAGTGTGGACATGTCAAGTTGATCAGCTAGTTAAAATTATCATTGTAAACTGATTATTGGTGGTAATGAAGCAAAGGTTTACAAATGAAGCATAATGCATGTCATCACGCAGTTTAGGATAGGTTTGATTGCTTGGAGACTTGGTCCTAGGTATTTTGGTCCTAAATTTTGGCACAATATACAAAATTTAGCTATCCTAACGTCTGCGTTTGATTCGTTTCATTTTGAACTTTAGTGCGGACATGTGAAGTTGATCGGCCAGTTAAATTGATCGTTTTTAAATTGATCATTGGTGCTCATTGAGCAAAGGTTTACAAATGTAGCATAATGCATGGCATCACGCAGTCTGGGATAGATTGGAATAGTTGGAGACTTTGTCGTAGCTATTTTTGTCTTAAATTTTGTCACAATATAGAAAATCGAACTAGCTTAACCCGGACATTGAATTCGTGTCATTCTGAACTCTGAATCAAAAGTTCAAGAAGATTTACTGCGGACATGTCAAGTAGATCGCCTAGTTAAAATGGTTATTCTAAACTAATCATTGGTGCTCCTTGAGTAATGGCTTATAAATGAAGCATAATGCATGGCATTACGCAGTTTAGGATATATTTGATTACTTTGAGGGTTCGCTTAGCTCTTTCTGTCTCAAATGCTAACACAATATGGAAATTTGATCTAGATTAACGTGGGTGTTGGATTCATGTCATTTTGAGCTCTACATCAAAAGTTAAAGACGATTTAGTGCGGATATGTCAAGTTGATCAGCTAGCTAAAATGATCATTCTAAACTGATATCGGTGCTCAGTGAGGAAAGGTTTACAAATGAAGCATATTGTATGGCATCACGCAGTTTGGGATAGGTTTGATTCCTTGGATACTTTGTCATAGCTATCTTGGTCTTAAATTTCGTCATAGTGTAAAAAATTGAACTAGCTCAACATGGACGTTAGACTCATGTCATTCTAAACTCTAAATCAAATGTTAAAGACGATTTAGTGCATACATGTCGAGTTGATCAGCCAGTTAAATTGATCATTGGTGCTCATTGAGCAAAGGTTTTCAAATGAAGCACAATGTATGGCATGACGCAGTATGGGATAGATTAGATTAGTTGGAGACTTTATCGTAGCTATTTTGGTCTTAAAATTTGTCACAATGTAGAAAATTGAACTAGCTTAACGCGGACATTGGATTCGTGTCATTTTGAACTCTGAATCAAAAGTTAAAGAAGATTTAGTGCGGACATGTCAAGTTGATATGCCACTTAAATTGGTCATTCTAAACTGATCATTGGTGCTCATTGAGGAAAGGTTTACAAATGAAGCATCATGCATGGAATCACGCAGTTTTGGATAGATTGGCTTACTTGCAGAATTTATTGTACCTATTTTGGTCATTCTGAGCTCTAAATCAAAAGTTATAGAGGACTTAGTGCGGACATGTCAAGTAGATCGCCCCGTTAAAATGATTGTGCTAAACTGATCATTGGTGCTCCTTGAGTAATGGCTCATAAATGAAGCATAATGCATGGCATTACACAATTTAGTATATATTGGATTACTTTGATGCTTTTCCTAGCTCTTTTAGTCTCAAATGTTAACACAATATGGAAAATTGAGTTAGCTTAACGTGGGCGTTGAATTCATGTCACTTTGAGCTCTAAATCAAAAGTTAAGATGATTTAGTACATACATATCAAGTTGATCAGCTATTTAAAATTATCATTCTAAACTTATAATTGGTGCTCACTGAGAAAAGGTTTACAAATGAAGCATAATTGTAGACTTTGTTGTAATTATTTTGCTCTCAAATTTTGTCAATGTAAAAAATTGAACTAGCTTAACGTGGGCGTTGAATTCATGTCATTCTGAACTATAAATCAAAAGTTAAAAATGATTTAGTGCGTCCATGTCAAGTTGATCACCCAGTTAAATTAATCATTCTAAATTGATTATTGGTGCTGATTGAGCCAAGGTTTACAAATAAAGCAAAATGCATGGCATCACGCAGTTTGGGATAGATTGGATTTGTTGGAGACTTTGTCTTTGCTATTTCCGTCTTAAATTTTATCACAATATAGAAAATCAAACTAGCTTAACACGGTCATTGTATTCGTGTCATTCTGAACTCTGAATCAAAAGTTAAAAAAGACTTAGTGCGGACATGTCAAGTTGATTGTGCAGTTAAATTGATCATTCTAAACTGATCGCTGGTGCTCCTTGAGTAAAGGCTTATAAATGAAGCATAATCCATAGCATCACGCAGCTTCAGATCGATTGGCTTACTTTGACACTTTGTTGTAGCTATTTAAACCTAAATTTTTCATAATATAGAAAATTGAGCTAGCTTAACAAGGGCGTTGGATTCGTGTCATTCTGAACTCGAAATCAAAAGTTATAGACGATTTATTGCGGACATGTCAAGTTGATCGGCCAGTTAAATTGATCATTCTTAACTGATCATTGGTGCTCATTGAGTAAAGGTTTACAAATGAAACATCATGCATGGCATCACATAGTTTGAGATAGATTGGCTTATTTGGAGACTTTGTCCTAGCTATTAAATTTGAGGCTTTTCCAAGCTCTTTGTCACATTATAGAAAATTGAACTAGCTTAACGCGGACATTGGATTCATGTCATTCTGAACTCTGAATCAAAAGTTAAAGAAGATTTAGTGTGGACATGTCAAGTAGATTGCCCAGCTAAAATGATTATTCTAAAATCATCATTGGTGCTCCTTGAGTAATGACTTATAAATGAAGCATAATGCATGGCATTACGCAATTTAGGATATATTGGATTACTTTGAGGCTTTTCCAAGCTCTTTCAGTCTCAAATGTTAACACAATATGGAAAATTGAGCTTGTTTAACGTGGACGTTGGATTCATGTCATTTTGAGATCTAAATCAAAAGTTAAAGAAGATTTAGTGTGGACATGTCAAGTTGATCAGCTAGTTAAAATGATCATTCTAATCGAATAATTGGTGCTCATTAAGGAAAGGTTTAGAAAGGAAGCATAATGCATGGCATCACACAGTTTGTGATATATTGGATTTCTTGGATGCTTTTTCGTAGCTCTTTCAGTCTCAAATGTTGTCATAAAATTGAACATTGAGCTAGCTTGACATAGGCATTGGACTCATGTTATTTTGAATTCAAAGACAATTTAGTGCGGATACCTCAACTTGATCAGCTAGTTAAAATGATCATTCTATACTGATAACTCATGCTCATTAAGCAAAGGTTTACAAATGAAGTATAATACATGACATCACGCAGTTTGGGATAGATTGGATTACTTGGAGGTTTTTTCGTAGCTATTTTTGCCTTGAATTTTTTCACGATATTGAAATAGTTTTACAAGGGCGTTTGATTCGTGTCATTCCAAACTTTGAATCAAAATTGAAAGACGATTTGGTGTGGACATGTCAAGTTTATCAACTAGTTAACGCGATCATTCTAAACTGATAATTGGTGCTCATTGAGCCGAGGTTTACAAGTAAAGCATATTGCAAAGCGTCATGCAGTTGGGATAGATTAGATTACTTGGAGACTTTGTCGTAGCTATTTTAGTATTAAATTTTGTTAAAATGTAGAAAATTGAGCTAGCTTAACGTGGGCATTGGATTTATGTCACTCTGAACTTTGAATCAAAAGTTAATGACGATTTAATCTGGACATATCAAGTTGATCGGACTGTTAAATTGATCATTCTAAACTGATCATTGGTGTTCATTGAGCAAAGGTTTACAAATGAAGCATCATATAGTGCATCACACAGTTTGGGATAGATTGGCTTACTTGGAGACTTTGTTTTAGCTATTTCGTTCCTAAATTTTGTCACAATATAGAAAATTGAGCTAGCTTAACGTGGGCATTGGATTCGTGTCATTATAAACTCTAAATCAAAAGTTACAGACGATTTCGTGCAGACATGTCAATATGATCTGCCAGTTAAAATAATTATTTTAAACTGATCATTGGTGCTGCTTGAGTAAAAGCTTATAATTTAAGCATAATGCATGGCATCGTATAGTTTAGGATAGATTGGATTACTTTAAGGCTTTGTATAGATTTTCAGTCTCAAATGTTAACACAATATCGAAAATTTAGCTAACTTAATGTGGGCGTTGGATTCATGTAATTTAGAGTTCAAAATCAAAAAATAAAGACGATTTAGCACGAACATTTCAAGTTGATTAGCTAGTTGTAATGATTATTCTAAACTGATAATTGGTGCTAATTGAGAAAAGGTATAGAAATGAAGCATAAGCATAGCATCACACAATTTTGGATAGATTGGATTGCTTGGAGACTTTTTTGCTCTTAAATTTCGTCAATGTAAAAAATTGACCTAGCTTAACATGGGTGTTGAATTTGTGTCATTCTGAAGTCTCAATCAAAAGTTAAAGACGATTTAGTGCGGAAATTTCAAGTTGATCGACCAGTTAAATTGATCATTCTAAACTGATCATTGGTGCTCATTGACCAAAGGTTTACAAATGAAGCATCATGCATAGGATTACGCAGTTTGAGATAGATTGGCTTAGTTAAAGACTTGGTCGTAGCTATTTCAGTCCTAAATTTTTTCATATATAAAATTGAGCTAGTTTAACGTGGGTGTTGGATTCCTATCATTCTGAACTCTAAATCAAAAGTTACAAATGATTTAGTGCGGACATGTCAAATTTATATGCCAATCAAAATGATCATTCTAAATTGAAAATTGGTGCTTATTGAGCAAAGATTTACAAATGAAGCATAATGCAAGGCATCACACAGTTTGGGATAGACTAGATTACTTCGAGACTCTGTCGTAGCTATTACGTTCTTAAATTTTGTCACAATATAGAAAATTGAGCTAGTTTGATGTGGGCGTTGGATTTTTGTCATTCTGAATTCTGAATCAAAAGTTAAAGACGATCTAGTTCGAACATGTCAAGTTGATTTGCTAGTGAAAATGATCATTCTAAACTGATAATTGGTGATCATTGAGCAAAGGTTAACAAATGAAGCATAATGCATGACATCACGCAGTTTTGGATATATTGGATTACTTGAAGACTTTGTCGTAGCGATTTTGGGCCTAAATTTTGTCACAATATAGAAAATTGACCTAGCATAATGTGGGCGTTTATTCTTGTCATTCGGCAGTCTAAATCAAAAGTGAAAGACGATATCATGTGCAAATGTCAAGTTGATCGGCCTGTTAAATTTATCATTATAAACTGATCATTGGTGCTAATCGAGCAAAGGTTTACAAATGAAGCATAATGCATGGCATCACGAAGTTTGGCATAGATTGGCTTACTTGGACACTTTTTCGTTGTTATTTCGGTTCTAAATTTTGTCACAATATAGAAAATTGCGTTCAATTTGTCAATAAGGAAAGGGGGTGAGTGCACCAATACATAAATAGCCACTTTTTCGTTGCTATTTTGGTCCTAAATTTTGTCACAATATAGAAAATTTCTAAATTTTGTCCAAGTAATCCAATCTACCCCAAAATGCGTGATGCCATTTATTATGTTTCGTTTGTAAACCTTTGCTCAATGAGCACCAATGATCAGTTTAGAAAAATCAATTTTATTGGCCGATCAACTTGACATATCCGCACTAAATCGTCTTTAACGTTTGATTGAGTGTTCAGAATGATACGAATCCAGTGCCCACGTTAAGTTAGGTCACTTTTTTATATTGTGACAAAATTTAAGGCCAAAATAGCTACGACAAAGCCTCCAAGTAATCCAATCTACCCCAAACTGCGTGATGCCATGCATTATCCTTATTTTGTAAACCTTTGCTCAATGAGCACCCAAGATCAGTTTAGAATGATCAATTTAACTGGCTGATAAACTTGAGATGTCTGCACTAAATCATCTTCAACTTTTGATTCAGATTTCAAAATCACATGAATCCAATGTCCACATTAATCTAGCTCAATTTTCTAAATTTTGACAAAATTTAAAACTGAAATAGCTACGACAAAGTGGATATTGATGCGGAGAACCCTATCGCCGTCCGACCGATCTTCGTCTCCTCGTTTTGTCCATGATTCCTTCTAGGGCATTCGTAAACAAGCCACCCTTATTTCCCAAGCGATTCTCTTTTGTCTGTGGTCTTCTTCTACTTCATCTAGTTCATGTGCAGCCTACTCGTGAGCAAGCCCTGCTCACTGCTCTTTTGTACGATTCTATTCCTATTTCCAGGGACATAGCTCGATCCGGGAATCTCAATGGGCTTCGCTCCTGTAGATTAGGCAATCGGGTCAATTTTTGTTCAAAAAGAGAAAAGAGCCTTTACGCCTTTCCTTGGACGTGGCATCTTGAGTGAAACAGGTTCTCTCTTTGCTCATGTTCTTTGGTTTTGTTTTGTACACTTAGGGTTCTTCTTGTTACCAATAGTTCTCCTGCCATAGGAGATACAAGATGCTCTTCTGAAGAATCAGAAAAGACTTCTTCTTCCTCCGATTTTATTTCACAATTATCCAACAGAATCATGATCTTCTTGTTGGTGCATTCATTCGCATAATGCCCTCTTCCTTGGCATTTGAAACACTTCACATCTCTTGTTCTAGTAGATGTAGTAGCCTCAGATTTGCCCTTGACGTCTTGAGTGGTTGTTGTAGGTTTGGAATCAACTTTAGCAATCTGTTTTCCTTCCCTTTGGTACCTAGGCTTATTGTTAGCTGCTCCATAGCTTGGTCTAGTATAACTTTTTCTTTTAAGCTGCTGTTCCACCAGTACAGCTTTGTGCAACATTTCCTCTAGGTCCACATAATGTTCCAGCTCCATTCTATCTTGAATGTCACGGTTAAATCCTCCTAAAAATCTTGCCATAGTAGCTTCTCTGTCTTCTGAAATATCTGCCCTGATCATGAGGGTTTCCAACTCCTGGTAATAGTCCTCAACACTTCGGCTTCCTGGATTGAGTCTCCTTAGCTTTTGGTGAAGTTCACGGTGGTAATGGCTGGGCACAAACCTTTTCCTCATTATAGCTTTCATCTCAGCCCATGTTTCTACTGGATACTCACCATTACGTCTTCTAGAAGTCACTAGTTGATCCCACCAGCTGAGTGCATACTCATAAAACTCAGTAGCAGCTACGTGGACCATGTTGAGCTCGGAATAATGTTGACAATCAAACACCAGCTCGATCTTCTTCTCCCATTCCAGGTAAGTGTCTGGATCATTTTTGCCATAGAATGATGGTATCTTAAGTTTAGGACCTCCTAAGGTGTCATTAGGCGTCACCTTTTATTCTCTTACACGCATATGCCTCCTTTGGGTTCTCCTACTCCCTTCACTGCCACGGCCATAGTAGGCTTCTGTTTCTTGATTATGGCTATGTCTAAAGGGATTCCTAGTTCTCCTTGGACCTGCTTCAGTGTTACTATTGTTCTGAACATCATCAAGCCGCAAATGAATGGCTTCCAGCTCTACTTGAAGTACTTTCTTCATTTCTGCCACTAGAGCCGCCATTAACAAGTTTGGTGCTTCTGAAGTTTGATTTCCTCCTGACATAGCTACAAATTAACAAATGCGTTAAAACTACCTGTTCTGAAAAAATATTTTTGATGAAAGATGAAGAGTTGCGAGTGTGTTATTTTCTAATCTGAAAATGCAATGGGTTGGGGTCGATTTTGATGTGATAAACTGATGTAATATTGAATAAAAACAATAATGCAATAATATGAATAGGTTTTTTCAATTAATCAACTGATGCAAATCGATACACAAGCTGATGCCATCTAAACAGATGGAAATGGAGAGATATAGAGATGAGGGATAGGGATAAACGATCAGAAGTGTGCTCTGATACCAAATGATGCGAACCTCCCAAGGAATGCACTTCTGGATGCGGTTAAGATAGGCTTTGCAACAGAATGAATCGAAATTCAATCTGTTCAAAGGTTGTGGACTAAAGGGTCACACAGTAGCTGCGGAAATACTACTGATTTACCTAAGATAGTAGCTTAGATATTACACACTAATGCTACTAAATGTTGACTGAATGATATTACACACCAACAATCAGATTAAGAAGAGAATCACTCTCAAACTTAAGAAAAGAAGCTGTTTTTATGTGAAAAGTTGAATGATAAAGTTTACAACTGAAAGCTCCTATTTATACTGTAAGGGGACTTAAATATGAGGAGCCTACAACATTAAATTGGTTACAATTACAAGTGAAGACTTGACCAAAGACCTTAATTAACTTTTATTTTGACTATGAATGTAGACACTTCCCCCCCNTCCTCCTTCTGTCAGATTCCTCACGATCCCACCAGATGAGGGCATTGTCCGTGAGTTGTGCTACTGCCATTGAGACTCTCCTAGGTCCTGGTTGGTTGTAGTGATCAAGGATATGATCCATTCGCTTCTCCCAATCTAGGTAAGCCTCGGGGTCTACTTTTCCTGCAAAAGTTGGAGGAGTTAGTTTAACATCAGGATGAATTCCCCGGTTATAGGTGTGTTCATCTCCATCCTCATGACGTCTAGGAGGCATTCTTGGTCTCTGGTGAAGACCATATGCCTCAAAGCCATCATCTTCTGCCTCTGGTTGCCGTGGAGGTCCTCTCGGCCTATGGTGATAGTTATGAGGTTGCGTGTCCTCATCTCCATCTGGGTGGGGTTCCTCCTGTTCGTGCCGTGTCCTAAGGTACTCAGGACCCTCAGGACGGTCTTGCTCAGCTCTCACGTGCCTTATGGCTTGGAATCTTACTGGTCTCTCCACGCGCTCCAACCTCTCGCCTATGGATGCGAGTTGTGTTTGGAGTGTGGTGAACATGGCCATCATGGCTTCAACTGCGTCTCTATTCTCTTCTCCCATGTGTGCTACAAAGAAAGAAGACAATTAGGGTGCTCCTAAATTATTAGGAGAGTTTTCTTTTTATATGTGGTTTGAAAAAATGCAAAAGGAAAAATTCTAAAGAAAGGAAATTCGAAAAAAGGGAAACTTCCTAGACAACTTGTGCTAGCTGTCCAATTCGAATTCTTTTAGTATCTTTTCTATTTTCTTTTTCTTTTCTTTTTAATTAGACTTAAAATAAAGGAAATATGACTTAAACAAAAAGGAAAACGTGTATGCAATGCAAAAAGTGAATCTAAACCCTAGTGATACACGTAGGAGGCTAGATGCACTCGGTTTGAAGTTTGAGGTTATTTTTTTTGATTTTTCTTGAATGCGAATGAAACTAATGCAAGAACACAAAACAAAACAAGCAAAAAGGATAGAAACAACCTGGTTTAGGAGCTTAAGCTCTGATACCAAAATGATACAAGCCTTGATTCAAGGATGTATGCGCGTGGGCTGTTTGGAGAAGTTTAGGTGAGAAACTCAACCTTAGGCTTCTGGATAGGGGTTTTTGGTTGGTATTCGATGGAAAGGTGAAGTGAACCACACGAGGGGTGATGAACCTCGTGATAAATCACAAACTTAGAGCTAGGAGGGCTGGTCTCAACTAGATTCTAAGCGCACAAGATTCTTGAGAGAAAACTTGTTAGGGAAAAAGTTCTATCTTTATTAATATCAAAAAGGTTGTCGAACTACAATGCTGGAAGGAGCCTTATTAATATGCTCGACAGCTTGACCTTCTAGGGTCGACTCAAATAAAGAAAAGGAAAGTTTACAAAAGTGCACAAAAGGAAAAGATACAAAAGTGCATAACCGAAAAAGGACCTATTCCTAAAATGTTCTTGACTCAAAAATGTAAAGCAACTAGATCCTACCCTGCAAAACAGAAAGAGGCATATATTCGAATGTAAACTTACCTTAACTCACCTCACGGCCAAGAAATGGAAGGTGGCCGTCCTTGTGGCATGCACGCGCCTTGCTCCTAGTCTTCGACTTGGAGTAGGGTTAAATATCTTTGGGCCCTGACCTCTCTTGCCACTAAAGCCCAAGTCTCTGATGTTCCTTGTGTTGTTGAGAAGCCTTTGGACTCTAATTTGCTCTTCTGGCCCATTGTCCTTAGCTGCTCTTCCTCTAGAAGCTTGTCGACCCATAAGCTGAATTTGTGGAAGAGTGCTCTTGATCTGCTTCTTGTCATTGCTCCTGGAGGTACCACTGGTGTAGATACTTCCTCTAAGTGCATGTCCTGGAGCTGGTAGCTCATTTGGTCCGAGTCCTCTTGTGTAGAAGTGGAAGTGTGCGTGTACTCGGCTGGATGGCCTGTACCGGCTGGATTGTGCGCGGTACTGGCCGGAATGACTTCAGGACCGGCCAAGTTGATCCCGGAGTCGGCGGTGTCATCAGGGGGACCGGCGGTGTCATTCACGTCCCCACCAAGTGTGCCGGAAGCTTGGGCCTCTCCGCCGGCGATGTTGACCGGTCTGGTCCTATAGGTCGAGGGTCCGGCGGTACTGTCTGGTCCGGCAGGCGCGCCAGATGGTCCTGCTGTCTCGGGCAAGCTTCCTGGTCGGCCAGTCTGGTCTCCTGGCTGGATGTACGACCTGATGTCCTCATCACTTTCCCCCCCCCCTTTGATGACGCCAATTTTGACATTTTTAATTGAACTCCTTTTGATTTTAAACAACAAATTGGGCTGGTTGTAATGTGATTCATTTGCCTCATTAAAAACCTTACCAAGAAAACCCAATGGGAGAAAACTTGGATAAGGGAAAAAGAGTACAAATGGATCACATACCTATTTGTATGCTGTCTTGAGCTTGTACTAAAATCAGAGTACTTTTAGGCACTTCTCCATTTAAGCTCAAGTGAATTTGTTGTGGATTCTCCTTGTTGAGCATGCTGCTGATTGCCTCTTTGAGTTTCTTGGCCTTGGCTCGGGTTAATGGTCCAGCTGGTAGTGCAAGAGGTTTTTCATGTTCAACTGGTTTATTCCTAGCCATGAGCTTCTCCTTTTGTGTGTTTTCCATGCTCGTATCAGGATGGAAGGTAGAAAACTGAACTTTCGGAGCGAGGGATTGCTATTTCCAGTCTCTGCTAGTGCTTCGCTGAAAGGCAGACAAGGACAAGGGAGACAAGGGAAAGAAGGATGGCTTTGAAACAGATATAGAATCGATCTATATCTATATATTACACGATTACTGGGCTCGGCCGAGAATCCTTGTTTTCTAGTCAGGCATCACTACAGCACAGGAAGTGGTCGGGCTATCTCACTGAGGCTAGAATAGATTAGAGAACGGTCCTTAACACGCATCTAAGGCCACACTCTAAGCCCATTTTCCTGCTTATAATAGGTCTGGGTACTAGAAGGAAAATAAATGGGAATAAGACGCATTCTAATTGACCCAAGAACTCACTTATAAATAACATAGTATTGTATGAACCAGTGAGAAAGTACGGTTTTGAAAGAGATTAGAGGACAAGAAAGAAAGGAAAAAGAAGAAATTGAACCAAGACCCCCTGCGGCACAGTCCCTGGATTCTGGTGGCTACTTCCAGCACTGTATGGAGTCTCTACGGGACGAAAACGAATTGAAATGCTCTTTCGGTTTGCTTTTGCGCCCCTCCCGGGCCCACCTCGCTGGAACGAGGAAACCAGGCGGCTACTAGTGCTGCTCTCTCCGTAGCCAAAAAGTGCCTTTTTATTGGGATTTTGCCGAAGATCTTGGCAAATTCTTTCAAAAGAATGCAGCCATGGGGGAACGGGGCTTTTGTGTATTGGGAAGGATTAAGAATTATGATTCATTCGTCGGTTACCGCATTGAAGATCGATGAACCTTCCTACAAGCAGGGCTGATTCACATCGGTCATTGGCGACTCCTTTCTTAGTATGGCATCTTTTTTTGCTGTCCACTGGCAGTTCTTATATAAGAAAAAGGCTTTACTTTAGGAGCGTTCTTTTTTTGAAAGGAAAGATCGTAAAAGAAGCATAGAACCCTCTTCCTTCGGGTGACTTGTCCTATCGAAAAAACTTTGTGTAAGGGAGGAATTTCTTTCTATTCTATAATACAGAGAAAGAAAGCGGGAAAGAAAACTCACTGGGGAGATGCTTGATTTGCTGCAAATCAGTGTAAGAAAGCAAAGAAGAGAAGTCGACAAATAAGCTCCTAGTGCTTGAGTAAGCGGCGTGAGAGTATCCTGTCCTGGGGGAAGAGAAGCTCTAAGCATACCCGCTGTTCACGTACCAGCTCTTAGAAATGTTCACATATCCAGTGCTAGTCTTTTCTGCTCCAGAAAGGGTAGTTGGAGGACTAGCTAGTGAATCAGCTGTTTGGGGCAAGGCGCTTGACCAACGGGAGAAGCTTGGTTCCTCCAACTTCGCTGAAGAAGCTAGGTTCCTCCGCAACCCGGAAATCGTAGCCCGGAAGGGGATCTCTGGAGAATAAGTAAACAGTAAAAAACCTTGCAAACACTAGCTTTGGGCAGGTACAAAGACTCGAGATGAGCTCCTTAGCACTGACTCCATCGGCAGTATATGACCTTTCTTAGGGACATGACTGACTCTTACTGAAAGTGCTTCAAGCACATGGGCTCCATACGCGACTATGGGAAGGAGTTCTCCACACTCATGTGAGAGGTCCATAGGGACTCGAGTGAAACGCACCGACATGACTAGAGAAAGAAGTTCTCTAGGAGAGGTGCAAGATATGAAAGAAAAAGACTGATTCTTCAATTCAACTTCATGGATGGCTTAGAAAACTGAGACGAGAAAGATCTGGAACGGCGTGGGGTGAAAAAGACCTCGCATCGGAAATGGCGGCAGCAAAGAAGCTGATACACTTGAAGAAGAAAGACTCCGCCAAGTACAAGGCTAACAAGAATGCCCAAGGCTTGCAGACCTTTTAGTCGACTAACTGGCGTTCTCGTGGGGGGGGGAAAGAGAAGGAAAGTGGACACAGTGGTGACAAGGATGGCTCAGGTCAGTCTTCCACCCATAAGCACCATTAGGAATAAATAAAGGAAGGTAGGGACAAGCATAAGCCACGTGAGCTTCATTCTTTCCTATGCAATGGACCTCACTGGGAAGGTAATAAAAAACAATAAAAGAGCCATTCACTCTCTCACATACAAGCTAAGTGAGGAGGAGCCAGATGAGGAGTTGGGATCTATACAGCTGATCAATGCCATGGCCAAATCAAAATCCAAGTCGGTGATAAAAAGGCTCATCCACGTTGAAGTCGGAATCAATGGGAAGAACACTTGGGTGATCGTAAAGAGGTCTCAATGAGCCACTACTTTCTCTCAGTAGTGGGGAAAAAGAAAAACGGATTGAAGCCCAATAAGGAAAGAGTCTACCTCAAGCATGTGGAAAAGCCGCGGGGGGAAGGCTTGCAGACTATACTCTCTAGTGGCTACACAAAGTTAGTTCCTTATATCAAGCTCCTCAACGCAAGGAAAGGAGGAGCTGGATTTTAACCGACTCGGGGATGGGGCTTGACTAAACTCAGTCTCAGGAAGAGCCGCTAGAAAAGAGAAGGACTTTAGATGGCTATTGATTGAAGGCGTGGACATGTTCAAGTAGGGCTTGGAACAGTACTTCAAATATGTAGTCCTCTTACCGTTTCTAAGAGTTCTAAAAGTTTGAATTCTCATACGTTGTTAATAAGTATCATAGCAGTAAAAATAGAGCCTAATAGATAGATTGTCTAAGAGTGGAGCAAGGTCTCGACGAGCCTCTAGGGCTATTCTTGCTATAATGTTCCAGTGGATTCGCACTTCTATTGGTGGAAGGAAGAAGAGATACTAGAAGCCTAGAAGGAAAATCAATCCGGACTGGAGAACGAAGTTACTTATGGGATTAAAAAAAAGCAAGGGAAAGCAAAAGAAAGCTGCCTATCGAGGAATACTTAAGGTGGAACAGGTACAGGAGATAATAAGAAATGACTGCCTTCTCAACCAATAGTGAGTGCCGGCTTATATGGGGTGGACTGGACAACCAGCCATGCTAATAAATGCTTTTTTCATTGAAAATTTTTTGTTTGCGATCTCATATACCATACTAACAGGATCGGGTCTCTAAAAAAGAGGTCCACTACCGAGGAGCTGTCAAACCTCGCTTTAAAGGATAGGGGGAGAGAAACTTTCGGCTTGACCACAGAGAATAATAGGGAGAAGGGCCGGGCAGAGGCGACATGGTTTCTTTCTTGTGATGGTGGACCCCATCTTCCATATCATTATGGATGAAAAGCACCAAGGCCAACTATCCGGAACTATTCTCTTCTATAGACCCTGCATTCGAATAGAACTAGCTCTATGGCATAGCCGATCTCTGCCACAGTTGTCTTATGCGCTTGGAGAAGCCAAACCTCGGCATCGGAACATCTGACAGAGTCCATACTTGTCTCACAATTGTGCATCCGAAGAGAACGTGACAAATCATTTAAGTTGCTACCCCACAAATACCACATGTCGAATCCATAAACACTCCTCACGTATTCAGTCGATGTGGTTTGAGGGTGTTTTAACATTAGCAAACGGGGAACGAGCTCAACAGTTTCTTTTTACGAATCCCATGCAATTGAGATTTTCTAGTTGAATTCTTTCACAAAACCCCGAGAATTTTAGATGAATTACTCCATAATGAAAAGTGCTAAGGTCCTCTCATTTACTATTTGCGTAAGTTAGTTTTTTCTATAAAAGAGGGCAAAACTGTATGAAAAAGTTGCTCAAACCCATCTTTTTCGTTACTTTGACTGGATGTAAAGATGTATTTTAGAACCTTGTCTGATGGTGACCACATGCATTAGGCAACTGTTCAGCTATTACTCACGTTAGCAGAGGGGTTCCTCCTTCTCCTCTGAAGGGGAGAAGCTGGTCCCTCCTTCTACGCTTCAGGGAGAAGCTGGTTCCTCCTTTAGGGGATATATAGTGCTCTATAGTGTAGGATTTGAGTCAACGGGCGAGGAAGCGGGATAGGAACCGAAGTGAGATAAACTGCCTAGTTGTCCTAAGAGCGGATTCATCCCCAGATGGAGCAAGGGAAAACCTAAACCTTACTCCGCCAAGCCTTTCCAGATGCAAATCCTGCTAATAAAGCCTCTGACATTATCTTGTGCGGAGCCAGATCTGTACCATTTCTTCTTCAGAGAAGATTACGGAAGTCCAGAGGGCTAATCCTCATTTATTACTAAATAACTTTATTTTTGAATCCAGTCCCAAGGAATCTAGCACGATGACTAGTGCTAGTAGCAAGGAGGAACCTATCGAAAGCTCTTTGGCGTATGCTCTTAGGTATCTTTAAAAGATGAAAAGGCGTCCTCTAGTCTGCCCAAGAGCCGAACCTGTTCGTGGAAGAAGAGTTATTAGGAGTGGGTGCTACTGGAAAGGTTGAATTGGTAGTTTTCTGATGTCAAGGTTAGCCAAAGCTCATCAATCAGGCTGCATACGATAAAGTAGCCAAGAAAACGATGTTGGATTAATTGATCACATACTTCTGAATAAAAAGTAACAAGAGATCCAATTATCCCCCGGATAGGTTTAGTAACTAGATCTTACTGCTGGTGCCGCATAATCATTCTACCTGATTCCTTCTATCTTTATCACATATTTTTTTCTTCTCCAGAAGTACAGATTAGTGCTCCTACACTACACCTGAAAACATACACTACAAGAAAACTTCTGTTTTGCGACCACGGAAGTGGTCGCAAAGTGGTCACAAAACTGTATTTTGCTACTACTTTGCGACCACGTGAAGTGGTCACAAAATATTAGTCGCAAAAAAGTAGTTTGCGACTGATTTGCGACCACGGAAATAGTGGTTCATTTTGCGACTAATTTGCGACCACTTGGTGGTGACTATTTTTGCGACTAATTTGCCACTGAATTTCCGTAACAAATTTTGCCACTGTTTTGCGATTACATATGTGGTTGCGAAATATGTAGTCACAAATCAGTCACAAAATTCTGTGACTGATTTGCGACTGCGTTTCTACTATAGTCGCAAATCATTCACAAAAATTTGTGACTGATTTGCGACTGCGTTTCTACTGTAGTCGCAAATCAGTCACAAAATATTGTGACTGATTTGCGACTGCGTTTCTCCTGTAGTCGCAAATTAGTCACAATTTTTTGTGACTATTGCGACTACATTGGTCCTCTAGTCGCAAATCAGTCACAATTTTTTGTGACTGATTTGCGACCACATGTATCAAGGAGTCGCAAATCGTTGGCAAAAATTACGACTGATTTGGGACTGATTTTTGACTACAACTTAATTAGATTTAAAAAATATAGAATTTTAAATTATTATTGAAATAATTTTTATATTTTGAAAATAAAATATTACTATTTTTTAAATTTAATTTCAAAAGATATAAATTATTTCAAAATAATTGTAAATTAATTTTTGTAAACATACATTTTAATAATATTTTTCAAAATTAATTTCAATAAAAATATTTAAATTTTGTAATTAGAAATAGTAATATAATAATTTATATTACTATGTTTTAATATTAATATTAGTTAATTTTTTATAAATATTAATATAATGGTTTATAATTTATGTTTTAATATTAATATTATTTAGTTTTTTTATTAATTTATAATAACATTATTTGAAAATATTTTTGAAAATTAATTTCCAGAATTATTATGTTTTAATAATATTTTGAATTTTTTAATTATGAATATTTTCATAAATTTATATTTTTAAACTATTAAATATTATAAATAGTTTTTATTAATTAATAATAAATATTATAATATTAAATAAAAAATATATGAACTAATTAATATAAAATATTGAATAAAAAGAAATTAAAAATTAAAATTGTAATATTTGGCGTATGCTCTTAGGTATCTTTAAAAGATGAAAAGGCGTCCTCTAGTATGCCCAAGAGCCGAACCTGTTCGTGGAAGAAGAGTTATTAGGAGTGGGTGCTACTGGAAAGGTTGAATTGGTAGTTTTCTGATGTCAAGGTTAGCCAAAGCTCATCAATCAGGCTGCATACGATAAAGTAGCCAAGAAAACGATGTTGGATTAATTGATCACATACTTCTGAATAAAAAGTAACAAGAGATCCAATTATCCCCCGGATAGGTTTAGTAACTAGATCTTACTGCTGGTGCCGCATAATCATTCTACCGGATTCCTTCTATCTTTATCACATATTTTTTTTCTTCTCCAGAAGTACAGATTAGTGCTCCTACACTACACCTGAAAACATACACTACAAGAAAACTTCTGTTTTGCGACCACGGAAGTGGTCGCAAAGTGGTCACAAAACTGTATTTTGCTACTACTTTGCGACCACGTGAAGTGGTCGCAAAATATTAGTCGCAAAAAAGCAGTTTGCGACTGATTTGCGACCACGGAAATAGTGGTTCATTTTGCGACTAATTTGCGACCACTTGGTGGTGACTATTTTTGCGACTAATTTGCCACTGAATTTCCGTAACAAATTTTGCCACTGTTTTGCGATTACATATGTGGTTGCGAAATATGTAGTCACAAATCAGTCACAAAATTCTGTGACTGATTTGCGACTGCGTTTCTACTATAGTCGCAAATCATTCACAAAAATTTGTGACTGATTTGCGACTGCGTTTCTACTGTAGTCGCAAATCAGTCACAAAATATTGTGACTGATTTGCGACTGCGTTTCTCCTGTAGTCGCAAATCAGTCACAATTTTTTGTGACTATTGCGACTACATTGGTCCTCTAGTCGCAAATCAGTCACAATTTTTTGTGACTGATTTGCGACCACATGTATCAAGGAGTCGCAAATCGTTGGCAAAAATTACGACTGATTTGGGACTGATTTGCGACTAGAACTTAATTAGATTTAAAAAAAATATATAATTTTAAATTATTATTGAAAATTTTTTTATATTTTGAAAATAAAAATATTAATATTTTTAAATTTAATTTCAAAAGATATAAATTATTTCAAAATAATTGTAAAATAATTTTTGTAAACATACATTTTAATAATATTTTTCAAATTTAATTTCAATAATAATATTAATATTTTGTAATTAGAAATAGTAATATAATAATTTATATTACTATGTTTTAATATTAATATTAGTTAATTTTTTTATAAATATTAATATAATGGTTTATAATTTATGTTTTAATATTAATATTATTTAGTTTTTTTTATTAATTTATAATAACATTATTTGAAAATATTTTTGAAAATTAATTTCCAAAATTATTATGTTTTAATAATATTTTTAATTTTTTAATTATGAATATTTTCATAAATTTATATTTTTAAACTATTAAATATTATAAATAGATTTTATTAATTAATAATAAATATTATAATATTAAATAAAAAATATATGAACTAATTAATATAAAATATTGAATAAAAAGAAATTAAAAACTAAAATTGTAATATTTATTATTGAAAATTTAATTTTCAGAAAAAATTTAATTTTTAGGCGGCGGAAATTGGAAATCTGAAGGCGAGAATGGGGTCGGGGTCGGAGTCGTCGATGGTTCCTCTGTGCAATCGTTATCCCGCATATAGGAGGCGAATGCGGGATCCGTCCGTTGGAAATACCTAAGGAGCATCTCCAAGCTCGAGATATTCTTTTGGTTTTCTCTATTAAGCTCTTCCATCTTCTGATTTGCTTCCAAAATCTGCGCGTTTTGTTGTTTAATTAACGCGTTTTGTTCTTGAAGCATTACGTACTCGGGAGAATTGGTTTGCACCCTAGTATGTCTACCCGTAGAATGTATGCGGTTCAGGCTACCGAGTCCATAAAGTCGGCCATGGTCATCCACAACAGAAGACTACAAAATAACGAAAACAAAAATTAAATAATAAATTTAATTATGAAATTAATTATAAAAATATGTTATAACAAAAAAATTTAAAATTTTTTTTTACCTGAATGAAGATCTCATTCTTCTGTTCTAGAGTCAGCTCAATTGGACGGGAAGTTCCATTAGATGTTTCTGTTGGATCGACCTCCACGATCGCCATCTTCTCTTGGATGTTTCGTTCGTATGCTTCACAGATTTGTTTTGCTTTCAAATCTACTTACGAACCATCCGGTCTTGTGTGAGTCTTTATAAAGACCTCACCTATTGAGACTAGTCGTCCCAAATTATGTTCCTTCGCAGATATTGAAATAAATTTTATTTAATTAATAACAAAAATGTTAATTAAATTTAAAGAAAAAAATGACTTAACATTTCCTGCTGGACGTGAATGTAGGATTTTTGACCCGACAAATGTTTGTGCGGGACAAGACCGTCCCAAGCGGAGTTGCGGTTATGAGAGCATTTGGTACTCCTCTCGGTAGACGTTTCTGTTCCCCAATAGTCTGTCATAATTTTGTACAGACTTGGGGAAATCCATCGGGGACGTTTGCCGGTTGTATGAACCGTGCTCACCATCCCTTTCATCCGTCTTACGCAGACGGCCTCGAACTCTTTTCGTACCACTAGGGTGATCACAGGATCCCAGGTGTACGATTGCTTCAAAATAATATTTTAAATATTAAAATTTGTTTAAATATTTTTAAATAAAATTTTTTTAAAAAAAAATTCCTTACCGCAAACTCAATAAAATATTTTTCCTGCCTCTCAGCAGGTACGACTGTCCAACTATAGTACGGGCTGTCAAATGTATTTTTCAAAATTTTTGAAATGTGACAGGTAATAGCCTCGTTAGCGCGGTCAAACCTAATATTTCAATTGTACAGAGAAATTTTAATTTTATATTAATATATTATTAAAATTATAATAAATATTTATTTAAAAATAAAAAAATTAAAAAAATCATTACCACATTGAATTTGGTGCCGCTTGTGGAGACATCACTGTCAAATATTGCTCACGTACCGGAGTTTGTAACAAACTATCAGGAGTGATAGTTTGTTCCTCCGTTCCCGTTTCGTAGTCTGGAATTTCTTCCTCCTCATGTTCATCCGATTCCTGAAACCGTGGAGGTGTTTGGGTTTCAGGAACGGAGTGTGGGATAAATGTATATTGCGGAGGGAGGCGGGATGCCGCTCTATTAGCGGATGGTGAAGGGTTCGAGGAGGCCGAAGAGGTTCCACGGCCGGAAGACGATGGGATAGATCGTCTTCCACGACCTATCGCTACTTGCCATTTTTTCTAAATGATTTTCAACTAAAAAGTGTTTAGAATGTGTTTAGAGACGATTTTGATTGAGAAGTTTTGAGTGAATTGTGAAAAATAAGGGAAAACCTTCGAGTATTTATAGTTTTTTTTGCGACCACGTACGTGGCCGCAAATCCGTGGAAAATTTGCGACTGATTTGCGACCACCGGTAAATTTTTTGAGAATTGCAATGGTGGTCGCAAATTAGTCGCAAATGTGCGACTGATTTGCGACCACCAAATTAATTTTGTGGGAGTTGAAATTTCGAAAACTTTCAAACTCCCACCCAATTAAATGGTGGTCGCAAATAAGTTGTTGCAACTGATTTGCGACCACCATTGCAATTCTCGAAAAATTAACCTGTGGTCGCAATTCAGTCGCAAATTTGCGACTGATTTGCGACCACTGTTAAATAATTCGAATTTATTACTCGTGGTCGCAAATCAATCGTAAATTTGGGACTGATTTGCGACCACAGTTACATAAATTGAATTTATTACACGTGGTCGCAAATCAGTCGCAAATTTGTAACTGATTTGCGACCACATGTACTAATTGTGACTGAAATGCCACCACATTGCCAATGGAGTGGCAAAGTGGTGGCAAAGCAGTCACAAATAATACCCTAAACCCTAAATTTTGATATTTTGATGAATACATATAATTATATCAGATTGATTAATTGATTATAAGTTACACAAATTTCAATTACTATGTAAACTATAACATTTACCAAATTTTCAAATAATTTACCTAAAACACTTAACAAATTTACTTAACCTTATACTTCTTATATACATGTCAAATGTTTCCTAAAAATGAAATTATTACAATTAAAGTTTTCAATATATGTGATCACTTATAATGGTTAGTAGTCACATTAATTTGGAAATACAAGTTTTAAATGTGGAAAATACTTAGGGGAAATGTGAATTTACCATATGTGGTCACAAATCAGTCGCAATTTTGCGACTGATTTGCGACCTCTCATCAAATTTTGAGAATGTGGTCGCAAATCTGTCGCAAATTTGCGACTGATTTGCGACCACGTTTAATTTTTGTGACTGAAATGCCACCACATTGCCAATGCAGTGGCAAAGTGGTGGCAAATCAGTCACAAATAATACCCTAAACCCTAAATTTTGATATTTTGATAAATACATATAATTATATAAGATTGATTAATTGATTATAAGTTATACAAATTTTAATTACTATGAAAACAATAAAATTTACCAAATTCTCAAATAATTTACCTAAAACACTTAATAAATTTACTTAACCTTATATCTTTTATATACATTTCAAATGTTTTCTAAATATAAAATCATTACAAATATGGTTTTCAATATATGTGAGCACTTATAATGGTTAGTAGTCACATTAATTTGGAAATACAAGTTTTAAATGTGGAAAATACTTAGGGGAAATGTGAATTTACCATATTTGGTCGCAAATCAGTCGCAAATTTACGACTGATTTGCGACCTCTCGTCAAATTTTGAGAATAAATTGAATTATATAAAAATCATATGTAAAAAATACATAATAGCATAACTATATTTATTATATTTCTTCGTTCTCGTCATCATCTGAAGATGAAATATTACATTGAAATTCATCTTCTAGTTCCGCATCTCCGACATCGAAATCAATTTCTTCTGTATGGTTAACTCTATCGACCAACCGATCTACTTCTATCTCTTGAACAAACATTATCTCTTCATCATTTTCTTGTTGCAAGAGGCCAATCTCGTCTTTGTTTTTGTATTTCCCCAAAATGTTAGATCTTGGATTAACTTTCAAAACATTGAGCCATGTTTGTTTTGATGATGATTTAGTGTGCGAATAGAGAATATAACAAACTTGATCTGCTTGAGATGCTAATACATCATAAGTATTCAAATATAAATTAGTTATATATTTTTAACAAAAGTAATTATATAGTAAATTATTAACAAATACGTACCGAGAATAAATGGTTTGTATTTGTAGTATTTCCCTCCTGATAAGCCATCAACCACGCCATTTTTCGACTTCCGAGTACCTTTCGAGAGCGTAGGATCGTACCATTCACATTTAAAAAGCGTGATCTTCAAATTTAGGAGTCCGACATACTCAAGTTGAATGATATTTGTTAAAATCCCGTAGAAATCAGCTTCATGAGATGCATCTGAGTAATTGTCCCCCTTCACACAAATACCGTAGTTACATGTCTTTCTCCTATGTCCATGTTTCTTCGTGTGGAACATATAACCTCTTGTAAAATACATCGGCCAAGTGGACGATTTATTCAACGGACCTTGAACTAATTCTTGAGCCCATATAGGAAAGACACGTGAATTTGTGGAAGTGCATGAATTGACCTATGATAATATATCAAAAATTAAACTTAATTAGTATTTCCAATTTAATAAATAAAATATAATATACATGTCAAATAATTAATTAAACATACATAATCCCTAACCCATATGTGGAACTCTTCCTCTCTTTTCGATGAAATGTCATCTTCCGAAAGATATGGATACGTACATCGAATATGATCTTCAAATATGCTACAAAAGTAAATATTAAAAATTAATATATATTTCTTAATACAATGAACTTAAATGTAATAAATGCAATTAATTGTTTTCATATACCTCTCTAGTGGACGAAAATATTCACAATTCCGTAATACATATGCATGTGCATATTTATATTCTTTTTCGGAGAGCCATATTTCTTTACATTTACCACTTGGACGACCCATGTGCGTAAATATATCCGGTACTCTAGGATCCGGATATCCAGGCATGTCACCTTCATCGAATCTTGTAGACCTGTTTATATATATTATATTACTTACATTCATATATAATAAAATAATTAATTCATAAACATAACAATTAATTTAGGTTACCTGTTTTTCGTGCGTATGTGCGCGGCAAAGTAATGTTCCGAGAAGTAAGATATCTCATCATTCACATATGATTCAACAATCCGAGATTCAACAGCAAATCTAGGATGTAGATATTGAAAATTTTTCCACTCTGCAGCATCAGATGGATGACTCATTTCTCCATCTTCTGCTTCATGCTCTGCGTGCCACCTCATTGCCTCTGCGGTTTTCTCGCTTTGATACATTCTTTTAAGTCTATCACCTATAGGTAAATACCACATACGACTGAAAGGTATTCTCGTCCTGCCCTCGCCTGGCTTATACCGGGGGGAATCGCAAAATTTGCATTTTTCCAATTTCTCATCTTCTTTCCAAAAGATCATACAATTTTGAACACACACGTCAATTGTATAAAACAGGAGGCCTAAATTTCGCATCAATTTTTCGGTTTCATAATATGAACCTGTTGCCTGATTCTCCTCGGGTAAATATTTTGTAAACACCTCCGCCCAAGAATCCATACATTTTTCTGGTAAATTAAAATCAGACTTGATGTTCATGAACTAAGCATCTAAAGATAACTGTGAGTGCCCTTCATGACAACCATCATACAATGAATTTTTCACAGCTTCTAACATGTTTTAAAAATTTTGTGCTTCTTCATTAGGCCGTTCTTCTTCATTATAATTATAATTTTCTTCGTTCTGATTATAGTACTGATGATCATCAGTCGTTGTCTCACGAAATGCATCCATCACCATTTCATCATATCTATTACCGGATATACCAACTGTTTCATCACTACTACAACCACGCGTACCTCCCTGATTTCTTTGGACATCACCCCGACTAGTACTCGTCCCTAACTGAACATTCAGCTTTTCTCCATGTTTATACCAAATATAATAATTTGGCATAAATCCTCGACTATATAGATGACTCCATATTTTCCGTCCCGGAGTAAATTTATCATTTTTGCAATTAATACAAGGACAGAGAAACTTACCTCCGCTACTTTGAGCTATAGGTTGACTACTTGCAAAATTCATGAACTGCTCCATGCCTTGTGCCAATTCCAACGATATATTTCTTGTTTCATTATCAATTCTTCTATACATCCAATCTCTCAAATTGTTATAATTTCCCCACATATTTTAAATAAATTTTTTTCCTTCGATTTTACAAATGAGAGAATGGGATGATGCATATATATACAATATTTTGCCACTACTTTGCCACTGATTTGCCACTACTTTGCGACTACAGCAGTGTAGTCACTTAAATGTCGTTATACCTAACCCGCACATGTTTTTTATGTTGGCACTTTGCCACCACTTTGTGACTGCAGAGCTACTACAGAACGTAGTCGCAAATTGGTCGCATTTTTAGCGACCAATAAGCAACTACCAACTGCTATTTTGCGACTGATTTGCGACTACCTAGGTCAGTCGCAACGCAGTCGCATTTCAGTCGCTAATTGGTTGCGTATTGCGACCAACATGCGACTACACTTAT
Source organism: Pugionium dolabratum (assembly GCA_018901945.1). Lineage (NCBI taxonomy): Eukaryota > Viridiplantae > Streptophyta > Magnoliopsida > Brassicales > Brassicaceae > Pugionium > Pugionium dolabratum. The sequence continues at coordinate 437,717 of JAEVFF010000084.1, read as the reverse complement.
TGGTCACATTTTTGCGACCAATTTGCGACTACTTCGCCGTAGTCGCAAATTAGTCGCTAAACCGTGGCAAATGTGGTCGCAAAAATTGTGACCACGTATGTAGTCACAAATCGCAGTCGCAAATTGGCAGTTTTCTTGTAGTGATACTTTGCATCGATCAATTGGCTTATAAGTAGGAACGGAACCTTTTTCTCAACTCAAATGCTTCGAGTTTAAGTTAGTGTTCATTGCTTACTAGTAAATTGATATTATCAGTTTATTCTAAGTGGGGTGAAGAAGATAATTGCGGATTTACACAAAATGAACTCTACCAAATCATTCTCCTTTGAATTAGATCGCTTGCGACCTATTTTAATCAAAGGAATGAATGGTTGACAGGCGATGGATAAAAACAAGTAGAAGAAAATGTGCTATTACCACTTCGATTGGAATTTATTCTTTCTTTAGCCATAATAGAAGCTATATTCAAGCGGAGGAATAGAAATGCGTTAGTGACTTCGATTTGAAGGAAGGTCTACCTAATGGCCCAAGAAGGGGCAGTTCACCAAGAGGAGCCAGGAGCTAGCAAAGAAGAAGAATCAGGGGCCCCTAATTCTCCGACCTTTGCAGAAGCAGAATTGGAAGAATTTTTATCTGTTGAAACTCCTACAATTGGGGAGGACCTTGTGTCATTATGAACAATATATCAAATTGAGTTAGTTTATCGTGGGGGTTGGATTTGTGTCATTATGAACACTAAATCAAAAGTGAAAGAAGATATAGTGCAGACATCTCTAGTTGATCGGCAGGTTAAATTGATCATTCTAAACTGATCACTGGTGCTCATTGTGCAAAGGTTTAAAAATGAAGCATAATGCATGGCATCACACATTTTGGGAAACATTGGATTACATGGAGGCCTTCTCATAGCTATTTCGGTCTTAAATTTTGTCACCATAAAGAAAATTGAGTTAGCTTAACGTGGGCGTTGGATTTGTGTCATTCTGAACACTAAATCAAAAGCGAAATATGATTTAGCGCGGACATCTCAAGTTGATCGGTCTGTTCAATTGATCATTCTAAACTGATCACTGGTGCTCATTGAGCAAACGTTTACAAATGCAGCATAATGCATGGCATCACGCCGTTTGGGATAGATTGGATTACCTTGACTCTTTGTCATAGCTTAAATTTTGTCTGAATATATAAAATTGAGCTAGCTTTACGTGGCGTTGGATTCGTGTCATTCAAAATTCTAACTTAAAAGTTAAAGACAATTTAGTGCGGACAAGTTAAGTTGATCAGCTAGTAAAAATGATGATCCTAAACTGATCATTGGTGCTCATTGACCAAAGGCTTACAAGTGAAGTATAATGCATGGCATTACGTAGTTTGGGATAGATTGGATTACTTGGAAACTTTGTAGTAGCTATTTCGGTCTTAAATTTTGTCACAATGTAGAAAATTGAGTTAGCTTAACGTAGGCGTTGGATTCGTGTCATTCTGAACTCTGAATCAAAAATTAAATAAGATTTAGTGCGGACATGTCAAGTTGATCAGCCAGCTAATTTGATCATTCTAAACTGTTCATTGGTGCTCATTGAGCAAAGGTTTACAAATGAAGTAAAATGCATGGCGTCAGCAGTTTGGTATAGATTGGATTACTTGGAGGCTTTGTCATAGTTATTTTATTTTTAAATTTTGTCACAATATAGAAGAATGAGCTAGCGTAACGTGGGCTTTGGATTTGCATCATTCTGAACTGTGAATCAAAGGTTAAAGATGATTTAGTGTTGATCAAATAATTAAATTGATCATTTTAAACTGATCATTGGTGTTCATTGAGCAAAGGCTTACAAATGAAGCATAATGCATGGTATCACATAGTTTGGGATAGATTGGATTACTTAGAGGCTTTGTCATAGCTATTTTGGTTTTAAATTTTGTCACAATATAAAAAATTGAGCTAGCTTAACAAGGGCGTTGGATTCATGTGATTTTGCGCTTAAAATCAAAAGTCAAAGACGATTTAGTGTGGACATGTCAAGTTGATCAGCTAGTTAAAATGATCATTCTAAACTGATCATTGGTGCTCAGTGACCAAATGCTTACAAATGAACCATAATGCATTGCATCACGTAGTTTGGGATAGATTGGATTACCTGAAGGCTTTTTCTTGGCTAATCTAGTCTTATATTTTGTCACAATATAGAAAATTGAGCTAACTTTACGTGGGCGCTAGATTCGTGTCATTCTGAATTCTGACTCAAAAGTTAAAAACAACTTAGTCCGGACATGTCAAAATGATCAGATAGTAAAAATAATCATTCTAAACTGATCGTGGATGCGCATTGAGCAACGGTTTACAAATGAAGCATAATGCATGGTATCACGTAATTTGGGATAGATTGGATTACTTGGAGGCTTTGTCGTAGGTATTTTGGTCTTAAATTTTGCACAATTTAGAAAAGTGAGCTAGCTTAACATGGGCATTGGATTCATGTCATTTATACTCAAAATCAAAAGTTAAAGACGATTTAGTGTGGACATATCTAGTTGATCAGCTAGTTAAACTGATCCTTCTATACTGATCATTGGTGTTCATTGAGCAAAGGCTTACAAATGAAGCATAATGCATGGCATCACGCAGTTTGGGAAAGATTTGATTACTTGGAGTCTTTGTCGTAGCTATTTTAGTCTTAAATTTTGTCGCAATATAGAAAAATTAGTTAGCTTAACGTGGGTGTTGCATTCGTGTCGTTATGAACACTAAATCAAAAGTGACAGACAATATAGTGCGGAAATCTCAAGTTGATCGGCCAGTTAAATGGATCATTCTAAACTGATCATTGGTGCTCATGGAGCAAAGGTTTACAAATGAAGAATAATGTATGGCATCAGCAGTTTGGGATAGAGTGGATTACTTGAAAGCTTTGTCATAGCTATTTCAGTCTTAAATTTTATCCCAATACAGAAAATTGAGTTAGTTTAACATGAGCGTTGGATTCGTGTCAATCTGCACACTAAATCAAAAGTGAAAGACGATTTAGTGCAGATATCTAAAGTTGATCGGCCAGTTAAATTGATCATTATAAATTGATCACTAGTGCTCATTGAGCAAAGGTTTACAAATGAACCATAATGCATGGCATCACGCAGTTTTGGATTGATTGGATTACTTGGCAGCTTTGTCGTAATTATTTCAGTCTGAAATATTGTAAGGAAATAGAAAATTGAGCTAGCTTTAGGGCGTTGGATTCGTGTCATTCTCGATTCCGACTCAAAAGTTAAAGACAATTTAGTGCGGACATATCAAGTTGATCAGCTAGTAAAAATGATCATTGTAAACTGATCATGGCTGCTCATTGGGCAAAGGTTAACAAATGAAGCATAATGCATGGCATCACGCAGTTTGGGATAGATTTGATTACTTGGTGGCTTCTTCGTAGCTATTTCGGTCTTAAATTTTGTCACAATATAAAAAATTGAGCTAGCTTAACGTAGGCGTTGGATTCATGCATTTTGCACTTAAAATCAAAAGTTAAAGACGATCTAGTGTGGACATGTCAAGTTGATCAGCTAGTTAAAATGATCATTCTAAACTGATCAATGGTGCTCAGTGACCAAAGGCTAACAAATGAAGTATAATGCATAGCATCACGTAATTTGGGATAGATTGGATTACCTGGAGACTTTGTCTAAGCTATTTAAGTGTTAAATTTTGTTACAATATAGAAAATTGTGCTAGCTTTACATGGGCATTGGATTCGTGTCATTCTGAATTTTTACTCAAGAGTTAAAGTCAATTTAGTGCGGAAATGTTAAATTGATTGGCCAGTTAAATTGATCATTAAAAACAGATCACTAGTGCTCATTCTGCAAAGATTTACAAATGGGGAATAATGCATGGCATCACGCAGTTTGGGATATATTGGAATTCTTGGAGGCTTTGACGTAGCTATTTTGGTCTTAAATTTTGTCACAATATGGAAAATTGAGCTAGCTTAACGTGTGCGTTGGATCCGTTTCATTCTGAACTCTGAATCAAAAGTTAAAGACGATTTATTGTGGACATGTCTATTTGATCGGCTAAAACTGATCACTGGTGCTCATTGAGCAAAGGTTTATATATGAAGCACAATGCGTGTCATCACACATTTTGGAATAGATTGGATTTCTTGAAGACTTTGTTGTACATATTTCAGTCTTAAATTTGATTACAATATCGAAAATTGAGCAACCTTAACGTGGGCATTGGGTTCGTGTTATTCTGAACACTAAATCAAAAGTTAAAGACGATTTAGTGCGGACATGTCAATTTGATCACCAGTTAAATTGATCATTCTAAAATGATCATTAGTGCTCATTGAGCAAAGGTTTACAAATGAAACGTAATGCATGGTTTCATGCAGTTTCGGATAGTTTGGATTACCTGGAGACTTTGTCTTAGCTATTTAAGTCTTAAATTTTGTCACAATATAGAAAATCGAGCTAGCTTAACGTAGACGTTGGATTCCTATAATTCTGAACTCTAAATCAAAAGGTATGGACGATTTAGTGCTGACATGTCAAGTTGGTCAATCAGTTAAAATGATCATTCTAAACTGATCATTGGTGCTCAATGACCAAAGGCTTTTACAAATAAAGCATAATGCATGTCATCACGCAGTTTGGGATAGATTGGATTACATTGAGGCTTTGTAAGGGTATTTAAGTCTAAAATTTTGTCACAATATGGAAAATTGAGCTAGCTTAACGTGGACGTTAGATTCGTGTCATTCTAAACTGTGAATCAAAAGTTAAAGATGATTTAGTGCGGACATGTCAATTTGATCGGCCAATTAAATTCATCATTCTAAACTGATAACTAGTGCTCACTGAGAAAACATTTACAAATGAGGCATAATGCATGTCATCACAGAGTTTGGAATAGATTGGATTAATTGGAGACTTTGTCGTACCTATTTGAGTCTTGAATTTTGTCACAATATAAAATTGAGCAACCTTAACATGGGCATTGGATTAGTGTCATTCTGAATATTAAATAAAAAGTTAAAGACAATTTAGTGCGTACATGCCAGTAAAATTGATCATTTTAAACAGATCAGTGGTGCTCATTTACCAAAGGTTTACAAATAAAGCATAATGCATGACATCATGCATTTTTGGATAGATTGGATTGAGACTTTGTCTTAGCTATTTAAGTCTTAAATTTTGTCACAATATAGAAAATTGAGCTAGCTTAATGTGGGCGTTGGATTCCTAACATTCTGAGCTCTCAATCAAAAGTTAAAGATTATTTAGTGCGGACATGTCTCTTTGATCGACTAGTTAAATTGATCATTCTAAACTTATCTTTGGTGCGTATTGAGCAAAGGTTTACATATAAAGCACAATGCATGTCATCACAAATTTTGGGATAGATTAGATTATTTGGAAACTTTTTGTACCTATTTCAATCTAAAATTTTGCTACAATATAGAAAATTCAGCTACTTTAATGTGGGCGTTGGATTCGTGTCATTTCGAACACTAAATCAAAAGTTAAACATGATTTAGTGTGGACATGTCAATTTGATCAGTCAGTTAAATTGATCATTCTAAAATGATCATTGGTGCTCATTGAGCAAAAGTTTACAAATGAAACATAATGCATGGTATCATGCGGCTTGGGATAGATTAGATTACGTGGAGGCTTTGTCTTAGCTATTTAAGTTTTAAATTTTGTCACAATATAGAAAACTGAGCTACATTAACGTGGGCGTTGGATTCCTAACATTATGAACTCCGTATAAAAAGTTACGGATGATTTAGTGCGAACATGTCAAGTTTATCGATCAGTTAAAATGATCATTTTAAACTCATCATTCGTGCTCCTTGAGTAAAGGATTACAAATGAAGCATAATGCATGGCATCACGCAGTTTGGGATATATTGGATTACTTGGAAGCTTTGTCATAGCTATTTCGGTCTTAAATTATGTCACAATATAGAAAATTGAGCTAGCTCAACGTGGGCGTTGGATCAATGTCATTCTGAGCTCTAAATCAATAGTTACGAATGATTTAGTATGGATGAATCAATAGGTTAACATGGGCATTGTATTCGTGTCATTCTGAACTCTGAATCAAAAGTAAATGACGATTTAGTGTGTACGTGTCAAACTGATCAGCCAGTTAAATTGATCATTCGAAACTGATCACTGTTGCTCACTGAGGAAAGGTTTACAAATGAAGTATAATGCATGGCATCACGCAGTTTGGGACAGATTGGATTACTTGGAGTATTTGTCGTAGCTATTTTGGTATTAAATTTAGTCACAATACAGAAAATTGTGCTAGCTTAACGTGGGCATTGGATCCGTGTCATTCTGATCACTAAATCAAAAGTAAAAGACAAATTAGGGTGGATATATCAAACTGATCAGCAAGTTAATTTGATCATTCTAAACTGATCATTGGTTCTCATTGAGCAAACGTTTACAAATGAAGCATATTGCATGGCATCACGCAATTTGGGATAAAATGGATTTACTTGGAAGCTTTGTCGTGTCTATTTTGGTATTAAATCTTGTCACGACATAGAAAATTGTGCTAGGTTAACATGGGCATTTTATTCCTGTTTCTGAACTCTGAATCAAAAGTAAATGAAGATTTTGTGCGTACATGTCAAACTGATCGGCTAGTTAAATTGATCATTCGAAACTGATCACGGGTGCTCATTGAGCAAAGGTTTACAAATGAAGTAGAATGCATGGCATCACGTAGTTTTGGATAGATTGGATTACTTGGAGGCTTTGTCATAGCTATTTCGGTCTTAAATTTAGTCACAATACAGAAAATTGTGCTAGCTTAACATGGGCGATTGATTCTTGTCATTCTGATCACTAAATAAAAAGTTAAAGACGATTTAGTGCGGACATATCAAGTTGCTCAGCCAGTTAAATTGATCATTCTAAATTGATTATTGGTGCTCAATGAGAAAAGGTTTACAAATGAAACATAACGCGTGGTATCACGCAGTTTGGGATAGATTGGATTACTTGCAGATTTGCGTAGCTATTTCGGTCTTAAATTTTGTCTAACATGGGCTTTGGATTCCTGTCATTCTGAACTCTAAATCAAAAGTTACGGACGATTTAGTGCGGACATTTCAAGTTGATCGGCCAGTTAAAATGATCATTCTAAACTCATCATTGGTGCTCTTTGAGTAAAGGCTTATAAATGAATCATAATGCATGACCTTATGCAGTTCAGGATACATGGGATTACTTTGGGGCTTTGTCTAGCTCTTTCAGTGTAAAAATGTTTACAAAATCTAGAAAATTGAGCTAGATTAACGTGGGCATTGGATTCCTATCATTCTGAGCTTTAGATCAAAAGCTAAAGACGATTTAGTGCGTACATATCATGTTGATCAGCTAGTTAAAATGATCATTATAAACTTTTAATTGGTGCTCATTGAGCAAATGTTTACAAATGAAGCATATTGCATGTCTTCACAAATTTTTGGAAAGATTGGATTACTAGGAAACTTTATCGTACTTATTTCGTAATTTTGTCACGATATAGAAAATTTAGCTACCTTAACGCGGAAGTTAGATTAGTGTCATTCTGAACTCTGAATCAAAAACTAAAGATGATTTAGTACGGTCATGTCAAGTTGATCGACCAATTAAATTGATCAATCTAAACAGATTGCAGGTTCACATTGAGCAAAGGTTTACAAATAAAGCATAATGCATGGCATCACGCAGTTTGAGATAGATTAGATTACTTGGAGGCTTTTGTCATAGCTACTTCTATCTTAAATTTTGTCACAATATAGAAAACTTGGCTAGCTTAATGTGGGCGTTGAATTCCTTTTATTCTAAACTCTAAATAAAAAGTTAAAGACGATTTAGTGCGGACATGTCAAGTTGATCGGCCAATTAAATTGATCATACGAAACTTATCACTCGTGCTCATTAAGAAATGGTTTACAAATGAAGCATAATGAATGGCAGTACGCAGTTGGGGATAGATTGAATTATTTGGAGGATTTTTCATAGCTTTTCAGGTCTTAAATTTTGTCACAATATAGAAATTGAACTAGCTTAACGTGGGCTTTGGATTCATGTCATTGTGAAATCTGAATCAAAAGTTAAAGACGACTTAGTGCGGACATGTCAAGTTGATCGGCCAGTTAAATTGATCATCCTAAACTGATCATTGGTGCTCATTGAGTAAAGGTTTACAAATAAAGCATATTGCATGGTATCACACAATTTGGGATATATTGGATTACTTGGAGGCTATTTCGTAGGTATTTCGGTTTTAAATTTTGTCAAAATTTAGAAACTTGTGCTACCTTAACGTGGGCATTGAATTCATGTCATTCTAAACTCTGAATCAAAAGTAAAAGACATTTTAGTGCGGAAATATCAAACTGATCGGTCAGTTATATTGATCATTATAAACTGATCACTGGTGCTCATTAAGCAAACGTTTACAAGTGAAGCATAATGCATGACATCATGCAGTTTGGGATAGATTGTAGTACTTGGAGGTTGTTTCCTAGATATTTCGGTCTTAAACTTTGTCACAGCAAAGAAAATTGGGGTAGCTTAACGTGGGCGTTGGATTCGTGTCATTCTGAACACTAAATCAAAAGTTAGAGATGAATTTAGTGCGGACATGTCAAGTTGATCGGTCAGTGAAATTGATCATTCTAAAGTGTTCATTGGTGTTCCTTGAGTAAAGGCTTATAAATGAAGCATAATGCATGGCATCACACAATTTATGATAGGTTGGATTACTTTGAGGCTTTGTCTAGCTCTTTCAGTCTCAAATGTTGTCACACTATGGAAAATTGAGCTAGCTTAACTGGGTCTAGGATTCATGTCATTTTTAGCTAGATCAAAAGTTAAAAACGTTTTAGTGGGGATATGTCAAGTTGATCAGCTAGTTAAAATGATCATTCTAAACTTATCATTGGTGATCATTGAGCAAATGTTTACAAGTGAAGCATAATGAATGTCATCACGCAGTTTGGGATAGATTGGATTACTTGGAGCCTTTGTCGTAACTATTTCTATCTGAAATTTTGTCACAATATTGCAAATTGAGCTAGCTTAATGGGGGCGTTGGATTCGTATCATTCTGAACATTAAATAAAAGTTAAAGACGATTTAGTGTGGACATGTCAAGATGATCGGCCAGTTAAATTGATCATTCGAAACTCATCAATGGTGCTCATTAAGAAAAGATTTAAAAATGAAGCTTAATGAATGATAGCAAGAAGTTAGGGATAGATTAGATTATTTGGGGGCTTTGTCGTAGCTATTTTGGTCTTAAATTTTGTCACAATATAGAAAATTGACCTAGCTTAACAAGGTAGTTGGTTTCGTGTCATTCTAAACTCTGAATCAAAAGTTAAAGATGATTTAGTGCGGTCATGTCAAATTGATCGGCCAGTTAAATTGGTCATTCAAAACTTATCACTCGTGCTCATTAAGAAAAAGTTTACAAATGAAGCATAATGCATGACAGCACGCAGTTGGGGATAGATTAGATTATTTGGAAGCCTTGTCGTAGCTATTTTGGTCTTAAAATTTGTCACAATATAGAAATTGACCTAGCTTAACGTGGGTGTTGGTTTCGTGTCATTCTGAACTCTGAATCAAAAGTTAAAGATGATTTAGTGCGGACATGTCAAGTTGATCGGCTAATAAATTGATCATTCAAAACTTATCACTCGTGCTCATTAAGAAAAGGTTTACAAATGAAGCATAATGCATGGTAGCACACAGTTGGGGATAGATTGAATTATTTGGATGCTTTGCCGTACCTATTTTGGTCTTAAATTTTGTCACAATATAGAAAACTGACCTAGCTTAACGGGGGCATTGGATTCTTGTCATTTGGAACTCGAAATCAAAAGTTAGAGATGATTTAGTGCGGACATGTCAAGTTGATCGGCCAGTGAAATTGATCATTATAAAGTGATCATTGGTGCTCCTTGAGAAAAGGCTTATAAATGAAGAATAATGCATGACATCACGCAGTTTATGATGGATTGGATTAATTTGAGGCTTTGTATAGCTCTTTCAATCTCAAATGATGTCACAATATGGAAAATAGAGCTAGCTTAACCTGTGTATTGGATTCATGTAATTTAGAGCTCTAGATCAAAAGTTAAAGGTGTTTTAGTGCGGATATGTCAAGTTGATCAGTTAGTTAAAATGATCATTCTAATCTTATCATTGGTGATCATTGAGCAAAGGTTTACAAATGAAGCATAATGGATTCCATCACGCAGTTTGGGATAGATTGGATTACTTGGTGGCTTTGTTGTAGCTATATCTATATTAAATTTTGTCACAATATAGAAAATTGAGCTAGCTTAATGGCGGTATTTTATTCGTGTCATTCGGAACATTAAATAAAAAGTTAAAGATGATTTAGTCTGGACATGGCAAGCTGATTGGCCAGTTAAAATCATTCGAAACTCATCACTGGTGTTCATAAAAACAAAAAGACTTAGTGTCTTTAGGATCCGATGCTTAAGAAAAGGTTTACAAATGAAGCATAATGACTGACAGCAAGCAGTTGGGTCTAGATCAGATTATTTGGAGGCTTTTTCGTATCTATTTTGGCCTTATATTTTGTCACAATATAGGAAATTGACCTGGCTTAACCTGGTAGTTGGTTTCGTGTCATTCTGAACTCAGAATCAAAAGTTAAAGATGATTTAGTGCAAACATGTCAAGTTGATCAGCCAGTTAAATTGATCATTCGAAACTTATCACTCGTACTCATTAAGAAAAGGATAACAAATGAACCATAATACATGACAACACGCAGTTCGGGATAAATTGGATTATTTGGAGGCTTTTTCGTAGCTATTTCCGTCTTAAATTTTGTAAAAATATAGAAAATTGACCTATGTTAACGTGGGCGTTGGATTCGTGTCATTTTGAACTCTGAATCAAAAGTTAAAGACGATTTAGTGTGGATATGTCAGTTGATTGCCCAGTTTTAAATATACAAAATTGACCTAGCTTAATGTGGGCATTGGATTCTTGTCATTTGGAACTCGAAATCAAAAGTTACGGATGATTTAGTGTAGACATGTCAAGTTGATCGGCCAGTGAAAATGATCATTCTAAATTAATCATTGGTGCTCCTTCAGTAAAAGCTTATATATAAAGCATAATACGTGGTATCACACACTTTGGGATAGATTGCATTACTTGGAGGCTTTGTCGTAGATATTTTGGTCTTAAATTTTGTCAAAATTTAGAAAATTGTGCTAGCTTAACGTGGGCGTTTAATTCGTATCATTCTAAAATCTGAATCAAAAGTTAAAGACGATTTAGTGCGGACATGTAAAACTGATCGGTCAGTTAAATTGATCATTCTAAACTGATCATTGGTGCTCATTAAGCAAATGTTTACAAATGAAGCATAATGCATGACATCACGCAGCTTGGGATAGATTGTATTACTTGGAAGCTTTGTCCTAGCTATTTCGGTCTTAAATTTTGTCACAACATAGATAATTGGGCTAGCTTAACGTGGACTTTGGATTTTTGTCATTCTGAACACTAAATTAAAAGTTAGAGATGATTTAGTGCGGACATGTCAAGTTGATCGGCCAGTGAAATTGATCATTCTAAAGTGATCATTAATGCTCCTTGAGAAAAGGCTTACAAATGAAGCATAATGCATGGCAACACACAGTTTATGATAGATTGGATTACTTTGAGGCTTTTTCTAGCTCTTTCAGTCTAAAATGTTGTCACAATATGGAAAATTGAGCTAGCTTAACCCGGGTATTGGATTCATGTCATTTTGAGCTCTAGATCAAAAGTTAAAGACGATTTAGTGTGGATATGTCAAGTTGATCAGCCAGTTAAAATGATCATTATAAACATATCATTGGTGCTCATTGAGCAAAGGTATACAAATGAAGCATAATGCATGGCATCACGCAGTTTAGGATAGATTGGATTACTTGGAAACTTTGTTGTAGCTATTTCTATCTTAAATTTTGTCACAATATAGAAAATTTAGCTACCTTAACGTGGGTGTTAAATTCGTGTCATTCTAAACTCTGAATCAAAAAGTTAAAGATGATTTAGTGCGGACGTGTCAAGTTTATCGGCAAGTTAAATTAGTAATTCGAAACTTATCACTGGTGCTCATTAAGAAAAGGTTTACAATGAAACATAATGCATGGCAGCATGCAGTTGGGGATAGATTGGATTATTTGGATGCCTATTCGTAGCTATTTTGGTCTTAAATTTTGTCACAATATAGAAAATTGACCTAGCTTAACGTGGGCATTGGATTCTTGTCATTTGGAACTCGAAATCAAAAGTTACAGATGATTTAGTGTAGACATGTCAAGTTGGTCGGCCAGTTAAAATGATCATTCTAAATTGATCATTGGTGCTCCTTCAGTAATGGCTTATGTATAAATCATAATGCATGGTATCACATAGTTTGGGATAAATTGCATTTCCTGGAGGCTTTTCCGTAGATATTTCGGTATTCAATGTTGTCAAAATTTAGAAAATTGTGCTAGCTTAACGTGGGGGTTTAATTCCTATCATTCTAAAATCTGAATCAAGAGTTAAAGACGATTTAGTGCGGACATGTCAAACTGTTCGGTAAGTTAAATCGATCATTCTAAACTGATAATTGGTGCTCATTAAGCAAACGTTTACAAATGAAGCATAATGCATGACATCACGCAGTTTGGGATAGATTGAATTACTTGGAGGCTTTGTCCAAGCTATTTCGGTCTTAAATTTTGTCACAACATAAAAATTGGGCTAGCTTAACGTGAGCGTGGATTCATGTCATTCTGAATACTAAACCAAAAGGTAGAGATGATTTAGTGTGGACTTATCAAGTTGATCGGCTAGTGAAATTGATCATTTTAAATTGATCATTGGTGCTCCTTGAGAAAATGCTTATAAATGAAGCATAATGCACGGGATCACGCAGTTTATGATAAATTGGATTACTTTGAGGCTTTGTCTAGATCTTTCAGTCTTAAATGTTGTCACAATATGGAAAATTGAGCTAGCTTAACCTGGGTATTGTATTCATGTCATTTTGAGCTCTAGATCAAAAGTTAAAGACGTTTTACTGAGGATATGTCAAGCTGAGCAGCTAGTTAAAATGATCATTCGAAACTTATCACTCGTGCTCATTAAGAAAAATTTACGAATGAAGCATAATACATGGTAGCACGCAGTTGGGGATAGATTGGAATATTTAGAGGCTTTGTCGTAGCTATTTTGGTCCTAAATTTTGTCAAAATTTAGAAACTTTGCTAGCTTAACGGGGGCCTTGAATTCGTGTCAATCTAAAATCTGAATCAAAAGTTAAAGACGATTTAGTGCGGACATGTCAAACTGATCGGTCAATTTAATTGATCGTTATCAACTGATCACTGGTGCTCATTAAACAAATGTTTACAAATGAAGCATAATGCATGACATCACGCAGTTTGGGATAGATTGTATTACTTCGAGGCTTTGTCCTAACTAGTTTGGTTTGAAATTTTGTCACAGCATAGAAAATTGGGCTGGCTTAATGTGGCATTGGATACATGTCATTCTAAACACTAAATCAAAAGTTAAACACGATTTTGTGCGGACATGTCAATTTTATCGGCCAGTTAAATTGATCATTCTAAAGTGATCATTGGCGCTCCTTGAGTAAAGGCTTATAAATGAAGCATAATGCATGGCATCACACAGTTTATGATAGATTAGATTACTTTGAGGCTTTGTCTTGCTATTTCAGTCTCAAATATTGTCACAATATGGAAAATTGAGCTAACTTAACCTAGGTGTTGGATTCATGTCATTTTGAGATCTAGATAAAACATTAAAGACGATTTAGTTTGGATATGTCAAGTTTATCAGTTACTTAAAATGATCATTCTAAACATATCATTGGTGCTCATTGAGCAAAGGTATACAAATGAAGCATAATGCATGGCATAACGCAGTTTGGGATAGATTGGATTACTTGGAAGCTTTGTCGTAGCTATTTCTATCTTAAATTTTGTCACAATATAGAAAATTGAGCTACCTTAACGTGGGCGTTGAATTTGTGTCATTCTAAACTCTGAATCAAAAGTTAAAGATGATTTAGTGTAGACATGTCAAGTTTATCGGCCAGTTAAATTAATCATTCGAAACTTATCACTGGTGCTCATTAAGAAAAGGTTTACAAATGAAGCATAATGCATGGCAGCACGCAGTTAGGGATAGATTGAGCTCTATATCAAAAGTTAAAGACATTTTAGTACGGATATATCATGTTGATCAGCTAGTTAAAATGATCATTCTAAACTTATAATTGGTGCTCATTGAGCAAAGGTTTACAAATGAAGCATAATGCATGACATCATGCAGTTTAAGATAGATTGGATTACTTGGAAGCTTTGTCGTAGCTATTTCTATCTTAAATTTTGTCACAATATAGAAAATTGAGCTAGCTTTACGTGGGCGTTAAATTTGTGTCATTCTAAACTCTGAATCAAAAGTTAAAGATGATTTAGTGCGGACATGTCAAGTTTATTGCCTAGTTAAATTAATCATTCGAAACTTATCACTGGTGCTCATTAAGAAATGGTTTACAAATGAAGCATAATGCATGGCAGCACGCAGGTTGGGATAGATTGAATTATTTGGAGGCTTTGTTAAAGCTATTCTGGTCTTAAATTTTATCACAATATAGAAAATTGAGCTAGATTAACGTTGGCTTTGGATTTGTGTCATTCTGAAATCTGAATCAAAAGTTAAAGACAATTTAGCACGGACATCTCAAGTTGATCGGCCAGTTAAATTGATCATTCTAAACTAATCATTGGTGCTCATTGAGCAAAGGTTTACAAATAAAGCATAATGCATGACATCACGCAGTTTGGGATAGATTGGATTACTTGGAAGCTTTGTCGTAGCTATTTCTATCTTAAATTATGTCTTAATATAGAAAATTGAGCTACCTTAACTTGGGTGTTGGATTCGTGTCATTCTGAACATTCAATAAAAATTTAAGACGAGTTAGTGTGGACATGTCAAGTTGATCGGCCAGTTAAATTGATCATTCGAAACTCATCACTGGTGCTCAATTAAGAAAGGTTTACAAATGAAGCATAATGCATGACAGCACACAGTTGGGGATAGATTAGATTATTTGGTGGCTTTGTCGTACCTATTTTGGTCCTAAATTTTGTCACTATATAGAAAATTGACCTAGCTTAATGTGGGCGTTGCTTTCGTGTCATTCTGAACTCTGAATCAATACTAAAAGATGATTTAGTGCAGACATGTCAAGTTGATCGGCCAGTTAAATTGATCATACGAAACTTTTAACTGGTGCGCATTAAGAAAAAGTATACAAATAAAGCATAATACATGACAGCACACAGGTGTGGATTATTTGGAGGCTTTGTCGTAGCTATTTTGGTCTTAAATTTTGTCACAATATTGTAAATTGAGCTAGCTTAATGTGGGCGTTGTATTAGTGTTATTCCAAACTCGGAATCAAAAGTTAAAGAAGATTTAGTGCGTACATGTCAAGTTGATCACCTAGTTAAATTGATCATTCGAAACTTATCACTGGTGCTCATTGAGCAAAGGTTTACAAATGAAACATAATGCATGGCATCACGCAGTTTGGGATAGATTAAAATAGTTGAGACTTTGTCATAGCTATATCAGCCTTCAATTTTGTTACAATATAGAAAATTGAGCTAGGTTAACATGGGTGTTTGATTCGTGTCATTCTTGACACTAAATCAAAAGTTAAAGATGATTTAGTGTAGACATTTCAAGTTGATCGGCTAGTTAAGTTGATCGGCTAGTTAAGTTGATCATTGTAAACTGATCATTGGTGTTCATTGCGCAAAGGTTTACTAATGAAACATAATGCATGGGATCACATAGTTTGGGATAAATTGGACTACTTGGAGGCTTTGTCGTAGCTATTTCTGTCTTTAATTTGGTCACAATATAGAAAATTGAGCTAGCTTAACATGGGCACTAGATTCGTTTCATTTTTAACACTAAATCAAAAGTTAAAGACGATTTAGTGCGAACATGTCAAGTTGATCAGCTAGTTCCATTGATCATTCAAGCTGGTCGGTGGTCTTAATAGAGCAAAGGTTTACAAATGAAACATAATGCATGGCATCACGTAGTTTGTGTTAGATTGGATTACTTGGAGGCTTTTTCGTTCCTATTTCGGTCTTAAATTTTGTTATAATATAGAAAATTGAGCTACCTTAACTTGGGCGTTGGATTCGTATCATTTTAAACTCCGAATCAAAAGTTAAAGATGATTTAAAGCGGACATGTAAAGTTCACCGGCCAGTTAAATTGATCATTCGAAACTTATCACTGGTGCTCATTAAGAAAAGGTTTACAAATGGAGCATAAAGCATGGCAGCACCCAGTTGGGGATATATTGGATTATTTGAAGGTTTTATCGTAGCTATTTTGGTTTTAAAATTTGTCACAATATAGAAAATTGACCTAGCTTAAAGTGGGCATTGCATTCTTGTCATTCTAAACACTAAATCAAAAGTTAGAGATGATTTTGTGCGGACATGTCAAGTTCATCGGCCAGTTAAATTGATCATTCAAAACTTATTACTGGTGCTCGTTAAGAAAAGGTTTACAAATGAAGCATAATACATGGTAGCACCCAATTTGGGATAGATTGGATTATTTGGAGGTTTTATCGTAGCTATTTTGGTCTTAAATTTTGTCACAATATAGAAAATTGACCTAGCTTAACGTGTGCATTGCATTCTTGTCATTCTGAACTCGAAATCAAAAGTTACGGATGATTTAGTGCGGACATGACAAGTTGATCAGAAAGTTCAAATGATCATTCTAAATTGAACATTGGTGCTCCTTCAGTAAAGGCTTATAAATGAAGCATAATGCATGGCATCACATAGTTTGGTATAGATTGGATTACTTGGAGGCTTTGTCGTAGCTATTTCAGTTTTAAATTTTGAAACAATATAGAAAATTGACCTAGCTAAACCTGGGCTTTGGATTCAATTCATTCTGAACACTACATCAAAAGTGAAAGACGATTTAGTGCGGACATGTCAAGTTTATCGGCCAGTTAAATTGATCATTCTAAACTGATCATTGGTGCTCATTGAACAAAGGTTTACAAATAAAGCATAATGCATGGCATCACTCAGTTTTGGATAGATTGGATTACTTGGAACTTTTTCGTAGCTATTTCAGTCTTAAATTTGGTCAAAATTTAGGAAATTGTGCTAGCTTAACGTGGGCGTTGAATTCGTGTCATTCTAAACTTTGAATCAAAAGTTAAAGACGATTTAGTGCGAACATGTCAAGTTGATCAGCTAGGTAAATTGATCATTCAAACTGGTTAGAGGTCCTCATTGAGCAAAGGTTTACAGATGAAACATAATGCATGGCATCATGTAGTTTGTGTTAGATTGGATTACTTGGAGGCTTTGTTGTAGCTATTTCGGCCTTAAATTTTGTCACAATATAGAAAATTGAGCTAGCTTAACGTGGGCGTTGGATTCATGTCATTTTGAACTCAAAAGTTAAAGATGATTTAGTGCGGATGTATGTCAAACTGATTGGTCAGTTAAATTGATCATTCTAAATTGATCAGTGGTGCTAGATATGAAAAGATTTACAAATGAAGCATAATGCATGGCAACACCGAGTTGGGGATAGATTGGATTATTTGGAGGCTTTGTCGTAGCTATTTTGGTCTTAAATTTTGTCACAATATAGAAAACTGTCCTAGCTTAACGTTGCATTGGATTCTTGTCATTTTGAACTCGAAATCAAAAGTGACGGATACTTTAGTGCGGACATGTCAAGTTGATCAGCTAGTTAAAATGATCATTCTAAATTGATCATTGGTGCTCCTTCAGTAAAGGCTTCTAAATGAAGCATAATTCATGGCATCACGCACTTTGTGATATACTTGGTGGCTTTGTCATAGCTATTTCCGCCAAAATGTTAGCTTAACGTGCGCGTTGAATTCGTGTCATTCTAAACTCTGAATCAAAAGTTAAAGATGATTTATTGCGGATATGTCAAGTTCATCAGCTAGTTAAAATGATCATTCTAAACTTATCATTGGGGCTCATTGAGAAAATGTTTACAAATGAATCATAATGCATGCATCACACAGTTTGGGGTTGATTGGATTACTTGAAGGCTTTTTCGTAGCTATTTCTATCTTAAATTTTGTCACAATATAGAAAATTGGATTCTTGTCATTATGAAATTTGAATCAAAAGTTAAAGAAGATATAGTGCAAACATATCAAGTGGATCGGCCAGTTAAATTGATCATTTTAAACTGATCACTATTGCTCATTGAGCAAAGGTGTACAAATGAAGCATAATGCATGACATCACACAGTTTGGGATAGATTGGATTACTTGGAGGCTTTGTCGTAGCTATTGTGGTCTTAACTTTTGTAATATTATAGAAAATTGAGCTAGCTTAACGTGGGCGTTGGATTCATGTCATTCTGAACTTCGATTCAAAAGTTAAAAACGATTTAGTGCGGCTATGTCAAATTTCTCGGCCAGTTAAATTGATCATTCCAAACTGCTCACTGGTGGTCATTGAGCGAAGGTTTACAAATGCAGCACTTTTGGATAGATTGGATTACTTGGAGGCTTTGTCGTAGCTATTTTGGTTTTAAATTTTGCACAATATAGAAAATTCAGCTAGCTTAACGTGGGCGTTGGATTCGTGTCATTCTGAACTCTGAATGAAAGGTTGAAGACAATTTAGTGCGGATATGTCAAGTTGATCGGCCAGTTTAATTGATCATTCTAAAATGGTCATTGGTGCTCAGTGAGCAAAGGTTTACAAATGAAGCATAATGCATGGCATCACGCATTTTGGGATAGATTGATTATGTGGAGGCTTTTACATAGCTATTTTGATCTTAAATTTTGTCACAATATAGAACATTTTGGTAGGTTAACGTGGGCGTTGAATTCTTGTCACTCTAAACTCTGAATCAAAAGATAAAGACGATTTAGTGCGGAAATTAAATACTGGTTAGCCAGTTAAATAAATTATTCCAAACCGATCACTATTGCTGATTGAGCAAAGGTTAACAGTGAAGCATAATGCATGACACCACGCAGGTTGGGATAGATTGGATTACTACGAGTGTTTGTCGTAGCTATATTTGTGTTAAAAATTTTCGCAATATAGAAAATGGAGCTAGCTTAACGTTGGCGTTTGATTCTTGTCATTCTGAACTCTTAATCAAAAGTAAAAGAGGATTTAGTGCAGACATGTAAAACTGATTTACTAGTTAAATAGATCATTCTAAACTGATCGATGTTGCTCATTGACCAAAGGTCTGCAAATGAAGCATAATGAATGGCATCACAAAGTTTGAGATGGATAGGATTACTTGCATGCTTTTTCGTAGCTATTTTGGTCTTAAATTTTGTCACAATATAGAAAACTGAGATAGTTTAGCGTGGGCATTGGATTCGTGTCATTCTGAACACTAAATCAATAGTTCAAGACGATTTAGTGCGAACATGCCAAGTCTACCGGCCTGATAAATTGATCATTCTACACTTATCATTGGTGCTCATTGAGCAAAAGTCTATAAATGAAACATAATGCATGGCACCACGTAGTTTGGGATAGATTGGATTACTTAGAGGCTTTGTCGAAGCTATTTTGGTCTTAAATTTTGTTGCAATATAGAAAATTTAGCTAGGTTAACGTGGGTGTTGGATTCGTGTCATTCTGAACTCTGAATCAAAAGTTCAAGATGATTTAGTGCAGACATGTCAAACCGATCGTCCAGTTAAATAGATCATTCTAAACTGATCACTGTTACGAATTGAGCAAAGGTTTACAAATGAAGCATAATGCATGGCATGACGCAGTTTGGGATAGAGTGGATTACTTGGAGGCTTCTTCATAGCTATGTTGAACTTAAATTTTGTCACAATATAGAAATTGTGCTATCTTAATGTGGGAGTTGGATTCTTGTCATCCTGAACATTAAATAAAAAGTTAGATACGATTTAGTGCGAACATGTCATGTTCATTGGCCAGTGAACTTAATCATTCTCAACTGATCATTGGTGCTCATTGAGAAAAGGTTTAATAATAAAACATCATGCACGGCATCACTTAATTTGAGATAAATTGGATTACTTAGAGAGTTTTTCGTAGCGAATTCGGTCCTAAATTTTGTCACAATATAGAATATTTAGCTAGCTTAACGTGGGTGTTGGATTCGTGTCATTCCAAGCTCTGAATCAAAATTTAATGATGATTTAGTGCGGACATGTGAAACTGATCGGCCACTTAAATAGATCATTCTAAACTGATCACTGTTGCTAATTAAGAAAAGGTTAACAAATGAAGCATAATGCATGGCATCACGCATTTTAGGATAGATTGGATTCTTTGAAGGCTTTGTCGTAGCTATTTTGTTCTTAAATTTTGTCACAATATAGAAAATTGAGCTACCTTAACGTGGGTGTTCGATTCATGTCATTCTGAAGTCTAAATCAAAAGTTAAAGACGATTTAGTACAAACATGTGAAGTGTATCGGCCAGTTAAATTGATCATTCTACACTAATCATTGGTGCTCATTGAAAAAAAGTTTTTAAATGAAACATAATGCATGGCATCACGTAGTTCGGGATAGTTTTGATTCCTTAGACACTTTGTCGTAGCTATTTCGGTCTTAAATTTTGTCGCAATATGGAAATTTGAGCTACTTTAACATGGCCGTTGGATTCGTGTCATTCTGAACTTTGAATCAAAAGTTTAAAAAAAAAATTAGTTCAGACAAGGCAAACTGGTCGGCGAGTTAAATTGATCATTCCTAACTGATCATTGGTGCTCATTGTGCAAAGGTTTACAAAAGAAGCATAATGCATGGCATCACGCAGTTTGGGATAGATTGAATTACTTGGAGGCTTTGTCGTAGCTATATTGGTCTAACATTTTGTCAGAATATAAAAAATTGAGCGAACTTAACGTGGGTGTTGGATTCGTGTCATTCTGAACTCTAAATCAAAAGTTAAAGACGATATATGCGGACATGTCAAACTGATCGGCCAGTTAAATAGATCATTTTAAACTGATCACTGTTGCTAATTAAGCAAAAGTTTACAAATGAAGCATAGTGCATGGCATCAGGAAGTTTGGGATGGATTGGATTACTTGGAGGCTTTTTCGTTGCTAGTTTGATCTTAAATTCTGTCATAATGTAGAAAATTGAGCAAGCTTAACATGGGCGTTGGATTCGTGTCTTTTTTAAAACTAAATCAATAGTTAAAGACGATTTAGTGCAAACATGTCAAGTCTATCGGCCAGTTAAATTGATCATTCTACACTGATCATTGGTGCTCATTGAGCAAAAGTTTACAATTGAAACATAATGCATGGCATCACGTAGTTTGGGATAGATTGGATTACTTAGAGGCTTTGTCGTAGCTATTTTGGGGCTTAAATTTGGTCACAATAGAGGAAATTGCGCTAGTTTAACGTGAGCGTTGGATTCGTGTCGTTCTGAACTTTGAATCAAAATTTTAAAACAATTTTATGCGCACATGTCAAACTGCTCGGACAGTTAAATTGATCATTCCAAACTGATCACTGCTGCTTGTTGAGCAAAGGTTTACAAATGAAGCATAATGCATGGCATCACACAGTTTGGGATAGATTGGATTACTTGGAGGATTTGTTGTAGCTATTTCGGTCTTACCTTTTGTCACAATATAGAAAGTTGAGCTAGCTTAATGTGGGCGTTGGATTCGTGTCCTTCTTAACTCTGAATCAAAAGTTAAAGACGTTTTAGTGCGGATATGTCAACTTGTTCAGCCAGTTTAATTGATCATTCTATACTGATCATTGGTGCTCATTGAGCAAAGGTTTACAAATGAAGCATAATGCATGGCATCACGGAGTTTGAGATAGATTGGACTACATGGAGGCTTTGTCATAGCTATTTCGGTCTTAAATTTTCACACAATATAGAAAATTGTGCTCCCTTAATGTGGGCGTTGAATTCGTGTCATTCTAAACTGTGAATAAAAAGTTAAAGAAGATTTAGTGCGAACATGTCAAACTGGTCGGCGAGTTAAATTGATTATTCCAAACTGGTCACTTGTGCTCATTGAGCAAAGGTTTACAAAAGAAGCATAATGCATGGCATCAAGCAGTTTGGGATAGATTGGTTTACTTGGAGGCTTTGTCGTAGCTATTTTGGTTTGACATTTTGTCAGAATATAGAAAATTGAGCTACCTTAACGTGGGCGTTGGATTCGTGTCATTATAAACTCTAAATCAAAAGTTAAAGACGATTTATGCGGACATGTTAAACTGATCCGCCAGTTAAATAGATCATTTTAAACTGATCACTGTTGCTAATTAAGCAAAAGTTTACAAATGAAGCATAGTGCATGGCATCAGGAAGTTTGGGATGGATTGGATTACTTGGAGGCTTTTTCGTAGCTAGTTTGATCTTAAATTCTGTCATAATATAGAAAATTGAGCAAGCTTAACAAGGGCGTTGGATTCGTGTCTTTTTTAAAACTAAATCAATAGTTAAAGACGATTTAGTGCAAACATGTCAAGTCTGTCGGCAAGTTAAATTGATCATTCTACACTGACTATTGGTGCTAATTGAGCAAAAGTTTACAAATGAAACATAATGCATGGCATCACTTAGTTTGGGGTAGATTGGATTACTTTGAGGCTTTGTCGTAGCTATTTTGGGGCTTAAATTTGGTCGCAATATAGAAAATTGTGCTAGTTTAAGTGGGCCTTGGATTCGTGTCATTCTGAGCCTTGAATAAAAATTTTAAAACAATTTTGTGCGGACATGTCAAACTGGTCGGACAGTTAAATTGATCATTCCAAACTGGTCACTGGTGCTCATTGAGCAAAGGTTTACAAATGAAGCAAAATGCATGGCATCACGCAGTTTGGGATAGATTGGATTACTTGGAGACATTGTCGTAGCTATTTTGGTCTAACATTTTGTCAGAATATAGCAAATTGAGCTACTTTAACGTGGGCATTGGATTCTTGTCATTCTAAACTCTAAATCAAAAGTTAAAGATGATTTATGCGGACCTGTTAAACTGATCGGCCAGTTAAATAGATCGTTTAAAACTGATCACTGTTGCTAATTAAGCAAAAGTTTACAAATGAAGCATAATGCATGGCATCATGAAGTTTGGGATGGATTGGATTACTTGGAGGCTTTTTCGTTGCTAGTTTGATCTTAAATTCTGTCACAATATAGAAAATTGAGCTTGCTTAATGCGGGTGTTGGATTCGTGTCTTTCTGAAAACTAAATCAATAGTTGAAGACCATTTAGTGTGAACATGTCATGTCTATCGACCAGTTAACTTGATCATTCTACATTGAACATTGGTGCTCATTGAGCAAAAGTTTACAAATGAAACATAATGCATGGCATCACGTAGTTTGGGATAGATTGGATGTTTTAGAGGCTTTGTCATAGCTATTTTGGTCTTAAATTTTGTTGCAATATAGAAAATTGAGCTACCTTAACGTGGGTGTTTGATTCGTGTCGTTCTGAACTATGAATCGTGTCGTTTTGAACTTTGAATCAAAAGTCAAAAACAATTTAGTGCGGACATGTCAAAATGCTCGGCCAGTTAAATTGCTCATTCCAAACTAATCACTGGTGCTCATTGAGCAATCGCTTACAAATGAATCATAATGCATGGATCACGCAGTTTGGGATAGATTGGATTACTTGGAGGCTTTTTCGTAGCTATTTCGGTCTTAAATTTTTTCACAATATAGAAAATTGAGCTAGCTTAATATGGTTGTTGGATTCTTGTCATTCTGAACTCTGAATCAAAAGTTAAAGACAATATAGTGCAGACATGTCCAACTGATCGGCCTGTTAAATAGATCAATATAAACTGACCACTGTTGCTAATTGAGTAAAGGTTTTCAAATGAAGCATAATGCATGGCATGATGCGGTTTGGGATAGATTGGATTACTTGGAAGCTTTGTCGTAACTATTTTGGTCTTCCATTTTGTCACAATATAGAAAATTGTGCTAGTTTAACGTGGGCGTTGGATTCGTGTCATCCTGAACATTAAATAAAAGGTTAAAGATGATTTAGTGCGGACATGTTATGTTGCTCGGCCAGTGAAATTTATCATTCTTAACTGATAAGTGGTGCTTATTTAGCAAAGGTTTAAAACTGAAACATAATGCATGGCATCACCTAGTTTGGGATATGTTGGACTACTTAGAGCCTTTGGCGTAGCTATTTTGGTCTTTAATTTTGTCACAAAATCGAAAATTGAGCTAGCTTAACGTGGACGTTGAATTCGTGTCATTCTCAACTCTGAATCAAAAGTTAAACACGATTTAGTGGGGATATGTCAAAATGATCGGGCAATTAAATAGATCAATCTAAACTGACCACTGTTGCAAATTGAGCAAAGGTTAACAAATGAAGTATAATGCATGGCATCACGCAGTTTGGGATAGATTGGATTACTTGGAGGCTTTTTCGTAGCTCTTTTGGTCTTAAATTTGGTCACAATATAGAAAATTGAGCTAGCTTAATGTGGGCGTTGAATTCGTGTCATTCGTAACACTAAATCAAACGTTAAAGAGGATTTAGTGTGAACATGTCAAGTATATCGGCAAGTTAAATTGATCATTCTACACTGACCATTGGTGCTCATTGAGCAAAAGTTTACAACTGAAACATAATGCATGGTATCACGTAGTTCGGGATAGATTCAATTACTTAGTGGCTTTGTTGTAGCTATTTCGGTCTTAAACTTTGTCGCAATATAGACAATTGAGCTACCTTAATGTGGACGTTAGATTCGTGTCATTCTGAACTTTGAAACAAAATTGAAAAACAATTTAGTGCGCACATATCAAACTCGTTGGCCAGTAAATTGATCATCCAAACTGCTCACTGGTGCTCATTGCACAAAGGTTTACAAATGAAGCATAATGCATGACATCATGCAATTTGGGATAGGTTGGATTAATTTGAGGATTTCTCGTAGATATTTTGGTCTTAAATCTTGTCACAATATGAAAAATTGAGCTAGCTTAACGTGGGTGTTGGATTCGTGTCATTCTGAACACTAAATCAAAAGTTAAAGACGATTTAGTGCGAACATGCTAAGTCTATCGGCCTGTTAAATTGATTATTCTACACTGATCATTGGTCCTCATTTAGCAAAATTTTACAAATGAAACATAATGCATGGCATCATGTAGTTTGGGATAGATTGGATTACTTAGAGGCTTTGTCATAGCCATTTCGGTCTTAAATTTTGTTGCAATATATAAAATTGAGCTCGATTAACGTGGGCGTTGGATTTGTGTCATTCGGAACTTTGAAACAATTTAGTGCGGACATGTCAAACTGCTCGGGAAGTTAAATTGATCATTCCAAACTGATCACTAGTGCTCATTGAGCAAAGGTTTACAAATGAAGCATAATGCATGGCATCACGCAGTTTGGGATAGATTGGATTACTTGGAGGCTTTGTTGTACCTATTTTGCTCTTAAATTTTGTCACAATAAAGAAAATTGAGCTAGCTTAATGTGGGTGTCGAATTCGTGTCATTATAAACTCTGAATCAAAAGTTATAGAAGATTTAGTGCGAACATGTCAAACTCCTCGGCAAGTTAAATTGACAAGTCCAAGCAGGTCACTGGTGCTCATTGAGCAAAGGTTTACAAATGAAGCATAATGCATGTCATCACGCAATTTGGGATAAATTGGATTACTTAGAGGGATTCTCGTAGCTATTTCGGTCTTAAATTTTGTCACTATATAGAAAATTAAGCTAGTTTAACGTGGGCATGGGATTCGTGTCATTCTGGACACGAAATCAAAAGTTAAATACGATTTAATGCGAACATGTCAAGTCTATCGGCCTGTTAAATTGATTATTCTACACTGTCCATTGGTGCTCATTGAGCAAAAGTTTACAAATGAAACACAATTCTTGGCATCACGTCATTTGGGATAGAATCAATTACTTAGAGGTTTTGTCGTAGCTATTTCACTCTTAAATCTTGGCGCAATATTGAAAATTGAGCTAGCCCAACGTGGGCGTTGAATTCCTGTCATTCTAAACTCTGAATCAAAAGTTGAAGACGATTGTGGACATGTCAAAGTTCTCGGGCAGTTAGATTGATCATTCCAAACTGATCACTGGTGATCATTGAGCTGAGGTTTACAAATGAAGCATAATGCATGACACCAGGCAGGTTGGGATAGATTGGATTACTTGGAGGGTTCGTCGTAGCTATTTTGGTGCCAAATTTTGTCACAATATAGAAAATGAAGCTAGCTTAACGTGGACGTTGGATTGGTGTCATTCTGAACTTTGAATCAAAAGTTAGAGAATTTAGTGCAGATATGTCAAACTGATCGGCTAGTTAAATAGATCATTCTAAACTGATCATTGTTGCACATCGAGCAAAGGTTTACAAATGAAGCATACTGCATGGCATCACGCAGTTTGGGAGAGATTGGATTACTTGGAGGCTTTTTCGTAGGTATTTCGGTCTTAATTTGTCACAACATAGAAAATTGTGTTAGATTAATGTGGACGTTGGATTCATGTAATTCTGAACACTAAATCAAAACTTAAAAACGATTTACTGTGAACATGTCAAGTTGATCAGCCAGTTGAATAAATCATTCTAAACTGATCACTGTTGCTAATTAAGCAAAGGTTTACAAATGAAGCATAATGCATGACATCACACAGTTTGGGATAGATTGGATTAATTGGAGGCTTTGTCATTGCTATTTTGGTCTTAAATTTTGTTGCAATATAGAAAATTAAGCTAGCTTAACGTGGTTGTTGGATTCGTGTCATTCTTAACACGAAATCAAAAGTTAAAGATTATTTACTGGAAACATGTCAAGCCTATCGGCCAGTTAAATTGAGCATTCTACACTGATCATTGGTGCTAATTAAGCCAAAGATTACGAATGAAACATAATGCATAGCATCACATAGTTTGGGATAGATGGGATTAAATCTTGTCGCAATATAGAAAATTGAGCTAACTTAACGTGGGCGTTGGATTTGTGTCATCAGATTGGGGAACGGGGCAACACCCATGAAGCTCCGGCGGAATTCTGAACTTTGAATCAAAAGTGAAAAACAATTTAGTGCGCACATGTCAAACTCATGGGCCAGTTAAATTGATCATCCAAACTGATCACTGGTTCTCATTGAACAAAGGTTTACAAATGAAGCATAATGCATGGCATCACGCAATTTGGGATAGGTTGGATTACTTGGAGGATTTTTTGTAGCTATTTCGGTCTTAAATCTTGTCACAATATGGAAAATTGAGCTAGATTAACGTGGCTGTTGGATTCGTGTCATTCTTAACACTAAATAAAAAGTTAACAAAGATTTAGTGTGAACATGCCAAGTCTATTGGCCTGTTAAATTGATTATTCTACACTGATCATTGGTGCTCATTGAGCAAATTTTTACAAATGAAACATAATGCATGGCATCATGTAGTTTGGGATAGATTGGATTACTTAGAGGCCTTGTCATAGCCATTTTGTCTTAAATTTTGTCGCAATATATAAAATTGAGCAAGCTTAACGTGTGTGTTCGGTTCGTGTCATTCTAAACTTTCAATCAAAAGTTAAAAATAATTTAGTGCCAAACTGCTCGGGCAGTTAAATTGATCATTCCAATATGATCACTAGTTCTCATTGAGCAAAGGTTTACAAATAAAGCATAATGCATGGCATCACGCAGTTTGGGATAGATTGGATTACTTGCAGGCTTTGTTATTTCGCTCTTAAATTTTGTCACAAGATAGAAAATTGAGCTAGCTTAATGTGGGTGTTAGATTCGTGTCATTCTGAACTTTGAATCAAAAGTTAAGGACGATTTAATGCAGATATGCCAATTTGATCGGCCAGTTTAGTTAATCATTCCAAACTGATCATTGGTGCTCCTTGAGCAAAGGTTTACAAATGAACCAGAATGCATGGCATCACTGAGTCTGAGATAGATTGAATTACTTGGAGGCTTTGCATAGCTATTTTGGTATTAAATTTTGTCCCAATATAGAAAATTATGCTAGCTTAACGTGGGTGTCGAATTCGTGTCATTATAAACTATGTATCAAAAGTTATAGCCGATTTAGTATGGACATGTAAAACTGCTCGGCCAGTTAAATTGACCACTCCAAGCTAGTCACTGGTGCTCATTGAGCAAAGGTTTACAAATGAAGCATAATGCATGTCATCACGCAGTTTGGGATAGATTGGATTACTTGGAGGGATTCTAGTAGCTTTTTCGGTCTTAAATTTTGTCACTGTATGAAAAATTGAGCTAGCTTAACGTGGGTGTTGGATTCGTGTCATTCTGAACACGAAATCAAAAGTTAAATATGATTTAATGCGAACATGTCAAGTCTTTCTTCCTGTTAATTGATTATTCTACACTGTTCATTGGTGCTCATTGAGCAAAAGTTTACAAATGAAACACAATTCATGGCATCACGTAATTTGGGATAGATTCGATTACTTAGAGGCTTTGTAGTAGCTATTTCGCTCTTAAATTTTGTCGCAATATAGAAAATTGAACTAGCTTAACGTAGGCGTTGAATTCGTGTCATTTTAAACTCTGAATCAAAATTTAAAGACGATTATGGACATGTCAAAGTTCTCGGCCAGTCAAATTGATCATTCGAAACTGATCACTGGTGATCATTGAGCAAAGGTTTACAAATGAAGCATAATGCATGACACCACACAGGCTGGGATATATTGGATTAATTGGAGAGTTCGCTGTAGCTATTTCGGTGTTAAATTTTGTCACAATATAGAAAATGAAGCTAGCTTAACGTGGGCATTGGATTCGTGTCATTCTGAACTTTGAATCAAAAGTTAAAGAGAATTTAGTGCAGATATATCAAACTGATCTGGTAGTTAAATATATCATTGTAAACTGATCATTGTTGCACATTGAGCAAACGTTTACAAATGAAGCATAATGCATGACATCACACAATTTGGGATAGATTGGATTACTTGGAGGGTTTTTCGTATGTATTTCGGTCTTAATTTGTCACAACATAGAAATTTGTGTTAGATTAACGTGGACTTTGGATTCGTGTAATTCTGAACACTAAACCAAACTTAAAAACGATTTAATGCAAACATGTCAAGTTGATCAGCCAGTTGAATAAATCATTCTAAACTGATCAATGTTGCTAATTAAGTAAAGGTTTACAAATGAAGCCTAATTCTTAACATCACGCAGTTTGGGATAGGTTGGATTACTTGGATTCTTTGTCATTGCTATTTTGGTCTTAAATTTTGTTGCAATATAGAAAATTGAGCTAGCTTAATGTGGTTGTTGGATTCGTGTCATTCTGAACACGAAATCAAAAGTTAAAGATGATTTACTGTGAACATGTCAAGCCTATCAGCCAGTTGAATTGATCATTCTACACTGATCATTAGTGCTTATTACGCAAAAGTTTACGAATGAAACATAATGTATGGCATCACGTAGTTTGGGATAGATGGGATTGCTAAGAGGCTTTGTCGTAGCTATTTTGGTCTTAAATTTTGTCGCAATATAGAAAATTGAGCTAGCTTAACGTGAGCGTTGGATTCGTGTCATTCTGAACTTTGAATCAAAATTTATAAAAATTTAGTGTGGGCATGTCAAACTGCTCGGCCAGTTAAATTGCTCATTCCAAACTAATCACTGGTGCTCATTGAGCAAAAGTTTAGAAATGAAGCATATTGCATTGATCACGTAGTTTGGGATAGATTGGATTACTTGGATGCTTTTTCATAGCTATTTTGGTCTTAAATTTTATCACAATATAGAAAATTGAGCTAGCTTAATATGGTTGTTGGATTTGTTTAATTCTGAACTCTGAATCAAAAGTTAAAGATGATTTAGGGCGGACATGTCAAACTGATCGGCCAGTTAATTAAATAGATCAATTTAAACTGTCCACTCTTGCCAATTGAGTAAAGGTTTACAAATGAATCATAATGCATGGCATGATGCAGTTTGGGATATATTGGATTTTTTGGAGGCTTTGTCGTAGTTATTTCGGTCTTCAATTTTGTCACAATATAGAAAATTGTGCTAGCTTAACATGGGTGTTGGATTCATGTCATCCTGAACATTAAATAATAGGTTAAAGACTATTTAGTGCGAACATGTTATGTTGCTCGGCGAGTGAAATTAATCATTCTTAACTGATAAGTGGTGCTCATTTAGCAAAGGTATAAAAATGAAACATAATGCATGGCATCACTTAGTTGGGGATAGATTGGACAACTTAGAGCCTTTGTCGTAGCTATTTTGGTCTTAAATTTTATCACAATATCAAAAATTGAGCTAGCTTAACGTGGGCATTGGATTCTGGCATTATGAACTCTGAATCAAAAGTTAAAGACGATTTACTGCGGATATGTCAAAATGATCGGCCAATTAAATAGATCATTCTAAACTGATCACTGTTGATAATTAAGCAAATAACAAATGAAGAATAATGCATGGCATCACACAGTTTGGGATAGATTGGATTACTTGTATGCTTTGTCCTAACTCTTTTGGTCTTAACTTTTGTCACAATATAGAAAATTGAGCTAGCTTAATGTGGGCATTGGATTCGTGTCATTCGGAACGCAAAATAAAAAGTTAAAAAAGATGATTTAGTGCAAAAATGTCAATCGGCCAGTTAAATTGATCAGTCTACACTGACCATTGGTGCTCATTGAGCAAAAGTTTACAAATGAAACATAATGCATGGCATCACGTAGTTTGGGATAGAGTGGATTACTTAGAGGCTTTGTCGTAGCTATTTTGGTCTTAAATTTTGTCGCAATATAGAAAATTGAGCAACCTTAACGTGGCCATTGGATTCGTGTCATTCTGAACTTTGAATTAAAAGTGAAAAACAATTTAGTGCGCAAATGTCAAACTCCTGGGCCAGTTAAATTGATCATCCAAACTGATCACTGGCTGATACACGCCTCGATTCAAGGCTTATATGCGCGTGGGCTGTTTGGAGAAGGTTAGGTGAGAAACTCGACCTTAGACTTCTTGGATAGGGGTTTTTGAGTTGGTATTCGATGGAGGGGTGAAGTGAACCACACGAGGGGTGATGAACCTCGTGATAAATCACAAACTTAGAGCTAGGAGGGCTGGTCTCAACTAGGTTCTAAGCGCACAAGATTCTTAGAGAGAAAACTTGTTGGAAAAAGTTCTACTTTATTAATATCAAAAAGGTTGTCGAACTACAATGCTGGAAGGAGCCTTATTAATATGCTCGACAGCTTGACCTTCTAGGGTCGACTCAAAAAAGAAAAGGAAAATTTACAAAAGTGCACAAAAGGAAAAGATACAAAAGTGTATAATCGAAAAAGGACCTATTCCTAAAATGTCTTTGACTCAATAAAAGTAAATATTCTAGATCCTACCCTGCAAAACAGAAAGAGGCATATATTCGAATTGAAACTTACCTTAACTTACCTCATGGCCAAGAAATGGAAGGTGGCCGTCCTTGTGGCATGCACGCGCCTTGCTCCTAGTCTTCGACTTGGAGTAGGGTTAAGAATCTTTGGGCCCTGACCTCTCTTGCCACTAAAGCCCAAGTCTCTGATGTCCCTTGTGTTGTTGAGAAGCCATTGGACTCTACTTTGCACTTCTGGCCCATTGTCCTTAGCTGATCTTCCTCTAGGAGCTTGTCAACCCATAAGCTGAATTTGTGGAAGAGTGCCCTTGATCTGCTTCTTGTCATTGCTCCTTGAGGTACCACTGGTGTAGAGACTTCCTCTAGGTGCATGTCCTGGAGCTGGTAGCTCATTTGGTCCGAGTCTTCTTGTGTAGAAGTGGAAATGCGCGTGTACTCGGCTGGATCGGCTGTACTGGCTGGATTGTGCGCGGTACTGGCCGGGATGCCTTCAGGACCGGCCAAGTTGATCCCGGAGTTGGCGGCATCACCAGAGGGACCGGCGGTGTCATCCACGTCACCACCAAGTGTGCCGGAAGCTTGGGCCTCTCCGCCGGCAATGCTGGTTGCTCTGGTCCTTGTGGTCGAGGGTCCGGCGGTACTGCTTGGGCCGGCAGGCGTGCCAGATGGTCTGGCTGTCTCGGGCAAGCTTCCTGGTCGGCCAGTCTGGTCTCCTGGCTGGATGTACGACCTGATGTCCTCATCACTAGTGGTCATTGAACAAAGGCTTACAAATGAAGCATAATGCATGGCATCACGCAGTTTGGGATAGGTTGGATTACTTGGAGGATTATTTGTAGCTATTTACGTCTTAAATCTTATCCCAATATGGAAAATTGAGCTCGCTTAACGTGGGTGTTGAATTCGTGTCATTCTAAACTCTGAATCAAAAGTTAAAGACAATTTAGTGCGAACATGTCAAGTTTATCGGCCAGTTAAATAGATCATTCTAAACTGATTACTATTGCAAATTAAGCAAAGGTTTACAAATGAAGTATAATGGATGGCATCACGCAGTTTGGGATAGATTGGATTACATGAAGGCTTTGTCATAGCTATTTCCACCTTAAATTTTGTCAAAATATAGAAAATTGAGGTAGCTTACCGTGGGTGTTGGATTCATGTCATTCTGAAAACTAAATGAAAAGTTAATGGCGATTTAGGGCGAACATGTCAACTCTATCGGCCAATTAAATTGATCATTCTACACTGATCATTATTGCTAGCAAGCTTAACGTGGGCGTTGGATTCGTGTCATTCTGAACTTTGCATCAAATGTTAAAAAGAATATAGTGCGGACATGTCAAACTACTCGGCCAGTTAAATTGATCATTCCAAACTGATCACTGGTGATCATTGAGCAAAAGTTTACAAATGAAGCATAATCCATGGTATCACGCAGTTTGGGAATGATTGGATTACTTGGAGGCTTTGTCGTAGCTATTTCCGTCTTAAATTTTGGTCACAATATAGAAAATTGAGCTAGCTTAACGTGGGCGTTGGATTTTTTCGTGCCATTCTGAACTCGGAATCAAACGTTAATGATGATTTAGTGTGGATATGTCAAGTTTATCGGTTAGTTTAATTGATCATTCTAAATTTATCGTTGGTGCTCATTGAGCACAGGTTTACAAATGATGCATAATGCATGGCATCTTGCAGTTTGGGATAGATTGGATTACTTGGAGGCTTTGTCGTAGCAATTTAATTTCGGTCTTATATTTTGTCATAATATAGAAAATTGAGCTACCTTAACGTGGGCGTTGGATTAGTGTCATTGTGAACAATAAATCAAAAGTTAAAGACGATTAAGTGCGAACATGTCAAGTTTATCGGACAGTATTCTACACTGATCATTGGTGCTCATTGAGCAAAAGTTTACAAATGAAACATAATGCATGGCATCATGCAGTTTGGGATAGATTTGATTACTTGGAGGTTTTGTCGTAGCTCTTTCAGCCTCAATTCTTGTCAAAATATAGAAAATTGAGCTAGCTTAACGTTAGCATGGGATTTGTGTCATTCTGAAGTCTAAATCAAAAGTTACGGATTCGTGTCATTATGAAGTCAAGTGATCGGCCAGTTAAAATGATCATTCTAAACTGATCATTGGTGCTCCTTGAGTAAAAGGTTATAAATGAAGCATAATGCATGGCATCACCCAGTTTGGGATTCATTGAATTATTTGGAAGCTTTTTTGTAGCTCTTTCAGTCTCAAATGTGGTCACAATATGGAAAATTGAGCTTGCTTAACGTGGGCGTTGGACTCATGTCATTTTGAGCTCTAAATGTAAAGTTAAAGACGATTTAGTGCGGACATGTCAAGTTTATCAGCTAGCTAAAATGATCATTATAAACTGATCATTGGTGCTCCTTGAGTAAAGACTTATAAATGAAGCATAATGCATAGCATCACGCTGTTTGGAATACATTGGACTACTTTGTGGCTTTGTAGTACCTCTTTCAGTCTCAAATGTTGTAATAATATGGAAAATTTAATAGCTTAACGTGGGCGTCGGACTCATGTCATTTTGAGCTCTAAATCAAAAGTTAAAGACAATTTAGTGTAGACATGTCAAGTTGATTAGTTAGTAAAAATGATTATTCTGATCTTATCATTAGTGCTTCTTGAGTAAACCCTTATAAATGAATGGTCACAAATTTGGATAGATTTGATTACTTGGATGCTTTGTGGTAGCTATTTCAGTTTTAAATTTTGTTGCAATATAGAAAATTGAACTAGCTTAACGTGAGTGTTGGATTCATGTCATTCTGAACTCTAAACTAAAAGTTACAGACAATTTAGTGTAGACATATCAAGTGATCGGCCTGTTGAAATGATCATTTTAAACTGATCATTGGTGCTCCTTTAGTAATGGCTTATCAATGAAACATAATGCATGGCATCACGGAGTTTGCAATAAATTGGACTACTTGGAGGTTTTGCCATAGCTTTTCCAGTCTCAAATATTGTCACAATATAGAAAATTGAGCTAGCATAACGTGGACGTTGGATTCGTGTCATTCTGAACTCTAAATCAAAAGTTACAGACGATTTAGTGTGGACATGTCAAGTTGATGGTCAAGTTAAAATGATTTTTCTAAACTGATCACTGGTGTTCCTTTAGTAAATGCTTATAAATGAAGCATAATGCATGGCATCACGTAGTTTGGGATATATTGGATTACTTGGAGGCTTTGTAGTAGCTCTTTCAGTGTTAAATGTTGTCACAACATGGAAAATTAAGCTAGCTTAAAATGGACATCAGACTCATGTCATTTTAAATCTCAAAATCAAATGTTAAATACTATTTAGTGCGGACATGTCAAGTTGATAAGCTATTAAAAATGATCATTCTAAACTGATCACTAGTGCTTTTTGAGTAAAGGGTTATAAGTGAAGCATAATGCATGGAATCACGCAGTTTGGGATGGATTTGATTACTTGTAGGCTTAGTCGTAGCTATTTCGGTCTTAAACTTTGGCACAATTTAGAAAATTGAGCTAGCTTAATGTGGGCGTTGGATTCGTGTCATTCTAAATTCTTAATTAAAAGTTACAAACGATTTAGTGCATACATGACAAGTGATCGCCAGTTAAAATGATTATTAAAACTGATCAATGGTGCTCGTTGATTAAAAGGTTATAAATGAAGCATAATTCATGGCATCACGCAATTTATGATACATGAGATTACTTGGAGGCTTTGTCGTAGCTTTTTCAGTCTCAAATATGGTCACAATATGGAAAATTGAGCTAGCTTAACGTGGGTGTTGGACTCGTGTCATTTTGAGCTCTAAATCTAAAGCTAAAGACGATTTAGTGCGGACATGTCAAGTTCATCAGCTAGTTAAAATTATCATTCTGAACTGATCATTGGTGCTTCTTGAGTAAAGGCTTATAAATGAAGCATAATGCATGGCATCATGCACTTTAGGATACATTTGATTATTTGGAGGCTTTTTGTAGCTTTTTCAGTCTCAAATGAGGTCACAATATGGAAAATTGAGCTTGCTTAAAGTGGGTGTTGGACTCATGTCATTTTGAGCTCTAAATTTAAAGTTAAAGACGATTTAGTGCGGACATGTCAAGTTGATCAGCTAGTTAAAGGATCATTCTAAACTAATCATTGGTGCTCCTTTAGAAAAGGCTTATAAATGAAACATAATGCATGGCATCACGGAGTTTGGGATACATTCGATTACTTGGAGGCTTTTTGTTAGCTTTTCCATTCTCAAATGTGGTCACAATATAAAAAATTGAGCTGGCTTAACGTGGGCGTTGGATTCGTGTCATTCTGAACTCTAAATCAAAAGTTACGGACGATATAGTGTGGACATGTCATGTTGATGGTCAAGTTAAAATGATTGTTCTAAACTAAATGATCATTGGTCTTCCTTGCCTAAATGAAGCATAATGCATGGCATCACGCAGTTTCGGATACATTGGATTACTTGGAGGCTTTGTAGTAACGGTTTCAGTCTCAAACGTTGACACAATATGGAAAATTGAGATATCTTAACGTGGGCGTCAGACTCATGTCATTTTGAGCTCTAAATCAAAAGTTATAGTAGATTTAGTGGGGACATGTCATGTTATTCAGCTAGTAAAAACGATCATTCTAAACTGATCATTGGTGCTTCTTGAGTAAAGGCTTATAAATGAAGCATAATGCATGGCATCACCCAGTTGGGGATAGATTTTATTACCTGAAAGCTTTTTCGTAGCTATTTCAGTATTAAATTGTCACAACAAAGAAAATTGAACTAGATTAACGTGGGTGTTGGATTCGTGTCATTCTGAACTCTAAATCAAAAGTTATAGACCATTTAGTGCGGACATGTCAAGTGACCGGCCTGTTAAACTGATCATTCTAATTTGATCAGTGGTGCTCCATGAGTAAAGGCTTGTAAATGAAACATAATGCATGGCATGACGGAGTTTGGGATACATTGCACTACTTGGAGGATTTTTGTTAGCTCTTTTAGTCTCAAATATTATCACAATATAGAAAATTGAGCTAGCTTAACGTGGGCATTGGATTCGTGTCATTCTGAACTCTAAATCAAAAGTTACAGACGATTTAGCGCGGACATGTCAAAAGACCAGCTAGTTAAAGTGATCATTCTAAACTGATCATTGCTGGTCTTTGAGTGAAGGCTTATAAATGAAACATAATGCATGGCATCACGGAGTTTGGCATACATTGGATTACTTGGAGGCTTTGTCGTAGCTCTTTCAGTCTCAAATGTTGTTAAAATATAGAAAATTGAGCTAGTTTAACGTGGTTTCCTTCATTCTGAACTCTGGTGCTCCTCGAATAAAGCTTATAAATGAAGCATAATGCATGGCATCACGCAGTTTGGAATACATTGGATTACTTGAAAGCTTTGTCGTAGCTCTTTAATTCTAAAATGTTATCAAAATATAGAAAATTAAGCTAGCTTAACGTTGTCGTTAGATTCGTGTCATTCTGAACTCTAAATCCAAAGTTATGGATGATTTACTGTGGATATGTCAAGTTAATCGTCCAGTTAAAAAGATCATTCTAAATTGATCATTGCTGCTCCTTAAGTAAAGGCTAATAAACAAAGCATAATGCATCGTTTCATGCAGTTTGGGATAAATTGGATTACTTGGAGTCTTTGTCGTAGCTGTTTAAGTCTAAAATGGTGTCACAATATAGAAAATTAATCTAGCTTAACGTGTTCATTGGATTCGTGTCATTCTAAACTGTAAATCAAAAGTTATGGACGATTTTGTGTGAAAATGTCAAATTGATCGTCCAGTTAAAAGGATCATTCTAAACTGATCATTGGTGCTCCTTGAGTAAAGGCTTATAAATGAAGCATAATGCATGGCAACACGCAGTTTGGGATAGATTGGATTACTTGGAAGCTTATAAATGAAGCATAATGCATAGCAACACGCAGTTTGGGATAGATTGGATTGGATTACTTGGAAGCATTTTGGTGTTATATTTTGTCACAATATAGAAAATTAAGCTATCTTAACGTGGGCGTTGGATTCGTGTCATTTTGAACTCTAAATCAAAACGTTACGGATGATTTAGTGCGTACATGTCAAGTTGATCGGCCAGTTAATAAGATCATTCTAAATAGATGATTGGTGCTACTTGAGTAAAGGCTTATAAATAAAGGATAATGCATGGCATCACATAGTTTGGGATACATTGGATTACTTGAACGCTTTTTTGGTAGCTATTTCCGTGTTTAATTTTTGGAAATATATATAATTGAACTAGCTTAACGTAGGGGTTGGATTCGTGTCATTCTAAACTCTAAATGATAGTTACGAACAATTTTGTGCGGACATGTCAAGTTGATCAGCTAGTTAAAATGATCAGCTAGTTAAAATGATCAAGTTGATCAGCTAGTTAAAATGATCACTCTAAATCAAAAGTTACAGACATTTTAGTGCGGACCTATCAAGTGCTCGGCCAGTTAAAATAATAATTCTGAACTGATCATTGGTGCTCCTTGAGTAGAGGCTTTTAAATGAAACATAATGCATGGCATAACGGAGTTTGGGATACATTGCAGTACTTGGAGGCTTAGTCGTAGCTATTTGAGTCTCAAATGTTGTCAAAATATAGAAAATTGAGCTACCTTCATGTGGGCATGGGATTCGTGTCATTCTGAACTCTAAATCAAAAGTTATGAACGAATTTCTGCAAAAATGTCAAGTGATCAGCCAGTTAAAATGATCATTAAAACTAATCATTGGTGCTCCTTGAGTAAACGCTAATAAATGATGCATAATGCACGGCATCACGCAGTTTGGGTTAGACTAGATTACTTGGAGGTTTTCGTAGCTCTTTCAGTCTCAAATGTTGTCACATTATAGAAAATTGAGCTAGCTTCACGTGGGCTATGGATTCGTGTAATTCTGAACTCTAAATCAAAAGTTATGGACGATTTAGTGCGGACATGTAACGTGATTGGCCAGTTCAAATGATCATTCTAAACTGAACATTGGTGCTCCTTGAGTAAATGCTTATAAATCAAGCATAATGTATAGCATCATGCAGTCTGGGATACATTGTATTTCTTGGAGGCTTCCTAGTAACTCTTTCAGTCTAAGATGCTGTCACAATATGGAAAATTAAGCTAGCTTAACGTGGGCGTTGGACTCATGTCATTTTGAGGTCTAAATCAAAAGCTAAAGACGATTTAGTGCGGACATGTCAAGGTTATCAGCTAGTTAAAATGATCTTTCTAAAATGATCATTGGTGCTCCTTGAGTAAAGGCTTATAAATGAAGCATAATGCATGACATCACACAATGTGGGATAGGTTGTATTACTTGGAGGCTTTGTCGTAGCTATTTTGGTCTTAATCTTTGTCACAATATAGAAACTTGAGCTAACTTAACGTGGTCGTTGGACTCATGTTATTTTGAGCTCTAAATCAAAAGTTAAAGATGATTTAATGCGCACATGTTTTAAGGTTATCAGATAGTTAAAATGATCTTTCTAAACTGATCATTGGTGCTCCTTGAGTAAAAACTTATAAATGAAGCATAATGCATGACATTACGCAGTTCGGGGTAGATTGGATTACTTGGAGGTTTTATCGTAATTATTTTGGTTTTAACCTTTGTCACAACAAAGAAAATTGAGGTTTCTTAATGTGTGCGTACGATTCGTGTCATTTTGAGCTCTAAATCAAAAGTTACAGACGATTTATTGCAGACATGTCAACTGATTGGCTAGTTAAAATGATTACTGTAAACTGATCATTGGTGCTACTTTAGTAATAGCTTATATATGAAGAATAATACATGGCATCAGGCAATTTTTGGGATAGATTTGATTACTTGAAGGCTTTGGCATAGCTATTTCTATCTTTTATTTTGTATCAATATAGAAAATTGCGCTTAGCTTAATGTGGTCGTTGGATTCGTGTCATTCGGAACTCTAAATCAAAAGTGACCGACGATTTTGTGTGGACATGTCAAGTGATAGGCCAGTTAAAATGATCATTCTAAACTGATTATGGGTGCCACCTAGAGTAAATGATTATAAATGAAGCATAATGCATAAC
The DNA here is from genome assembly GCA_018901945.1 of Pugionium dolabratum. NCBI lineage: Eukaryota > Viridiplantae > Streptophyta > Magnoliopsida > Brassicales > Brassicaceae > Pugionium > Pugionium dolabratum. The sequence goes on along the minus strand of JAEVFF010000084.1, from coordinate 398,088 downwards.
ATCACACAATTTGGGATACATTGGATTATTTGGAGGCTTTGTCATAGCTATTTCGGTCTTAAATTTTGTGACAACATAGAAAAATGAGATAGGTTGACGTGGGTGCTGTATTCGTGTCATTATGACTCTAAATTAAAAGTTACAGACGATTTAGTGCGGACATGGGAAGTGATCGGCCAGTTAAAATGATCATTAAACTAATTATTGGTGTTTATTGTGTAAAGGCTTATAAATCAAGCATAATGTATGGCATCACGCAGTTTGGGATACATTAGATTACTTGGAGGCTTTGAAGTAGCTCTTTCAGTCTCAAATGTTGTCACATTATGGAAAATGGAGCTAGCTTATCATGGGCGTTGGACTCATGTCATTTTGATCTCTAAATCAAAAGTTAAAGACGATTTAGTGTGGACATGTCCAGTTGATCGTCCAATTAAAATGATTATTCTAAACTGATCATTGGTGCTCATTGAGTAAAGGCTTATAAATGAATACATTGCAAGTGATCGGCCAATTAAAATGATCATTAAACTGATTATTGGTGTTCATTGAGTAAAGGCTTATAAATCAAGCATAATGTAAGACATCAAGTAGTTTGGGATACATTGGATTACTTGGAGGCTTTGTAGTAGCTCTTTCAATCTCAAATATTGTCACAATATAGATAATTGAGCTAGCTTAACGTGGATGTTGGACCCATGTCCTTTTGAGCTCTAAATCAAAAGTTAAAGACGATTTATTGCAGACATGTCAAGGTTATCAGCTAGTTAAAATGATCTTTCTAAACTGATCATTGGTGCTCCTTGAGTAAATGCTTATAAATGAAACATAATACATGACATCACGCAATTTGGGATATTTTAGATTACTTTGAGGCTTTATCCTAGCTATTTTAGTCTTAAGTTTTGTCACAATATAGAAAATTGAGCTAGTTTAACATGGTCGTTGGACTCATGTCATTTTGAGCTCTAAATCAAAACTTAAAGATGATTTTGTGCAGACATGTCTTAAGGTTATCAGCTAGTTAAAATGATCTTTCTAAACTGATCATTGGTGCTCCTTGAGTAATGGATTATATATGAAGTATAATGCATGGCATCACGCAATTTGGGATAGATTTGAATACTTGAACGCTTTGTCATAGCTATTATGCTTCATTTAAAAGCCTTTACTCAAGGAGACCCAATATCTGAGCAAAGTAATGTCACAATGTAAAGGCTTATAACTGACGCATAATGCATGACATCATGCAGTTTGGGATAGATTGGAATACTTTGAGGCCTTGTCGTAGCTATTTTGGTCTTAAATTCTGGTACAATATAGAAAATTGAGCTACCCTAACGTGGGCGTTGGATTCGTATCATTTTGAGCTCTAAATCAAAAGTTACAGGTGATATAGTGCGGACATGTCAAGTGATTGGCCAGTTAAAAAGATCACTCTAAACTGATCATTGGTGTTCCTTGAATAAAGGCTTATAAATGAAGCATAATGCATAGCATGACACAGTTTGGGATACGATTAATTACTTGGAGCCTTTTCGTAGCTCTTTCAGCCTCAACTATTGTCACAGTATAGAAAATGGAGCTTGCTTAATATGGGTGTTAGATTCGTGTTATTCTCAACTCTAAATCAAAAGTTACATACGATTTAGTGCAGACATGTCAAGTTGATCGTCCAGTTAAAATGATCATTCTAAACTGAGCATTGGTGCTGCTTGAGTAAAGGCTTATAAATGAAGCATAATGCATGGCATCACGCAGTCCAGGATACAATGGATTACTTGGACACTTTCTAGTAGCTCTTTTAGTCCTAAATGTCGTCACGATATAGAAAATTGAGCTAGTTTAACATTGCTGTTGGACTCATGTCATTTTGAGCTTTAAATCAAAAGTTAAAGACGATTTAGTGCGGACATGTCAATCTGATCACGAAGTTAAAATGATCGTTGTAAGCTAATCATTGGTGCTCCTTGAGTAAAGGCTTATAAATGAAGCATAATGCATGACATCACACAATTTAGGATACATTTGATTACTTGGCGGCTTTTTCTTAGCTCTTTCATTCTCAAATGTTGTCATAATATGGAAAATTGAGCTAGGTTAACGTGGGCATTGTACTCATGTCATTTTGAGCTCTAAATCAAAAGATAAAAACGATTTAGTGCGGACATGGCAAGTTGATCAGCTAGTTAACATGATCATTCTAAACTGATCATTGGTGATCTTTGAGTAAAGTCTTCTAACTGAAGCATAATGCATGTCATCACGCAGTTTAGGATAAATATGATTACTTGGAGGCTTTCTCGTAGCTATTTTTGTATTAAATGTTTTCAAAATATAGAAAATTGAACTAGCTTAACGTGGGTGTTGAATTCGTGTCGTTTTGAACTATAAATCAAAAGTTACACACGATTTAGTGTGGAAATGTCAGGTTGATCGGCCAGTTAAAATGATTATTCTAAACTGATCAATGGTTTTCCTTGAGTTAAATGCTTATTAATGAAGCATAATGCATGGCTTCACACAGTTTGTGATACATTTAATTACTTGACGCTTTGTCGTATCTTTTTCAGTCTCAAATGCTGTCAAAATATGGAAAATTGAGCTAGGTTAACGTGGGTGTTGGACTCATGTCATTTTGAGCTCTAAATCAAAAGTTAAAGATAATTTAGTGCGTACATGTCAATTTGATCAGCTAATTAAAACGATCACCAAACCTATCATTGGTGCTCCTTGAGTAAAGGCTTATAAATGAAGCATAATGCATGGCATCATATAGTTTGGAATAGATTGGATTACTTAGAGGCTTTGTCGTAGCTATTTTGGTCTCACAAATTGTCAAAATATAGAAAATTGAGCTAGCTTAACATGGGCGTTGAATTCGTGTCATTTTGACCTCTAAATCAAAAGTTCTGGATGATTTAATGTGGATATGTCAAGTTGATCTGCCAGTTAAAATGATAATTCTGAAGAGATCATTGGCTCTCATTGAGTAAAGGCTTATAAATGGAGCATAATGCATGGCTTCACGTAGTTTGGGATTCATTGGACTACTTGGAGGCTTTGTATTACCTCTTTTACTCTCAAATGTTGTCACAATATAGAAAATTGAGCTAGCTTAACGTCGGCATTGAAATCATGTCAGTTTGAACTCTAAATCAAAAGTTACGAACGATTTAGTGCGGACATATAAGGCTGATCAATTTGTTAAAATTATCGTTCTAAACTGATCATTGGTGCTCCTTGAGTAAAAGCTTATAAATGAAGCATAATGCATGGCGTCACGCATTTTGGGATACATTGGATTACTTGGAGGTTTTTTCGTAGCTCTTTCAGTAAGAAATGTTGTCACAATATGGAAAATTGAGCTAGCTTCACGTGGGCGTTTGATTCGAGTCATTCAGAACTCTAAATTAAAAGTTACGAACAATTTAGAGCGGACATGTCAAGTTTAGCGGCCATGTAAAATGATCATGCTGAACTGATCCTTGGTGCTCCTTGAGTAAAGGGTTATAAACGAAGCATAATGGATGGCATCACGAAGTTTGGGATAGATTGGATTACTTGTAGCCATTTTAAACTATAAATAAAAAAATTACAAAACGATTTAGTGCAGACATGTCAAGTAGATTGTCTAGTTAAAACCATCATTCTAAACTGATCATTGGTTCTCCTTGAGTAAAGGCATATAAATGAAGCATAATGCATGGTTTCATGCATTTTGGGATACATGGGATTACTTGGATGCTTTGTCTTAGCTCTTTCAGTCTCAAATGTTGTCACAACATGGAAAATTTAGCTAGCTTAACGTGGGCGTTTGATTCGTGTCATTTTGAATTATAAATCAAAAGTTACGGATGATTTAGTACGAACATGTAAAGTTGATCGGCCAGTTAAAATGATCATTCTAAACTGATCGTTGGTGCTCCTTAAGTAAAGGCGTATTAACGAACAATAATGCATGACATCACGTAGTTAGGGATAGATTGGATTACTTGGAGGCTTTTTCGTTACTCTTTCGGACTTAAAATTTGTCACAATATTAAAAATTAAGCTAGCTTAACGTGGGTATTGAATTTATGTCATTTTGAATTCTAAATCAAAAATTACCTACGATTTTGTGCCGACATGTCAACTTGATCGGCCAGTTAAAATGATCATTCTAAATTGCTCTTTGGGGCTCCTTGAGTAAATGGTTATAAATGAAACATAGTGGATGACATCACGCAGTGTAGGATACATTGGATTATTTCGAGGCATTGTCGTAGCTCTTTTAATCTCCAATATTGTCACAATATAGAAATTGAGCTAGCTTAACATGGGCATTGGATTCGTGTCATACGGAGCTCTAAATCAAAATTTACGGACGATTGAGTGCGACATGTCAAGTTAATGGGCAAGTTAAAATGATCATTTTAGCCTGATTATTGGTGCTCCTTGAGTAAAGGCTTATAAATGAAGCATGATGAATGGCATCACGCAGTTTGCGATAGATTGGATTACTTGGAGGCTTTGTCGTAGCTCTTTCAGCAGCAAATATTGTCACAATATGGAAAATTGAGCTAGCTTCCCATGGTTGTTTGATTCGTGTCATTCAGAACCCTAAATCAAAAGTAATGGACAATTTAGTGTGGACATTTCAAGTTTATTGGCCAGTTAAAATGATCATTCTAAACTGATCATTGGTGCTCCTTGAGTAAAGGGTTATAAATGAAGCATAATGGATGGCATCACGCTGTTTGGGATACATTGGATTACTTGGAGGCTTTGTCGTAGTTCTTTTAGTGACAAATGTAGTCACAATATAAAAAATTGAGCTAGCTTAACGTGGGCACTGGGTTGGTTTCATTCTAAACTCTAAATCAAAATTTACGGGCGATTTAGTGCATACATGTCAAGTTGATCTCAAGTTAAAATGATTATTTTAAACTTATCATTGGTTCTCATTGAGTAAAGGCTTATAAATGAAGCATAATGCATGGCTTCACGCAGTTTCAGATACATTGGACTACTTGGAGGTTTTGTCTTAGCTCTTTCAGTCTCAAATGTTGTCAAATTATGAAAAACATTAGCTAGCTTAACGTGTGCATTGTATTCGTATCATTATGAACTCTAAATCAAAAGTTACGAACGATTTAGTGCGAACATGTAAAGTTGATCGACCAGTTAAAATGATCATTCTAAACTGATCAACGGTGCGGACATGTCAAGTTGATCAGCATGTTAAAATGATCATTCTAAACTGATCATTGGTTCTCCTTGAGTAAAGGCTTTGAAATGAAGCAAAATGCATGGCTTCATACAGTTTTGGATACATTGGATTACTTGGAGCTTTTTGTAGCTCTTTTAGGCTCAAATGTTTTCATAGTATAGAAAATTGAGATAGCTTAACATGGGCGTTGAATTCGTGTCATCTGAACTCTAAATCAAAAGGTACAAACGATTTAGTGCGGACATGTGAAGTTTATCGGCCTGTTAAAATGATCATTCTAAACTGATCATTGGTGCTCCTTGAAGAAAGCCTTATAAATCAAGCATAATGCATGGAATCACACAGTTTGGGATACATTGGATTACTTGGAGGCTTTGTTGAAGCTCTTTCAGTCTCAAATGTGTTTGCAATATTGAAAATTGAGCTAGCTTAACGTGGGCGTTGGACTCATGTCATTTTAAGCTCAAAACTATAAAGTCAAAGATAATGTAGTGCAGACATTTCAAGGTTATCAGCTAGTTAAAACATCATTATAAACCTATCATTGGTTCTCCTTGAGTAAAGGCTTATAAATGAAACATAATACATGACATCTCGCAGTTTGGGATACATTGGATTACTTGGAGGATTTTTTTTGTACAGTTTCAGTCTCAAATGTTATCAAAATGTGGAAATTTTAGCTAGGTTAACATGTGCGTTGGATTCGTGTCATTCTGGACTCTAAATCAAAAGTTATGGACGATTTAGTGCGGACATGTCAAGTTGATCGCCTAGTTAAAATGATCATTCTAAACTGATCATCGTGCTCTTTCAGTAAAGCCTTATAAATGAAGCAAAATGCATGGCATCACGCTGTTTGGGATACACTGGAGTACTTGGAGGCTTTTCCGTATGTCTTTCATTCTTAAATGTTCACAATATGAAATATTGAGCTAGCTTAACGTAGGCGTTGGACTCATGTCATTTTGAGCTCTAAATCAAAATATAAAGATTATTTACTGAGGAAATGTCAAGGTTATCAGCTAATTAAAACGATCATTATAAACTTATCATTGGTGCTCCTTGAGTAAAAGCTTATAAATGCAGCATAATGCATGGCATCATGCAGTTTGGAATAGATTGGATTACATGGAGGCTTTTTCCTAGCTTATTGGTTTTAAAATATGTCAGAATATAGAAAATTGAGCTAGCTTAACGTGGGCGTTGGATTCGTGTCATTTTGAACTCTTAATCCAAAGTTACGGACGATTTAGTGCGGAGATGTCAAATTTAGCGGCTAGTTAAAATGATAATTCTTAACTGATCATTGGTTGTCCTTGAGCAAAGGATTAAAATAGAAGCATAATGCAAGGCTTTACGCAGTTTGGGATACATTATATTACTTAGAGGCTTTGTCTTAGATCTTTTAGCCTCATATGTTGTCACAATATAGAAAATTGAGCTAGCTTAACTTCGGCGTTAAATTTGTGTCATTCTGAACTCTAAATCAAAAGTTACGAACGATTTAGTGCAAACATGTCAAGTGGATTAATTTGTTAAAATGATCATTCTAAACTGATCATTGGTGCTCTTTGAGTAAAGGCTTAGAAATGAACCATAATGCACAACAACACGCTGTTTGGGATACATTGGATTACTTGGAGGCTTTGTCGTAGCTCTTTCACCCGCAAATGTTGTCACAATATGGAAAATTGAGCTAGCTTCACGTGGGCGTTTAATTCGTGTCATTCAAAACTCTAAATCAAAAGTTACAGACAATTTAGTGCGGACATGTCAAGTTTATCGGCCAGCCAAAATGATCATTCTAAACTGATCATTGGTGCTCCTTGAGTAAAGGGTTCAAAATGAAGTATAATGGATGGCATCACACAGTTTGGTATAAATTGGATTACTTAGATGGTTTGTTGTAGCTCTTTTAGTTACAAATTTATCACAATATAGAAAATTGAGCTAGCTTAACGTGGGCATTGGGTTCGTGTCATTCTGAACTCTAAGTCAAAATTTAAGAATGATTTAGTGCGGACATTTCAAGTTGATCAGCCAGTTAAAATGATCATTCTAAACACATCATTGGTTCTCCTTGAGTAAAGGTTTAGAAATGAAGCATAATGCATGGCTTCACGCAGTTTGAGATACATTGGATTACTTGGAGGCTTTGTGTTAGCTGTTTCAATCTCAAATGTTGTCCCAATATGGAAAATTTAGCTAACTTAATGTGGGCGTTGGATTCGTGTCATTCTGAACTCTAAATGAAAAGTTACGGACGATTTAGTGCAAACATGTACAGTTGATCAGCTAGTTAAAATGATCATTCTAAAATGATCATTAATGCTCCTTGAGAAAAGGCTTATAAATGAAGCATAATGCATGGCATCACGCTGTTTGGGATAGAGTGGATTACTTGGAGGCTTTTTCATAGCTATTTCGGACTTAAAATTTGTCACCATATTAAAAATTAAGCTAGCTTAACGTGGCCGTTGGATTTGTGTCATTTTGAACTCTAAATCAAAAAAATACAGAAGATTTAGTGCGGAAATGTCAAGTTGATTGTTCAGTTAAAATGATCATTATAAATTGATCAGTGGTGCTCTTTAAATAAAGGGTTATCAATGAAACATAATTGGTGGCATCACACAGTTTAAGATACAATGGCTTAGTTGGAGGTTTTGTCGTAGCTCTTGAAGTCTCAAATATTGTCATAATATTGAAATTGAGCTAGCTTAACATGGGCATTTGATTCTTGTCATTCTGAACTCTAAATCAAAATTTACGGACGATTTAGTGTGGATATGTCAAGTTGATCGGCCAGTTAAAATGATCATTCTAAACTTATTATTGGTGCTCCTTGAGTATAGGCTTATAAATGAAACATAATGCATGGCAGCATGCATTCTGGGATACATTAGGCTTTGTCGTAGCTCTTTCAGTCTCAAATGTTGTCACACAATAGAAAATTAAGCTAGCTTAATGTGGGTGTTGGATTTGTGTCATTCTCAACTCTAAATCAAAAATTATAGACGATTCAATGCGGAAATGTAAAGTTCATGGGCCAGTTAAAATGATCATTATAAACTGATCAGTGGTGCTCCTTGAGTAAAGGGTTATAAAGGAAGGACAATGGATGACATGACGCTGTCTGGGATACATTGGATTACTTGGAGGATTTTTCATAGCTATTTCAATCTCAAATGTTGTCACAATATAGAAAATCAAGATAGCTTAACATGGGCATTGGATTCTTGTCATTCTGAACTCTGAATCAAAAGTTTTGGAAGATTTAGTACAGACATGTCAAGTTGATCGGCCAGTTAAAATGATCATTCAAAACTGATCATTGGTTCTCCTTGAGTAAGGGCTTATAAATGAAGCATAATGCATGGCATCATGTAGTTTGGAATAGATTGGATTACTTAGAGGGTTTGTCGTAGCTATTTTGGTATTAAAATTTGTCAGAGTATAGAAAATTGAGATAGCTTAACGTGGGCGTTGGATTCGTGTCATTTTGAGCTCTAAATCAAAAGTTACAAACGATTTAATGTGGATATGACAAGTTGATCTGCCAGTTAAATGTTGTCAAAATATAGAAAATCGAGCTAGCTTAACGTTAACATTGAATTCGTGTCAGTTTGAACTCAAAATCAAAAGTTACCAACGATCTAGTGCGGTCTTGTAAAGTTGATCAATTTGTTAAAATGATCATTCTAAACTTATCATTAGTGCTCCTTGAGTAAAGGGTTATAAATGAAGCATAATGGATGTCATTACCCATTTTGGGATACATTGGATTACTTAGAGGCTTTGTCATAGCTCTTTTAGTTACAAATGTTGTCACAATATAGAAAATTGAGCTAGCTTAATGTGGGCATTGGGTTCATGTCATTTTGAACTCTTAATCAAAATGAAGCATAATGCATGACTTCACGCAGTTTGGGATACATTGTATTACTTGGAGGCTTTGTCTTAGCTCTTTCAGTATCAAATGTTGTCACAATGTGGAAAATTTAGATAGCTTAACGTGTGCATTGGATTCATGTCATTCTGAACTCTAAATAAAAATGTTACGGACCATTTAGTGCGAACATGTAAAGTTGATCGACCAGTTAAAATGATCATTCTAAACTGATCATTGGTGCTCCTTAAGTGAAGGCTTATAAATGAAGCATAATGCATGGCATCATGCAGTTTGGGATAGAATGGAATACTTGGAGGCTTTTTCATAGCTACTTCGGACTTAAAATTTATCACAATATTTAAAATTAAGCTAGCTTAACGTGGCCATTGGATTTGTTTCATTTTGAACTCTAAATAAAAAATTACGGAAGATTTAATGCGGACATGTCAAATTGATCAGCCAGTTAAAATGATCATTTTAAACTGCTCAGTGGTGCTCCTTGAGTAAAGGGTTATAAATGAAACATAGTGGATGGTATCACGTAGCTCTTGTAGTCTCAAATATTGTCACAATATTGAAATTGAGCTAGAATAACATGGGCATTGGATTCGTGTCATTTTGAACTCTAAATCAAAATTTACGAACGATTTAGTGCGGATATGTCAAGTTGATCGGCCAGTTAAAATTATCATTCTATACTGATTATTGGTGCTCGTTGAGTATTGGCTTATAAATGAAGCATAATGCATGGAATCATACAGTTTGGGATGCATTGGAATACTTGGAGGCTTTGTCATAGCTCTTTCAGTCTCAAATGTTATCACACAATAGAAAATTGAGCTAGCTTAACGTGGGCGTTGGATTCGTGTCATTCTCAACTCTGAATAAAAAATTACAGATGATTTAGTGCGGAAATGTAAAGTTCATGGGCCACTTAAAATTATCATTCTAAACTGATCATTGGTGCTCCTTGAGTAAACGGTTATAAATGAAGGACAATGGAATGCATCATGCTGTTTGGGATACATTGGTTAAACGTGTACATTGGATTCGTATCATTCTAATCTCTAAATCAAAAGTTAAAGACGATTTAGTGCAGACATGTCAAGTTGATTGGCCACTTAAAATGATCATTCTAAACTGATCATCGGTGCTTCTTGAGTAAAGGCTTATAATTGAAGCATAATTTATGGCATCATGCAGTATGTGATACATTAGATTACTTGGAGGCTTTTTCGTAGCTCTTTTCTGTCTCAAATGTTGTCAAAATATGGAAAATTTAACTAGTTTAATATGGGCATTAGACTCCTGTCATTCTGAGCTTTAAATCAAAAGTTAAAGACAATTTAGTACGAACATGTCAAGGTTATAAGCTAGTTAAAATGATCATTCTAAACTTATCATTGGTGCTCCTTGAGTAAATGCATATGAAAAGAAGCATAATGCATGGCATCACACATTTTGGAATAGTTTGGATTACTTGGAGGCTTTGTCGTAGGTATTTTGGTCTTGAACTTTTTCATAATATAGAAAATTGAGCTAGCTTAACGTGTGCATTGGATTCGTTTCATTCTGAACTCTAAATCAAAATTTATCTAGGATTTAGTGCGGACATGTCAAATTGATCGGCCAGTTAAAATGATCATTCTAAACTGATCATTAGTGCTCCTTGAGTAAAGGCTTATAAAGAAAACACAATGCATGGCATTACGCAGTTTAGGATATATTGGCTTACTTGGAGCTTCTGTCAAAGCTCTTTCTGTCAAATATATTGTCACAATATTGAATATTTAACTAACTTAAAGTGGCCGTTGGATTCATGTCATTTTGAACTCAAAATTAAAATTTAAAGACGATTTAGTGAGGACATGATAACTTGATCTCCTAGTTAAAATGATCATTCTAAACTGATCATTAGTGCTCATTGAGTAAAGGCATATAAATGAAGTATAATGCATGGCATCATGGATTTTTGGATAGAATGGATTACTAGGAGGCCTTGTCCTAGCTATATCGGTCTTAAATTTTATCACAATACTGAAAATTGAGGTAGCTTAACGTGGCTGCTGGATTCATGTCATTCTGACCTCTAAACCAAATGTTACAGATGATTTAGTTCGGGCATGTCAAGTTGATCAGCCAGTTAAAATGATCATTCTAAACTGATCATTGGTGCTCCCTAAGTAAATGCTTATAAAGAAATTGTAATGCATGACATCATGCTGTTTGGGATACATTGGATTATTTCGAGGCTTTGTCGTAGTTCTTTCAGTCTCAGATATTGTCACAATGTGGAATAATGCGCTAACTTAACGTGTACATTGGATTTGTGTCATTTTGAACTATAAATAAAAACTAATGGACGATTTAGTGTGGATATGTCAAGTTGATTGGCTAGTTAAAAAATCATTATAAATTGATTATTGGTGCTCCTTGAGTATAGGCTTATTAATGAAGCATAATGCATGGCATCATGCATTTTGGGATACATTGGATTACTTGTAGGCTTTGTCATAGCTCTTTTAGTCTCAAATGTTGTCACACAATAGAAAATTGATCTAGCTTAACATGGGCGTTGGATTCGTGTCATTCTCGACTCTTAATCAAAAATTACAGACGATTTAGTGCAGAAATGTAAAGTTCATGGGCCAGTTAAAATGATCATTCTAAACTGATAATTGGTGCTCCTCGAGTATAGGGTTATAAGCGAAGGACAATGGATGGCATCACACAGTTTGCGATACATTGGATTACTTGGAGGATTTTTCGTACCTCTTTAAGTCTCAAATGTTGTCACAATATGGAAAATCGAGATAGCTTAACATGGGCATTGGATTCGTGTCATTCTAAATTGTATATCAAAAGTTTCGAATGATTTAATACGGACATGTCAAGTTGATCGGCCAGATAAAATGATCATTCTAAACTGATTATTGGTTCTCCTTGAGTAAGGGCTTATAAATGAAGCATGATGCATGACTTCACACAGTTTGGGATACATTGTATTACTTGGAGGCTTTCCCCTAGATCTTTCAGGCTCAAATGTTGTCACAATATAGAAAATTGAGCTAGCTTAACGTGGGCGTTGGATTCGTGTCATTCTCAACTCTGAATAAAAAATTACAGATGATTTAGTGCGGAAATGTAAAGTTCATGGGCCACTTAAAATTATCATTCTAAACTGATCATTGGTGCTCCTTGAGTAAACGGTTATAAATGAAGGACAATGGAATGCATCATGCTGTTTGGGATACATTGGTTAAACGTGTACATTGGATTCGTATCATTCTAATCTCTAAATCAAAAGTTAAAGACGATTTAGTGCAGACATGTCAAGTTGATTGGCCACTTAAAATGATCATTCTAAACTGATCATCGGTGCTTCTTGAGTAAAGGCTTATAATTGAAGCATAATTTATGGCATCATGCAGTATGTGATACATTAGATTACTTGGAGGCTTTTTCGTAGCTCTTTTCTGTCTCAAATGTTGTCAAAATATGGAAAATTTAACTAGTTTAATATGGGCATTAGACTCCTGTCATTCTGAGCTTTAAATCAAAAGTTAAAGACAATTTAGTACGAACATGTCAAGGTTATAAGCTAGTTAAAATGATCATTCTAAACTTATCATTGGTGCTCCTTGAGTAAATGCATATGAAAAGAAGCATAATGCATGGCATCACACATTTTGGAATAGTTTGGATTACTTGGAGGCTTTGTCGTAGGTATTTTGGTCTTGAACTTTTTCATAATATAGAAAATTGAGCTAGCTTAACGTGTGCATTGGATTCGTTTCATTCTGAACTCTAAATCAAAATTTATCTAGGATTTAGTGCGGACATGTCAAATTGATCGGCCAGTTAAAATGATCATTCTAAACTGATCATTAGTGCTCCTTGAGTAAAGGCTTATAAAGAAAACACAATGCATGGCATTACGCAGTTTAGGATATATTGGCTTACTTGGAGCTTCTGTCAAAGCTCTTTCTGTCAAATATATTGTCACAATATTGAATATTTAACTAACTTAAAGTGGCCGTTGGATTCATGTCATTTTGAACTCAAAATTAAAATTTAAAGACGATTTAGTGAGGACATGATAACTTGATCTCCTAGTTAAAATGATCATTCTAAACTGATCATTAGTGCTCATTGAGTAAAGGCATATAAATGAAGTATAATGCATGGCATCATGGATTTTTGGATAGAATGGATTACTAGGAGGCCTTGTCCTAGCTATATCGGTCTTAAATTTTATCACAATACTGAAAATTGAGGTAGCTTAACGTGGCTGCTGGATTCATGTCATTCTGACCTCTAAACCAAATGTTACAGATGATTTAGTTCGGGCATGTCAAGTTGATCAGCCAGTTAAAATGATCATTCTAAACTGATCATTGGTGCTCCCTAAGTAAATGCTTATAAAGAAATTGTAATGCATGACATCATGCTGTTTGGGATACATTGGATTATTTCGAGGCTTTGTCGTAGTTCTTTCAGTCTCAGATATTGTCACAATGTGGAATAATGCGCTAACTTAACGTGTACATTGGATTTGTGTCATTTTGAACTATAAATAAAAACTAATGGACGATTTAGTGTGGATATGTCAAGTTGATTGGCTAGTTAAAAAATCATTATAAATTGATTATTGGTGCTCCTTGAGTATAGGCTTATTAATGAAGCATAATGCATGGCATCATGCATTTTGGGATACATTGGATTACTTGTAGGCTTTGTCATAGCTCTTTTAGTCTCAAATGTTGTCACACAATAGAAAATTGATCTAGCTTAACATGGGCGTTGGATTCGTGTCATTCTCGACTCTTAATCAAAAATTACAGACGATTTAGTGCAGAAATGTAAAGTTCATGGGCCAGTTAAAATGATCATTCTAAACTGATAATTGGTGCTCCTCGAGTATAGGGTTATAAGCGAAGGACAATGGATGGCATCACACAGTTTGCGATACATTGGATTACTTGGAGGATTTTTCGTACCTCTTTAAGTCTCAAATGTTGTCACAATATGGAAAATCGAGATAGCTTAACATGGGCATTGGATTCGTGTCATTCTAAATTGTATATCAAAAGTTTCGAATGATTTAATACGGACATGTCAAGTTGATCGGCCAGATAAAATGATCATTCTAAACTGATTATTGGTTCTCCTTGAGTAAGGGCTTATAAATGAAGCATGATGCATGACTTCACACAGTTTGGGATACATTGTATTACTTGGAGGCTTTCCCCTAGATCTTTCAGGCTCAAATGTTGTCACAATATATAACATGGACGTTGAATTCATGGCGTTCTGAACTCTAAATCAAAAAGGTACGAACAATTTAATGCGGACATGTCAAAATGATCGGCCAGTTAAAATGATCAATCTAAACCGATCATTGGTGCTCCTTGAGTAAAGGCTTATAAATGATGATTAATAGATGGCATCACGCAGTTTGGGATACATTGAATTACTTGGAGGCTTTTTCGTACCTCTTTTAGTCTCAAATGTTGTCACAATATGGAAAATTGAGATGGCTTGACATTGGCGATGGATTCGTGTTATTCTGAACTCTAAATCAAAAGTTATATACAATTTAGTGCGGACATGTCAGTTGATCGGCCAGTTAAAATAATCATTCTAAACTGATCATTGGTTCTGCTTGAGTAAAGGCTTATAAATGAAGAATAATGCATGGTTTCACACAGTTTAGGATACATTGGATTACTTGGAGGCTTTGTCGTATCTCTTTTGGTCTCAAATGTTGTCACAATATAGAACATTAAGCTAGCTTAAAGTGGCGTTGGATTCGTGTCATTATGAACTATAAATCAAAAGTTACCGACGATTTATTGCGGACATGTCAAGTTGTTCTGCTAGGTAAAATGATCACTCTAAACTGATCATTGGTGCTCTTTGAGTAAAGGCTTCTAAATGAATCATAATGCATGAAATCACGCAGTTTGGGATACATTTAATTACTTGGAGGCTTTTTCATAGATCTTTCGGTCTTAAATGTTGTCACAATATGAAAAAATTAGCTAGCTTAATGTTATCGTTGGATTCGTGTCGTTTTGAACTCTAAATCAATGGTTATCGACGATTTTAGTGGGAAAATGTCAGGTTGATCGGCTAGTTAAAAATGATCATTGGTGCTCCTTAAGTAACGGATTATAAATGAAGTATAATGAATGTCATCCCGTAGTTTGGGATACATTGAAATACTTGGAGGATTTTTAATCCCTCTTTCAGTCTCAAATGTTGTCACAATATGGAAAATTTAGCTAGCTTAACGTGGGCGTTGGATTCGTGTCATTGTGTACTCTAAATCAAAAGTTACAAAAGATTTAGTGCAGACATGTAAAGTTGATGGGCCAGTTAAAATAATCATTCTAAACTGATTATTGGTGCTTCTTAAGTGAAGGGTTGTAAATGAAGGATAATGGATGGCATCACACAGTTTTGGATACATTGGATTATTTGGAACCTTTTTATAGCTTTTTCAGTCTTAAATTATGTCACAATATGGAAAATCGAGATAGCTTAAAATTAGTGTTGGATTCGTGTCATTCTAAACTCTAAATCAGTAGTTACGGACGATTTAGTGCGGACATGTTAAGTTGATGGGCCAGTTAAAAAATGATCATTCTAAAATTATCATTGGTACTCTTTAAGTATAGGCTTATAAATAAAGAATAATGAATGGCATCCCGCAGTTTGGGATACATTGAATTACTTGTAGACATTGTTGTAGCTCTTTTAGTCTCAAATGTTGTCACAATATCGAAAATTTAGCTAGCTTAAAGTGGGTGCTGGACTCCTTTCATTATGAACTCTAAATCAAAAGTTACAAACGATTTAGTGTGGACATGTCAAGTTGATAGGCGAGTTAAAATGATTATTCTAAACTTATCATTGGTGGTCCTTGAGTAAAAGCTTATAAATGAAGCATAATGCATAGCATTACACAGTTTGGGATACATTGGATTACTTAAAAGCTTTTCGTTGCTCTTTCAGTGTCAAATGTTGTCACAATATGGAAAAAAAATTGAGATAGCTTAACATGGACGTTTGATTCGTGTAATTCATAACTCTAAATCAAAAGTCTCAAATGTTGTCACAATATGGAAATAATCATTCTAAACGTATCATTGGTGTTCCTTGAGTAAAGGCTTATAAATGAAGCATAATAAATGGCATTCTAAAGTTTGGGATACATTGAATTACTTGAAGGCTTTTTCATAGCTCTTTCAGAGTCAAATGTTGTCACAGTATGGAAAATTTAGCAAGATTATCAAGGGCGTTGGATTCTTGATAGGCTAGTTAAAATGTTCATTCTAAACTTATCATTGGTGGTCCTTGAGTAAAAGCTTATAAATGAAGCATAATGCATGGCATCACGCAGTTTGGGATACATTGGATTACTTGGAGGCTTTTTGTAGCTCTTTCAGCTTCAAATATCGTCACAATATAGAAACTTGAGTTAGCTTAACGTGGGCATTCGATTCGTGTGTTTCTGAACTCTAAATCATAAGTTACAGATGATTTGGTGCATACATACCAAGTGGATCGGCCAGTTAAAATGATCATTTTAAAATGATCATTGGTGATCCTTGAGTAACGGCTTATAAATGAACCATAATGCATGGTATCACGCAGTTTGGGATACACTGGTTTACTTGGAGGCTTTTTCGTAGCTCTTTTAGTATCAAATGCTGTCACAATATGGAAAATTGAGCAACCTTAATGTGACCGTGGGACTCGTGTCATTTTGAACTTTAAATCAAAAGTGACAGACGATTTAATGCGGACATGTCAAGTTGATCGGCCTATTAAATTGATCATTCTAAACTGATCACTGGTGCTCTTTGAGTAAAGACTTATAAATGAGGCATAATGCACGACATCACATAGTTTGGGATACATTGGATTAGTTGGACGCTTTTACGAAGCTGTTTCAGTCCCAAAAGTTGTCACAAAATAGAAAACTAAGCTTGCTAAACGTGGTCATTGGATTCGTGTCATTCTGATCTCTAAATCAAAATGTAAGGACGATTTAGTGCGGACATGTCAAGTTGATCGCCCAGTTAAAATGATGATTCAAAACTGATCATTGGTGCTCCTTGCGTAAAGGCTTATAAATGAAGCATAATGCATGGCATCCCGTAGTTTGGGATACATTAGATTACTTGAAGGCTTATTCGTAGCTTTTTCAGTCTCAAAATTTGTCACAATATAGAAAATTAAACTGGCTTAACGTGGACATTAGATTCGTGTCATTTTGAACTCTAAATCAAAACTTAGGGACGATTTATTGCAAACATGTCAAATTGATCGGTCAGTTAAAATTATCATTCTAAACTGATCATTGGTGCTCTTTAAGAAAAGGCTTATAAATGAAGCATAATGCATGGCATCACGCAGTTTCGGCTAGATTCTATTATTTGGAGGCTTTGTCGTATCTATTTCAGAGTTAAATTTTGTCATAATATTGAAAATTGAGCTAATTTAACGTGTCATTCTGAACTCTAAATAAAAAGTTATAGACGATTTAGTGCGGACATGTCAAGTTGATCGGCCAGTTAAAATGATCATTTTAAACTAATGTGCTCCTTGAGCAAAGGCTTATAAATTAACCATAGTGCATGGCATCATGCAGTATAGGATACATTGGATTACGTGATGGCTTTTTTGTAGCTCATTCAGTCTCAATTATTGTCACATTATAGAAAATTGAGCTAGCTTAACGTGGGTGTTGGATTCGTGTCATTATGAACTCTAAATCAAAAGTTACAGTCGATTTAGTGTAGACATGTCAAGCTGATTGGCCACTTAAAATGAATCATAATGCATGGCAACACGCAGTTTGGGCTAGATTGGATTACTCTTGGAGGATTTGTCGTAGCTCTTTCAGTCTAAAATGTTGTTACAATATGGAATATTGAGCTAGCTTAATGTGGTCGTTAGACTCATGTCATTTTGGGTTCTAAATCAAAAGCTAAAGATGATTTAGTGCGGACATGTCAAGTTGATCAGCTATTTAAAACAATCATTCTAAACTCATCATTGGTGCTCCTTGAGTAAAAGCTTATAAATGAAGCATAATGGATGGCATCACGCAATTCAGGATACATTGGATTACTTGGAGCTTTTGTCGTAGCTCTTTTAGTCTCAAATGTTATCACAACATAGAAAATTGTGCTAACTTAACGTGGGCATTGGATTCGTATCATTCTGAACTCTAAATAAAAAGTTACAAACGATTTAATGCGCATATGTCAAGTTGATTGGCCAGTTAAAATGATCATTCTAAACTAATCATTGGTGCTCCATGAGTAAGGGATTATAAATGAAGTATAATGCATAACAACATGAAATTTGGGCTACATTGGATTACATGGATTCTTTTTCGTAGCTCTTTTAGTTTCAAATGTTGTCACAATATAGAAAATTGTGCTAGCTTAACGTGGGCATTGGATTCGTGTTATTCTGAACTCTAAATCAAAAAGTTACAAACGATTTAGTGTGTACATGTCAAGTCGATTGGTCAGTTAAAATGATCATTTTAAACTGATCATTGGTGCTCCTTGAGTAAGGGCTTATAAATGAAGCATAATGCATGGCATCATGAAATTTGGGCTACATTGGATTACTCGGAGGCTTTGTTGTAGTTTTTTAGTCTCAAATATTGTCACAATATATTAAATTGTGCTAGTTTAACGTGGGCATTGGATTCGTCTCATTTAGAACTCTAAATCAAAAGTTACAAATGATTTAGTGTGGACATGTCAAGTTGATTGGCCAGTTAAAATGATCATTCTAAACTGATCATTGGTGCTCCTTGAGTAAGGGCTTATAAATGAAGCATAATGCATGGCATCATGAAATTTGGGCTACATTGGATTACTTGGAGGCTTTGTCGTAGCTCTTTTAGTCTCAAATGTTGTCACAACATATTAAATTGTGCTAGCTTAACGTGGGCATTGGATTCGTGTCATTCGGAACTCTAAATCAAAATTTATGGTTGATTTAGTGCAGAAATTTGATTGGCCAGTTAAAATGATCATTCTAAACTGATCATTGGTGCTCTTTGAGTAAAGGATTATCAATGAAGCATAATGGATGTCATCACGAAGTTTAGGATACATTGGATTACGTGGAGGCTTTGTCGTAGCTTTTTCAGCCTCAAATGTTGTCACAATATGGAAAACTGAGCTAGCTTAACGTGGGCGTTGGATTCGTGTCATTCTGAACTCTAAAACAGAAGTTACATACGATTTAGTGCAGACATGTCAAGTTGATCGGCATGTTAAAATGACTATTTTAAACTGATTTGTGGTCTTCCTTAAGTAAAGGCTTATAAATAAATCATAATGCATGGCAACACACACACTACAAGAAAACTACACATTCCCGACGGCCATATTTATCGGAAAAACATCGGTAATACTGATTACCGTCTAATTACCGACGAATATCGTCTGTCAGGACTATTTCGTCGGAAATAAATTTACGTCGGAAACTTATCGGAACTTTCCGACAGATGTTTGATGGGAGGTGTTCGTCGGAAAATGCTGACGGGTATTCGATGGTCCAAGTCGTCGGAAATATCCGATAGTTTTTCAATGAAAACTCCATCGGGAATTACCGACGAATTATGGAGGGATGTTTTCCGATGACTGCTACCGTCGGGAATTTGGTCCGATGATATTTCCCGACGGTTTATAGCCGTCGGAAGTTAGACAACTGGTTTCCGACGACATAATCCGTCGGAAAAAACCAATTAATTGAAAAAATAAAAAATTTATGTTTTTAATATTTATATTTTAAAAATATTGAATTAAATATTTTTAAAATATAAATATTAAAAAAAAAATTTTTAAAAATAAATTTTATATTTTATTAAATTAAATTAATATTTTTAAATATTTTTAAAATTAATCCTACAATTAATAAATATTATAATTATAATTATAATATTAAACAATTATTTTAAAATACAAATTACAACGGAGGGGCAGTAGGAGAAGGAGGAGAAAAAAAGTTATCAGGCAATTTATTTCTTATCATTTCTACAAAGCTTTGAGATTATTCATCTCTATTTTCATAGCCGCCATTTCTTCTTTTAGCTGTTCATTCTCCTTGTTTCTAGCTGCAGATGTTGCGCCACCGGTATCTGCAACTCTCCCGAGTCCTGGATGATGACCCTTAGAAAATGGTACTTCCTGTAAAAATAAAAAAATTATTACAAAATTTAATGAAAATTATTATAATATTAATCATATATTAAAAAAAAATAAAACTTACATCAAGAACGAGATGGTTAATCTCAGAACGAGGCAATTCGACGACTGAAGATGAAGAACCAACATGAGACTGTTGGGTTAAAATATCACTTTTTTCTTTTTTACTTTTTCGATGATCTCACTAACGAGACCATCTTGGATACGATCGGAAAATTGAACTGCAGCCTTTTTTTCGAAAGCTTCTTCCACCAATTTTGTGTTCATGGGATCCCATGTAAATTCTTGTTGCATAATTTACTTATATATTACTAAAAAATATTATTAAAAACTATTTGAAACAATTATATATTTAAAATTTAAATAACTTACCGCAAACATCCTGAACCAAATCTGATATTTTTCGTACGGAATATCTCGAAAGTTGGTATATGATTTGTTCAAAAGAGAATGAAGCATCTTTAATATAGATTTGCTTATTCCATTTTTTTTGAAATACCAAACCTACGAATTTTTATTATAATAGCATTTAAATAATTATTTTAAATATAATTATAGAATAGCATTAAAATAATTATTTAAATATAATTATAGAAAATTTAATTTACCATGTCAAGTTTCCTTTATGTCTTGGATCGAGAAATGTAAAAAGTTCACGACCAGGCTGCTGAACCAATTCTTCAATTGTCATTGGTTGGAAATAATCATTTACAGATTCTAGAATTTGAATTGGTATAAAATTCGGAGTCGATGACTCACCACGTCTTTGGTAATCTTGATACAAACTTAAAACATTATGATTATGACATTTTATCAATATATCTATATTTACTATTTGTCATATTGTCTTTGAAACATAAAATTATTTAAAATAATAATCAATTATTTTTATTTTAATGAAAATTGATTATAATCATTAAATCGAGTAAAAAATAACCATGATTGGTTAAAGATTAAAAATTAAAAAATTTTACTTTTTAATTAAAGATTTTTTATTTTAATATTAAATTATATTATTTTTAAAAATTAATGTTATATTTAAAAATGGATTAAATTAAAAATATACTATTTTTATCAATAGCTCTTAAAAAATGGGTTAAAAATTAATACTAAACATCGGAACCTTCCTAATTCATCCACTAATAATAAACTTATCTCTACCTACAACACGAAACACGTGTATGAACTTAGTAACAGTGTAATGTCTATAGCATAACACTCCCACCATTCTAAACCTCAAACTAGGCACAGAGCTTCAAACATGAGACGATGTCAGCGACCGATTTGACACCCTTTTCATCAATCAAAGCCATTTGTCCAAACTGTGCTAAGGGCACAGGAAAAAATTTTCTAGTATTTATATAATTTATTGTAGAAATTTTAACCAATTTTAAGTTAAATTTCATTTATAATATTTGAAGTTATTATTCCATTAATTATTTTATAATATATAAATATCGTACATATACTTCAAAAATACATAGATAAAGATGGGTTTGGATTAAATCCCTCATATCTTGATTTGAATACCAAATTATCCTTATCGAAATCTAAAAACTTTAGACATACTAAATTTTGGAGCAGATCGTATTTAGAATATTTTGCCCATATTTTTGCCAGCCCTACTAAAACCCATATATATTACTCATACTGCATACACAATATTCATTTGACTAATTTAGGTTAATTTATAAAAACAAAACGGGAAAATCAAAGATACTCCACGGGATCGAATTGATAAAAAAAAAACTGATTTTTTTGACGATTTGGGAGGATCTAGAATGTATAAAATACTCATTTCTAGATCACTTTCAGTTAAATGAAACAGATTTACAAAACTTACATGATTTACGGTCGAATTTCGGTAACGAGAACAAATTTTCCGGTGAGAACGGCAGGGAGGCGAGAAGACTATGTTGCAGAAAAACGCGAGAGAAAAAAGAGAAGAGACAGCCGTAGGTTATATAAAACATTTCCAACAGAAATTTCCGTCGAGAATCCGTCGGTAATGAAATAAATATTTTCGCGGAAGCCCGCCTTGGGAATTATATTTCCCGCATATAGCCATCGGGAATCCATCGGCAATCCGTTGACGGTTCGACGGAAATCCGTCGGAAGGCCTAATCACATGCATGATCGACAAATATACACCCACGTTGCAATTATTTATTTGATGGTCTTCCGATGGTTTTCCGACAGACTCATTAACACCGTCGGAAAACCGTCGGTATGTTAATCAATATTTCAAAACAATATTAAATTAAAAAAGTTAAATATTATATATGTTGAAATCCGTTGGGTGAGAAAATTAATATTTTCGGTTTAGTATAATTTATTCTAATTATAATAATATGAAATGAAGTATTATCAGAAAAAGATAATGGAAAAAAAAAATTATTATCACAAATTTAATCTGAATTTGATGAATATTCCGAATTAGCTGAATTTTGGTCGTCAAACTCGCTAATCTCTTCTTATGAATCTTGCAACACGTTGTAATCATCGTTCGTGGTGTCATCAACAACAAAGTTAACTTCAAGACAAGTGTTTATTGAACCTAAGTTACCAATTGTGCTTTGTTGCATAGGCTCTTGTTCGGTAATACCACATACCATTCCTCTAGGATGTATTGAGGTAATTGTAATCCAAGGATCTTGCTTGTTTCTCACACGAGGATATCGAATGTAACAACCTGATCCGGTTGTGATGCAAGTATAAAAGGATCATATTTTTGATGTTGCTTACGAGAGTGGACAGATGTAACACCGAATTCGTCTTCACGTTGACCCATGACAGGGTCATACCAGTCACAATAGAACACAATACACCTCAAATCAATCATTCCTGGATAGTGAACTTCTAATATTTCACGAAGAATACCGTTGTATACAATTTCTCCCGATTGAGATGATACACCATAATTACAAGTTGTTTGTGAGTTTACTTCACGATGACTCTTAAAAGCATATCCACGAGTGCAGTACATTGGATAAGATTTTGCAGTAAATGTATGACCGCTCACCAACTCAACTAACCACGTGGGAAACGTTATCTCCCTAGAAGGACCTGTAGTAACCTACAAAATAATAGAATATAGTAAATTATACATATATATATATATATTGAAAATTACATAATTATGGTAACACTAACATAAAAATGCAACCATCTTGCAAATTCGCTTTTTTTTAAGTTCAACCAACTCATTCTCGCTGTAATCTGAATAATAAACACGTATTTGTTCCATGTATATCCTGTTAATTATGAAAAAAATTAACAATAAATTATAATAATAACTAAAAACAAAATTAAATTGAATGTACCTTTCATATTCCAAAACGTCATCGCAATTTGTCAAAATAACAAATGCAAGTGATTGTGTTCCTCTTCTGATAGGCATCGCAATTTTCCTTTTCCACTTAAACGTCCAATTTGTGCTAATATTTCTGACACATACACTGGATAGCTTGGTTTTTCTCCTCCATCATCATGTTGTGAAGGTCGTCAATTTTTTGTTTGCACTTGCGATGGAAAATAGTAGCTGGCAAAGTTAGATGTTCCTTCATTTGTACGACGATTGAACCTTCAATCCTGGCAAGATTTTTAACTTTTTTCTTTAGGTGGAACATATATCTCTCAAAACGATACATCCATCAGTACTGAACAGGTCCTCCAAGCGCAGCTTCTCTAGGGAGGTGAATAGGAAGATGCTCCATAACATCAAAAAATGCTGGTGGAAATATTTTCTCCAGGTTACAAATTAGAACCGGTATTTTTTCCTCCAAATTTTGGATATCGTCTGCATTAAATGATCTTGTACATAAATCTCGGAAAAAGCACCAATCCCTACATAAAAAATATATTTTAATATCATATAATATATGAAATTATTATTATATATATAAAATAATGTAAACGTCGTACCTGCAATTGCTCCGTAGACGTTTTTAGGCAGTAGATCGCTAAAGGAAAATGGGAATAATCTTTGCATGACAATATGACAATCATGAATTTTCATCCCTGAAAATTTACCTTCAATAGTATCGACACAATTACGAAGATTAGATGCGTATCCATCTGGAAATTTGACACTTTGCTTAATCCAGTCAAAGAAGTTATCTTTTGCATGCGCATCCAACCAGAATGCGGGAGACAATGATTTTCTATTTGGCATTACATGTAGTTCCTTCCGGGAACAAATATCCGGCAAATTTAATCTAGCTTTTAAATTATCTTTTGTTTTTCCTTGCATATTTAGAACGGTATTCATTATGTTGTCGAAAAAATTCTTCTCAATGTGCATAACATCTAGATTATGGCGCAACAAATGGTCCTTCCAATATGGTAAATCCCAAAAATGCTTTTCTTGTGCCAATTATGGTATTCGCCACAACCATCAACAGGGTAATGTCCGTTACCTCCACATGAAGCCGTTCTCTCAGCAGCAAAATCTCTAAGTTGAGTCATCATATAATTCCAGTCAAGAATAAGAGGTGGAGCATCAAAAAAAAAATTTTTGTTTTTCGAAAACAATGTCGTGCTCCGGCGATATGGATGATCTTGTGGTAGAAATCGACGATGACAATCGAACCAACTAGTCTTTCATCCGTGTTTCAGTTGGAACGCATCAGTATTATCTTGACAATATGGGCATGCTAATCTTCCATGCGTCGACCATCTTGATAACATACCATATGCTAGAAAATCACTTATCGTCCACATAAGTACTGCTCGTATCAAGAAGTTCTATTGGTTGGAAACATCGAATGCTTCGACACCATTTTTCCATAATATTTTTAACTCATGAATTAGTGGCTGCAAGAAAATATCAAGCGATCGCTTAGGATGCTCTGGGCCGGGGAAGAGAATTGTTAGAAATAAAAACTCTCGTTTCATGCACAAAGAAGGAGGCAAATTATAAGGTGTAACGATAACTGGCCACAACGAGTATTGCCTCCCATGCTTCCCAAAAGGGTTGAATCCATCTGTAGATAACCCGAGGTATACGTTTCTAGGCTCATATGCAAACTAGGCCGTGTGTTCAGATTGATATAACCTTTTTAACCTCTCTATTAATGGCAAATATCACATCCGTTTATGCGGAATAGGTACTCTACCGCTTGTGTCTTGAAATCGAGGTTTGTGACAAAATCGGCACTTCATGCGGTTTTCATCATTTCTCCAATAGATCATGCAGTTGTCAATATATACATCGATCATCTGATATGGCAATCCAAGACCAGATACAAGTTTTTGAACCTCGTAATATGAAGCAAGTGCAATATTATCTTCAGGTAATCATTAACACAATCTTCAGCCAAGTTGAAATCCGTCTTTATCGTCATCAACCTGCTTGCAGCAGATAAAGGCGATAATCCATCTCTACATCTTTTATACAAAGGCTGCTTGGATGCACCTAACATATCAAAAAATTTCCAGACTTCCAAATTAGGTTCCTCTATTCGGCTAATATCTTCAATGTACGATGCTCTTTGTTCACGAAATACATCATTTACCATCTCAACAGTGCCTCCGTTTATATCAACTTCTAATGCCGGTTCCTCTACCCTAACATTAGTACTATCTATCTTTTTTGAAGTACTACCATAATATTGCATTGTTGCATCAGTTTCTCCATGTGAATACCAAATTTTGTAACCCGGCATAAATCCATTCCTATACAAATGATTACGTACTTCTCTAACAGAGATTAATCTATGATTTCGACATTTAATACATGGACAATACATGTTACCGTATTCTGATGTCATGCTATTCTTTGATGCAAATTCCATGAACTCTTCAACACCTTGCGCAAATTCATCAGTCAATTCCCCCGTTGTTGAATCATATCGAGGTTTATCCATCCACGATCGAAAATACTCATAAGAACCCGAAGAACATATTTTCTTAAAAAATTTTGTTCTGTTGAAATTATGAAAGATCATATCTTATTTATAGTGAAAATTAGATATTATCACGAATTTTTAACAAATTATTATGAACTTTTAACAGATAATTATGAATTTTAAACAGATTATTCTTCAGAATATTCTCCTCTTCCGACGGAATTCCGATGGTTTCCGACCACAACCAGATAATCACATATTTTGAATAGATTTTATCTTCATCTCCCAACAGATTTCCGATGGTTTCCGACCACCGACGGATAAACACAAAATTTTAATAGATTATTCTTATGTTTCCGACGGATTGCCGACGGCATCCGACAATGGTCGGATACTTCCGACGGCGTTCCGATGAATGCGGCCAACTCCTGATGGAGTGTAAAAACACACAGGCCATCGGGAAGTCCTCGGAATATTACCGACGACCTGACATATGTCGGTAATTTTCCGATGGTTTCAAGAGGATATCCCAACAATTACATATTCGTCGGAAATTCGACGGCCTCGGTGGCGTCGGAAAATACCAACGGATCTCCGAAGGTTTTAGTTCCCTCGGTAGCCTGTCGAGAAGCCATCGCAAAATTGTTGGAAAAATCCGATGGTTTTATTTCCATCGAAAATGCCGTCGGAAAATGTTAATGTTTTCTTATAGTGACAGTTTGGGCTAAATTGGATTACTTGCAGGCTTTGTCTTAGCTCTTTCAGTCTAAAATGTTGTCACAATATGGAAACTTAAGCTACCTTAAGATGGGCATTGGACTCATGTCATTTTGAGATCTAAATCAAAACTTAGAGATGATTTAGTGCGGACATGTAAAGTTGATCAGCTAGATAAAACGATCATTCTAAATTTATCATTGGTGCTCCTTGAGTAAAGGGTTATAAATGAAGGATAATGGATGGCAACACGCAGTTTGAGTTTTATTAGATTGCTTGGACGCTTTCTCATAGCTCTTTTAGCCTCAAATGTTATCACAATATAGAAAATTGCACTAGCTTAACGTAGGCATTGGATTCGTGTCATTCTGAACTCTAAATCAAAATTTACGTACGATTTAGTACGGAAAGTTGATTGGCCAGTTCAAATGATCATTCTAAACTGATCATTGGTGCTTCTTGAGTAAAGGCTTATAAATGCATGGCATCATGCAGTTTGGGATACATTGCATTACTTGGAGGCTTTGTAGCTATTTCAGTCTCAAATATTGTCACTATATGGAAAATATATCTACCTTAACGTGGGTGTTGGACTCATGTCATTTTGAGTTCTAAATCAAAAGTTAAAAGTGATTTAGTGTGGCAATGTCAAGTTGATCAGATAGTTGAAATAATCATTTTAAACTAATCATTGGTGCTGATTGAGTAAAAGCTCATAAATGAAGCATAATGCATGGCACTACGAAGTTTGGGATAGTTTGGATTAATTGAAGGCTTTTTCATAGCTATTACAATCTTAAATTTTGTCACAATATAGAAAATTAAGCTAGCTTAATGAGGGTGGTTGATTCGTGTCATTTTTTGTCAAGTTGATCGACCAGTTAAAATAATCATTCTAAAATGATCATTGGTGCTCCGTAAGTAAAGACTTATAAATGAAGCATAATGCATGGCATCACGTAGTTTGGACAAGATTTGATTAATTGGAGGCTTTGTCGTATCTACTTTCGACTTAAATTTTTTTTAAATATTGAAAATTGAGCTAGATTAACCTGAGCATTGGATTTGTGTCATTTTGAACTTTAAATCAAAATTACAAATGATTTAGTGCGGACATGTCAAGTTGATCGGACAATTAAAACTACCATTCTAAACTGATTATTGGTCCTCCTTGAGTAAAGGGTTATAATTGAAGCATAATGGATTGCATCATCCAGTTTGGGATACATTAGATTACTTGGAGGCTTTTTCGTAGTTCTTTTGGTCTCAAATGTTGTGACAATATAGAAAATTGAGCTAGCTTAACGTGGACGTTGATTCGTGTCATTCTAAACTCCAAAACAAAAGTTATAGACGATTTAGTGCAGACATGTCAAGTTAATCGGCCAGTTAAAATTATCATTCTAAACTAATCATTGGTACTTCTTGAGTAAAAGCTTATAAATGAAGCATAATGCATGGCATCATGCAGTTTGGGATACATTAGATTACTTGGAAGCTTTCTCTTAGCTCTTTCAGTGTCTAATGGTGTCACAACATGGAAAATTGAGCTAGATTAACATGGGCGTTGGATTCGTGTCATTCAGAACTCTAAATCCAAAGTTACGTACGATTTAGTGCGGACATGTCAAGTTGATTGGCCACTTAAAATGATCTTTCTAAACTGATCATTGGTGCTCTTTTAGTAAAGGCTTATAATTGAAGCATAATGTATGACATCAAGCAGTTTGTGATACATTAGATTACTTGGAGGCTTTGTCGTAGGTCTTTATGTCTCAAATTTTGTCAAAACATGGAAAATTTAACTAGTTTAATATGGGCGTTGGACTCCTGTCAATTTGAGCTCTAAATCAAAGTTAAAGACAATTTAGTGCGAACATGTCAAGTTGATAAGCTAGTAAAAATGATCATTCGAAACTTATCATTGGTGCTCCTTGAGTAAATGCATATAAAAAGAAGCATAATGCATGGCATCAAATAGTTTGGAATAGTTTGGATTACTTGGAGGCTTTGTCATAGGTATTTTGGTCTTGAACTTTGTCATAATATAGAAAATTGGGCTACCTTAACGTGTGCGTTGGATTCGTGTCATTCAGAACTCTAAATCAAAATTTATCTTGGATTTAGTGCGGACATGTCAAATTGATCGGCCAGTTAAAATGATCGGCCAGTTAAAATGATCATTCTAAACTGATCATTAGTGCTCCTTCAGTAAAGTCTTATAAAGAAAACACAATACATGGCATCATGCAGTTTAGGATATATTGGCTTACTTGGAGCTTCTATCAAAGCTCTTTTAGTCACACAAATTGTCACAATATTGAATATTCAACTAATTTAACGTGGGCGTTGGATTCATGTCATTTTGAACTCAAAATTAAAATTTAAAGACGATTTAGTGAGGACATGACAACTTGATCTCGTAGTTAAAATGATCATTCTAAACTGATCATTAGTGCTCATTAAGTAAAGGCGTATAAATGAAGTATAATGCATGACATCATGGAGTTTGGGATAGATTGGATTACTAGGAGGCCTTGCATAGCTATAGCGGTCTTAAATTTTGTCACAATCCTGAACATTGAGCTAGCTTAATGTGGCTGTTGGATTTGTGTCATTCGGACCTCTAAACCAAATGTTACGGATGATTTAGTTCGGGCAAGTCAAGTTGATCGGCCAGCTAAAATGATCATTCTAAACTGATCATTGGTGCTCTCTGAGTAAAGGCTTATAAAGAAAGTGTAATGTATGACATCATGCTGTTTGGGATACATTGGATTACTTCGAGGTTTTGTCGTAGCTCTTTCAGTCTCAGATATTATCACAATATGGAATACTGCGCTAACTTAACGTGGATGTTGGATTCATGTCAATTTGAAGTCAAAATTAAAAGTTAAAGCAGATTTTGTGCGGACATGTCAACTTGATCTGCTAGTTATAATGATCAATCTAAGCTGATCATTTGTGCTTATTGAGTAAAGGCATATAAATGAAGCATAACACATGGTATCATAGAGCTTGGGATATATTGGATTACTTGGAGGCTTTTTCATAGCTATTTCGGTTTTAAATTAAATCATAATATAGAAAACTGAGCTAGCTTAACGTGTACATTCGATTCGTGTCATTCTGAACTCTAATTCAAAAGTTACAGACGATTTAGTGCGAACATGTAAAGTTGATCAGCCAGTTAAAATGATCATTCTAAACTTATCACTAGTGCTCAGTTTAGAATAAAGGCGTATAAATGAAGCATAATGCATGGTATCACAGAGTTTGGGATAGATTGGATTACATGGAGGCTTTGTCGTAGCTCATTTAGTGTCAAATATTTTCACAATATGGACTATTGAACTATTTTAACGTGGGCGTTGGATTCATGTCAGTTTGAGCTCTAAATTAAAAGTTAAAGACGATTTAGTGCAGAAAAATGAAGTTGATCAGCTAGTTAAAATGATCATTCTAAAGTGATCACTCGTGCTCATTGAGTAAAGGTGTATAAATGAAGAATAATGCATGACATTATGTAGTTTGGTATAGATTGGATTAATTGGTGGCTTTGTCATAACTATTTTGTTTTTAATATTTTCACAATATAGAAAATTGAGCTAGATTAACGTGGACATTGGATTCATGTCATTTTAAACTCTAAATCAATATTTACCGACAATTTAGTGCGGACATGTCAAGTTGATCTGCCAGTTAAAATGATCATTCTAAACTGATCATTAGTACTCCTTGAGTAAAGGCTTATAAAGAAAGCGCAATTCATGGCATCACGCAGTTTAGGATATATTGGCTTACTTGGAGGCTCTATCAAAGCTCTTTCAGTCACAAATATTGTCACAATATGGATTATTGACCTAACTTAACGTGTGCGTTAGATTCATGTAATATTTCAACTCAAAATTAACAGTTAAAGACGATTTTGTGTGGACATCAACTTGATCTACTAGTTAAAATGATCATTCTAAACTGATCATTTGTTATCTTTGAGTAAAGGCGTATAAATGAAGCATAATGCACACTACAAGAAAACTGCTAAAATGCCACTGTATTTTGCGACTACGTTTGCAACTGTTTTGCGACCAATTTATGACTACGAAACAATAGTCGCAAATTGGTCGCAAAAGTGGGACTAAAAGCTTGGTCCCGTATTGGTCGCAATACGCAACCATTATGCGACTAATATGCGAATAATTTGCAACTGATGGTGGCAGTCGCTAATTAGTTGCCACTTTCCGACTGAATAGCGATTGCATGTAGAAGAACCACATGTTGGTCGCATATTGGTCGCGAAATATGCGACCAATTTGCGACCACAGTAGGAGTGGCTCTATAGTCACAAAGTGGTGGCTAAGTGATAACATAAAAAACATGTGCATGGTAGGTATACCAACTTTTAAGCGACTACCGTGTATAATATATATATAGGTCTACAAGATTCGATGAAGGTGAGTCCTTATATATCCGGATCACGGAGTGCCGGATATATTTACTCACATGGGTCGTTCAAGTGGTAAATGTAAAGAAATATGACTCTCCAAAAAATAATACAAATATGCACATGCATATGTTTTACGAAATTGTGAATATTTTCGGCCACTAGAGAGGTATATACTATGAAAACAATTTCATTTATTACATTACAATTTCATTGTAATCAAGCAATATATATTAGTTTTTCATATTTAATTTTGTAGCGTGTTTGAAGATCACATTCGTTGTATGTATCCATATCTTTCGGAAGATGACATTTCATCGAAAAGAGAAGAAGAGTTCCACATATGGGTTCAAGATTATGTATGTTTAATTAATTCAAATGTATACTATATTAATTTTTAATTTTGAAATACTAATTACTTTATATATATATAATCATAGGTCAACGCATGCACTTCAATTGATCCACGCGCCTTTCCGGTATGGGCTCAAGAATTAGTTTGAAGGCCAATGAATAAAGCGTCAAATTTGCCAATCTATTTTACAAGAAGTTATATGTTCCACACAAAGAAACATGGACACAGGAGAAAGATATGTAACTACGGTATTTGTGTCAAGGGAGACAATTATTCAGATGCATCTGATGAAGCTGATTTCTACAGGATTTTAACAGATATCATTCAACTTGAGTATGTTAGACTCCTAAATTTGAAGATCACACTTTTTAAATATGAGTGGTACGATCATATGCTTTCGAAAGGAATTCGGAAGTCGGAAAATGTCGTCGTTGATATCTTATCATCAGGGAAATAAAATACGAACCATTTATTCTAGGTACATACGTAAATAACTAACTATAAATATATGTTAATTTTGTATATATTACGTACGTAAAATTCTATAAATTAATTTTGTTATGTATATAACTCACTTCTATTTCATTAATTATGATGTACCAGCCTTTCAAGCAGATCAAGTTTGTTATATTCCTTATCCGCACACCAAATCATCATCAAAACAAACATGGCTCAATGCTCTGAAAGTTAATCACAGATCTAATATTTTGGAGAAATACAAAAACAAAGACGATATTAGCCTTTTGCAACAAGAAAATGATGAAGAGGTAATAGTTGTTGAAGAGATAGAAATGGATCGTTTTGTTGATAGAGTTAATCTTATCGAAGAAATTGATTTCTATGTCGGAGATGCCAAACTATAAGATGAATTTCAATGTAATGTTTCATCTTCAGATGATGATGAGAACCAAAAGATGTAATTAATATATTTGATTTTTTATGTATTTTTTATATTTTATCCTTATATATTTTTTGTAAAATGTTGTTGTTTGTAAAAGAGTTTGTTCTACAACTCCTAATCATGTTATCAATCTTATATAATTCATATTATTCACAAAAACATATAATTTAGGTTTCAATACATTAATTGTGAGTACTTTGACACTATATTGCGACTACATTACGAACATGGTGGCAAATTGGTCACAATTATTACATGTGGTTGCAAATCAGTCGCACATTTGCAAAATACATATTTACAAAATACTGTGGTCACAAAATTATTTACAAAATATCGACCACTTTGGGACTACATACGGTAAATTTACATTTTTCCCTATGTATTTGTCACTTTTACAACTTATTGTTGCATTTCTAGGTAAGTATTAAGCATTATAGGTGGCCAAATATAAAGAAAATCAAATTTGTGTGTGATGTAAATGTTAGAAACATTTGAAGTGTATATAATAGGTATAAGGTTAAGGGAATGTGTTAAGTGTTTTATGAAATTGATATGTAAATTTAGTAAATGTTGTTGTTTACTCACTAATTGAAGCTTATACAACTTCTAATGATGTTATCATTCTTATATAATTCAATGTATTCACAAAATCATATAATTTAGGGTTTTGGGTATTAATTGTGAATATTTTGCCGTCACATTGCCACTACATTGGGAATGTGGTGGCAAATTGGTCACAAAAATTGCACGTGATCGCAAATCAGTCGCAATTTTGTGATTGATTTGCGACTACATAGGAAAAACCAGATTACAGTCAATAAAATAAAATGTGGTTGTAAATCAGTCGCAAATTTGCCACTGATTTGCGATCATAAATGGTGGGAGATGAAAATTCTTGAAAATTTTCAACTCCCACCGAATTCAGAGGTGGTCGCAAATCAGTCGCATATTTGCAATTAATTTGCAACCACAGGTGAATTCATTGAATTTAAATACGTGGTCGTAAATCAGTCGCAAATTTGCGACTTATTTGCGACTGATTTGCGACCACTAGTGCATTCGGTGGGAATCAAAAATTCTCAAAATTTTTGATTCCCACCAAATTAAAGTGGTCGCAAATCAATCGCAAAATTGTGACTGATTTGCGAGCACCATTTAATTTTACATTTTGCCACTGATTTGCAACTACACATATGGTCGCAAAAAAAAATCTATAAATACGTGACCAATTTTCCGTCATTCTCACACTTCAAGCTTTCCTAACTTTCTAAACTCCTCTAAAAAACACTTATCCAATTTCCAACACTTCAAACCCTTCAAACCCAATGGCAAGTAGCACTAGGTCGATGAGAGGTCGTGCAAGATGATAAATCTCGTCTTCTTCCGGCCGTGGTAACTCTTCGGCCTCCTCTAACCCCTCACACGCTGCTTTTAGAGCGGTATCCCGCCTACCACCTTAGTACGCCTTCACTCCTCACACGGTTTCTGAAACCAAACAGTCTAATCGGTTTTAGGAATCGGAGGAGCATGAAAAGGAAGAGGTTCCGCCATCGCAAACAGAAACGGGGGAACAAACTATTACTTTAGATAGTTTGTTACAAATGAAGCATAATGCATGGCATCACACAGTTTGGGGTATACTGAACTACTTTTAAGGTTTCTCGTAGCTCTTTCAGTCTCAAATGTTGGCAAAAATATGCAAAATTGAGCTAGCCTAATGTAGGCCTTGGATTTGTCTCATTTTGAGTCTAAATTAAAAGTAAAAGATGATTTAATACAGACATGTCAAGTTGATCAGCTAGTTAAAATCATCATTCTAAACTGATCATTGGTGCTCATTGAGTAAAGACGTATAAATGAAACATAATGCATGCAATCACGCAATTCGGGATAGAGTGGATTATTTGGAGGCTTTGTCATAGCTACTTCGGTTATAAATTTTGTCACAATATAGAAAACTGAGCAAGCCTAACGTGGGCCTTGAATTTGTGTCATTCTTAATTCTAAATCAAACAATACAGACGATTTAGTTCGGACATGTTAAGTTGATCGGCTAGTTAAAATGATCATTTTAAACTGATCATTGGTGCTCCTTGAGTAAACGCTTATAGTGAAAGCATAATGAACGGCATCACGCAGTTTGGGATAGATTGGATTACTTGGAAGATTTGTTGTAGCTCTTTCAGTCTCAAATATTGTCACAATCTGGAATATTGAGTTAGTCTAATATGGGCATTGAGTAAAGGCTTATAAAGAAGCATAATGCATGGCATCACGCAGTTTGGGATAGATTGGATTACTTGGAGGCTTTTTCGTAGCTATTTTAGCCTTAAATTTCTTCACACTATAAAAAATTGAGCTAGCTTAACGTGGGCATTGGATGCGTGTCATTCGGAGCTCTGAATCAAAAGTTACGGACGATTACGTGGTGACATGTCCAGTTGACTAGCTAGTAAAATGATCATTCTAAACTGATCATTGGTGCTCATTGAGTAAAGCCTTATAAATGAAGCATAATGCATGGCGTCACTCTGTTTGCGATAGATTTGATTACTTGTAGGCTTTACATCACTATTTAAGTCTTAAATTTTGTTACAATATAAAAGATTTAGCTAGCTTAACGTGGCCTTTTGGTTCGTGTTATTCTGAGCTCTGAATCAAAATTTACGGACGATTTTATGCGGACATGTCACGATGATGGGCGAGCTAAATGATCATTCTAAATTTACCAATGGTCCTTATTGAGTAAAGGCATATAAATGAAGTATAATGCATGGCATCAAGCAGTTTGTGATAGATTGGATTACTTGGAGGCGTTTTCGTAGCTATTTTAGTCTTAAATTTCATCACGCTATAGAAAATTTAGCTAGCTTAATGTGGGCATTGGATTCGTGTCATTTGGAGCTCTTAATCAAAAGTTACAGGAGATTTAGTGTGGACATGTCAAGTCTCTCAATCAGTTAAAATGATCATTCTAAACTGATCATTTGTGCTCATTCACTCATTCAGTAAGGGCTTATAAATGAAACATAATGCATGGCATAATGCTGTTTGCGATAGATTCGAATACTCTGAGGCTTTGTCGCTATTTAAGTCTTAAATTTTCTTACAATATAGAAAATTTAGCTAGCTTAACGTGGGCGTTGGATTAGTGTCATTATGAGCTGTGAATCAAAAGTTACGGACGATTGTATGCAGACATGTCACGTTTATCGACGAGTTAAAATGATCATTCTAAACTTATCATTGGTGCTCATTGAGTAAAGGATTATTAATGAAGCAGAGTGCATGACATCAAGTAGTTAGTGATAGATTCGATTACTTGGAGGTTTTGTCGTAGCTATTGCAGTCTTAAATTTTGTCCCAATATAGAAAATTGAACTAGCTTAATGTGGGCATTGAATTCGTGTAATTCTGAGCTCTGAATCAAAAATTACGAACGATTTGGTGCGGACATTTCAAGTTGATCGGCGAGTTAAATGATCATTGTAAACATATCATTGGTGCTCATTGAGTAAAGGCTTATAAATGAAGCATAATGCATGGCATCAAGCATTTTGCGACAGATTGGATTATTTGGAGGCTTTTTCATAGCTATTTTAGTCTTAAATTTCGTCACACTATAGAAAATTGATAAAGCCTAACTTGGGCATTGGATTCGTGTCATTCTGAGCTCTTAATCAAAAGTTACAAACGATTTTGTGCGGAAATGCAAGTTACTCTGTCAGTTAAAATGATCATTCTAAACTGATCATTGGTCCTCATTGAGTAAAAGCTTATAAATGAAGCATAATGCATGACATCACGCTGTTTGCAATAGATTTGATTACTTGGAGGCTTTGCGTAGCTATTTAAGTCTTAAAATTTGTTACAATACAGAAAATTTAGATAGCTTAACGTGGGGTTGGACTCGTGTCATTTTGTGCTCTGATTTAAAAGTTACGGACGATTTTGTGCGGACATGTGAAATTGATCGGCGAGTTAAATGATCATTCTAAACTTATCACTGGTGGACATTGAATAAAGGCTTATTAATGAAGCATAGTGCATGACATCAAGCACTTTGCGATAGATTCAATTACTTGGAGGCTTTGTCGTAGCTATTTCAAGCTTAAATTTTGTCACAATATCGAAAACATAGGTACCTTAAAGTGGGCATTGGATTCTTGGCATTCTGAGCTCTGAATCAAAAGTTACCGACGATTTAGTGCGTACATGTCAGGTTGACCAACAAGTTAAAATAATCATTCTAAACTGATCATTGGTGCACATTGAATAAAAGCTTAATAATGAAGGATAATGCATGGCATCAACCAGTTTGGGATAGATTGGATTACTTGGAGGGTTTGTCGTAACTATTTTAGTCCTAAATGTTTTCACAATATAGAGAATTTAGCTAGCTTAACATGGACATTGGACTCGTGTCATTCTGAGCTCTTAATCAAAAGTTACAAACGATTTAGTGTGGACATGTCAAGTTGCTCGTTCAGTTAAAATAATCATTCTAAACTGATCATTGGTGCTTATTGAGTAAAGGCTTATAAATGAAGCATAATGCATGGCATCACGCTGTCTGCGATAGATTCGATTACTTGGAGGCTTTGTGAGCTATATAAGTCTTAAATTTTGTTACAATATAGAAAATTTAGCTAGTTTAACGTGGGCTTAGGATTGGTCTCATTTTGAGCTCTGAATCAAAAGTTACGGATAATTTTGTGAACACATGTCACGTTTATCGGCGAGTTAAAATGATCATTCTAAATTCGTCATTGATGTTCATTGAATAAAGGCTTATTAATGAAGCATAGAGCATGACATCAAGTAGTTTGCGATAGATTCGATTACTTGAAGGCTTTTTTGTAACTATTTTAGACTTAAATTTTGTCACAATATAGAAGATTGAACTAGCATAATGTAGGCATTGGATGTCACAAGTTGACTGGCGAGTTAAAATGATGATTCTAAATTTATCACTGGTGCTCATTGAGTAAAGGATAATTAATGAAGCATAATTTATGGCATCAAGCAATTTGCGAATGATCAAGCATAACTATTTCAGGCTTAAATTTTTTCACAATATAGAAAAATGAGCTAGCTTAACGTGAGCATTGGATTCGTGTCATTCTGAGCTTTGAATCAAAAGTTACAGACGATTTAGTGCGGACATGAGAAGTTGATCAGTCGGTTCAAATTATCATTCTAAACTGATCATTGCTGCTCATTGAGTAAAGTCTTATAAGTGAAGCATAATGCATTGCATCACGCTCTTTGCGATAGATTCGATTACTTGGAGCCTTTGTCGTAGCCATTTCAGTCTTAATATTTGCACAATATCGAAAATTTATCTATCTTAACGTGGGCATTGGATTCGTGGCATTATGATCTCTGAATGAAAAGTTAAAGACGATTTAGTGCGGACATGTCAAGTTGACCGGAGAGTTAAAATAATCATTCTAAATTGATCATTGGTGCATACTGAGTAAAAGCTTATTAATGAAGCATAATGCATGGAATCAAGCAGTTTTCGATAGATTGGATTACTAGGAGTATTTCTCGTAGCTATTTTAGTGATAAAGTTTTTCACAATATTGAAAATTGAGCTTGCTTGACATGAGCATTGATTTCGTGTCATTCTGAGCTCTGAATCAAAAGTTGCATATGATTTAGTGCAGGCATGTCAAGTTGATTGGTCGGTTAAAATGATGATTCTAAACTGATCGTTGGTGATCATTCAATAAAGGCTTATAAATCAAGCATAATGCATGCATCACGCTGTTTTTGTTAGATTCGATGACTTGGAGGCTTCACGTAGCTATTTAAGTCTTAAATTTTGTTACAGTATAGAAAATTTAGCTAGCTTAACATGGGCATTGGGGTCGTGTCATTCTAAGCCCTGAATCAAAGTTACGAACGATTTTGTGCAGACATAACATGTTGATCGGCGAGTTAAAATGATGATTCTAAACTTATCATTGGTGCTCATTGAGTAAAGGCTTATTAATGAATTATAGTGCATGACATCAAGCAGTTTGCGAAAGATTCAATTACTTGGAGGCTTTGTTTTAGCTATTTCAGCATTAAATTTTGTTATAATATTGAAAATTTAGTTACCTTAACGTGGGTATTGGATTTATGGCATTCTAAGACCTGAATAAAAAGTTACAGACGATTTAATGCGGACATGTCAAGTTGACCGGGAGTTAAAATAATCATTCTAATCTGATCATTGGTGCACATTGAGTAAAAGCTTAGTAATGTAGCATAATGCATGGAATCAATCAGTTTATGATAGATTGGGTTACTTGTAGCCTTTGTCGTAGAGATTTTAGTTTTAAATTTTTTCACAATTTTGAAAATTCAGCTAGCTTGACATGAGCGTTGGATTCGTGTCATTCTAAGCTATGTATCAAAAGTTACAGATGATTTAGTACATGCATGTTAAGTTGATCGGTCGGTTAAAATGATCATTCTAAACTAATCATTCGTGCTCATTGGGTAAATGCTCATTAATGAAGCATAATGCGTGGCATCATGCAGTTTGCGATAGATTTGATTACTTGGAGTTATTGTCCTAGCTAATTCAGTCTTCCATTTTGTCATAATATAGAAAATTTATCTAGCTTAACATGGGCATTGGATTCGTGTCATTCTGATCTCTATATCAAAAGTTACAGACAACTTTATGTGGATATGTCAGGTTGACCGGTAGTTAAAATGATCATTCTAAACTGATCATTAGTGCTCATTGAGTAAAGGCTTATTAATGAAGCATAGTGCATGACATCAACCAGTTTGTGAGAGATTCGATTACATAGAAATTTTGTCATAGCTATTTCAGTCTTAAATTTTGTCACAATATCAAAAATTTAGCTAGCTTAACGTGGGCATTGGATTCATGGCATTTTGAGCTCTGAATAAAAAGTTACGAACGATTTAGTGCAGACATGCCAAGTTGACTGGCGAGTTAAAATAATCAATCTAAATTGATCATTGGTGCACATCGAGTAAAAGCTTATTAATGAAGAAGAATGCATGGCATCGAGCAGTTTACGATGGATTGGATTTCTTGGAGGATTTGTTGTAGCTATGTAAGTCATAATTTTTTTCACAATATAGAATATTGAACTAGCTTAACATGAGTATTGGATTCGTGTCATTCTGAGCTCTGAATCAAAAGATACGGACAATTTAGTGCGGAAATGTCCAGTTGATCAGTTAATTAAAATGATCATTCTAAACCGATCATTGGTGCTCATTGGGTTAAGGCTTATTAATGAAGCATAATGCGTGGCATCACGAAGTTTGCGATAGATTTGATTAATTGGAGGATTTGTTGTAGTTATTTTAGTCTTCAATTTTTTCACAATATAGAAAATTGAGTTAGCTTAACGTGGGCATTGGATTCGTGTCATTCGGAGCTCTGAATCAAAAAGTAGGGAAGATATTGTGCGGACATGTCATGTTGACCGATAGTAAAAATGAGTATTCTAAATTGATCATTGGTGCTCCTTGAGTAAAGTTTTATAAATGAAGTATAATGCATGGCACCACGCATTTTGGGATAGATTGGATTACTTGGAGGCTTTGGCATAGTTAATTTGACCTTAAATTTTGTCACAGTATAGAAAATTAAACTAGCTTAATGTGGGCATTGGATTCGTGTCACTCTGACCTCTGAATCAAAAGTTATGGACGATTTTGTGCGGACATGTCAAGCTAATCGGGTAGTTAAAATGATCACTCTAACTGATCATTAGTGCTCATCGAGTAAAGGCTTATTAATGAAGCATAATGCATGGCATCAAGCAGTTTTCGATAGATTGGATTACTTGGAGGCTTTGTCGTAGCTATTTTAGTCTTAAATTTCGTCAGACTATAGAAAATTGAGCTTGCTTAACGTGTGCATTAGATTCGTATCATTCTGAACTCTTAATCTAAAGTTACGGACGATTTCGTACGAACATGTCAAGTTGACTGGCGAGTTAAAATGATCATTCTAAACATATTATTGGTGTTCATTTAGTAAAGGCTATTTAATCGAGCACAATTTATGGCATAGAGCAATTTGCGATAGATTGGATTATTTGGAGGCTTTGTCGTAGCTATTTTAGTCTTAAATTTTTTCACAATATAGAAAATTGAGCTAGCTTAACGTGAGCGTTGTATTCGTGTCATTCTTATCTCTGAATCAAAAGTTAGAGACAATTTAGTTCAAACATTTCAAGTTGATTGGTCAGTTAAAATGATCATTCTTAACTGATCATTGGTACTCATTGAGTAAAGGCTTATTATTGAAGCATAATGCATGACATCAAGCAGTTTGCAATAGATTCGATTACTTGGAGGTTTTTCGTAGCTATTTCAGTCTTGAATTTTGTCACAATACCAAAAATTTAGCTAGCTTAACGTGGGCATTGGATTCGTGGCATTTTGAACTCTGTATCAGAAGTTACAGATGATTTAGTGTGGACATGTCAAGTTGACCGGCGAGTTAAAATAATCATTCTAAACTGATTATTGGTGTGCATTGAGTAAAAAATTATTAATGAAGCATAAGGCATGGAATCAAGTAATTTGTGATAGATTGGATGACTTGGAGGCTTTGTTGTAGCTATTTCAGTCTAAAATTTTTTCACAATATTGAAAATTGAGCTATCTTGACATGAGAGTTGGATTCGTGTCATTATTAGCTCCGAATCAAAAGTTAGAGACGATTTAGTGCAGGCATGTCTAGTTGATCGGTCAGTTAAAATGATCATTTTAAACTGATCATTGGTGCTCATTGAGTAAAGGCTTATTAATGAAGCATAATGCATGACATCACGCTATTTGCGATAGATTCGATTACTTGGAGGTTTTGTCGTAGCTACTTTTGTCCTAAATTTTGTCAAAATATAGGAAATTTAGCTGGCTTAACATGGGCGTTGGATTGCGTGTCATTCTGAATTCTGAATCAAAAGTTACGGATGATTTTGTGTTGTCATGTAAAGTTGATCGGCGAGTTAAAATGATTATTCTAAACTTATCATTGGTGCTCATTGAGGAAAGGCTTATTAATGAAGCTTAGTGCATGAAATCAAGCAGTTTGTGAGAGATTCGATTACCTGGAGACTTTGTCGTAGCTATTTCAGTCTTAACTTTTGTCACAATATCAAAAATTTAGCTAGCTTAATGTGGCCATTGGATTCATGGCATTCTGAGCTCTGAACCAAATGTTACAGATGATTTAGTGCAGACATGTTAAGTTGACCGGCGAGTTAAAATAATCATTTTAAACTGATCATTGTACACAGTGAATAAAAGCTTATTAATGAAGCATAATACACATCGAGCAGTTTGCAATAGATTGGATTTCTTGGAGGCTTTGTTGTAGCTATTTCAGTCATAATTTTTTCACAATATAGAATTTTCAGCTATCTTAACATGATCTCCGGATTCGTGTCATTCTGACCTCTTAATCAAAAAGTTACAGATGATTTAGTGCGGACATGTCAAGTTGTTTTGGCCAATTAAAATGATCATTCTAAACTGATCATTGGTGCCCATTGGGTTAAGGGTTAATAATGAAGCATAATCCGTGCCATTACACAGTTTGCGATAGATTCGATTACTT
Organism: Pugionium dolabratum; assembly: GCA_018901945.1. Taxonomy (NCBI): domain Eukaryota; kingdom Viridiplantae; phylum Streptophyta; class Magnoliopsida; order Brassicales; family Brassicaceae; genus Pugionium; species Pugionium dolabratum. The sequence continues at coordinate 355,859 of JAEVFF010000084.1, read as the reverse complement.
GGAGGCTTTGGTGTAGCTATTTTAGTCTTTAATTTTGTCACAATATAGAAATTGAGCTAGCTTAACGTGGGTATTGGATTCGGGTCATTCGGATCTCTAAATCAAAAATTACGGAAGATTTTGTGCGGACATGTCATGTTGACCGGTAGTAAACATGATCATTCTAAACTGATCATTGGTGCTCCTTGAGCAAAGGCTTATAAATGAAGAATAATGCCTGACATCACGCAGTTTGGAATACATTGCATTACTTGGAGCATTTGTCGTAGCTATTTCGGTCTTAAATTTTGTCGCAATATAGAAAATTAAAATAGATTAATGTGCGCATTGGATTAGTGTCATTCTGACCTCTTAATCAAAAGTTACGGACGATTTTGTGGGGACATGTAAAGCTGATCGGGTAGTTAAAATGATCGTTCTAACTGATCATTAGTGCTCATTGAGTAAAGGATTATTAATGAAGTATAATACATGGAATCAAGCAGTTTATGATAGATTGGATTACTTGGAGGCTTTGTTGTAGCTATTTTGTCTTAAATTTTGTCATACTAGACAAAATTGAGCTAGTTTAACGTGGGCATTGGATTCGTGTCACTTTGAGCTCTGGATCAAAAGTTACGGACGATTTTGTGCGGACATGTCAAGTTGACCGGGTAGTTAAAATGATCATTTTAAACTTATCATTGGTGCACATTGAGCAAAGGCTAATTAATGAAGCATAATTTATGGCATCAAGCAATTTACGATAGATTGGATTACTTGGAGGCTTTGTCGTAGCTATTTCAGTTTTAAATTTTTACACAATATAGAAAATTGAGCTAGTTTAATGTGAGCGTTAGATTCGCATCATTCTTAGCTCTGAATCAAAAGTTACAGACGATTTAGTGCGGGCTTGTCAAGGTTATCGGTCATTAAATGATCATTCTAAACTTATCATTGGTACTCATTGAGTAAAGGCTTATAAATGAAGCATAATACATGGCATCATGTTGTTTGCGATAGATTCGATTACTTGGAGGCTTGGCATAGCTATTTAAGTCTTAAATTTTGTTACAATATATAAAATTTAGCTCGCTTTACATGAGCGTTGAATTTCTGTCACTCTGAGCTCCGAATCAAAAGTTAGAGACGATTTAGTGCGGACATGTCAAGTTGATCGGTCAGTTAAAATGATCATTCTAAACTGATCATTGGAGCTCATTGAGTAAAGGCTTATTAATGAAGCATAATGCATGGCATCACGCTGATTGCGATATATTCGATTACTTGGATGTTTTTTCGTAGCTAATTAAGTCTTTAATTTTGTCACAATATAGGAATTTTAGCTCGGTTAACGTGGGAGTTGGATTCGTGTCATTCTGAACTCTGAATCAAAAGTTATAGACGATTTTTTGCTATCATGTAAAGTTGATCGGCGAGTTAAAATGTCATTCTAAACTTATCATTATTGCTCATTGAGTAAAGGCTTATTAATGAAGCATTGTGCATGACATCAAGCAGTTTGCGATAGATTCGATTACTTAGAGATTTTGTCGTACATATTTTAGTCTTAAATTTTGTTACAAGATCGAAAATTTAGCTAGCTTAATGTGGGCATTGAATTCATGGCATTTTGAGCTTTGAATCAAAAGTTACAAGCGATTTAGTGCAGACATGTCAAGTTGACCGGCGAGTTACAATAATCATTCTAAACTGAACATTGGTGCACATTGAGTGAAAGCTTATTAATGAAGCATAATGCATGGCATCAAGCAGGTTGCTATAGATTGGATTACTTGGAGGCTTTGTTGTAGCTATTTGAGTCTTAAATTTTTTGCAATATATAGAAAATTGAGCTAGCTTAACATGAGCTCTGGATTCGTGTCATTTTAACCTCTGAATCAAAGAAACAGACGATTTAGTGCGGACATGTCAGGTTGATCGGTAAATTTAAATGATCATTTTAAACCGATCATTTGTGCTAATTGGGTAAAGGCTTATTAATGAAGCATAATGAGTGGCATCACGCAGTTTGCGATAGGTTCGATTACTTGGAGGCTTTGTTGTAGCTATGTTAGTCTTCAATTTTGTCACAATACAGAAAATTGAGATAGTTTAACATGGGCATTGGATTTGTGTCTTTATAGCCCTGAATCAAAGGTTACGAACAATTTTTTCTGGACGTGTCAAGTTGATGGGTAGTTAAAATGATCATTTGAAACTGCTCATTGGTGCTCGTTGAGTAAACGTTTATAAATGAAGCCTAATGAATGACATTACGATTTTGAGATAGATTAGATTACTTGGAGGCTTTGTTGTAGCTATTTCGGTCTTACATTTTGTCACACTATAGAAAATTGAGATAGTTTAACGTGGGCATTGGATTCGTGTTATTCAGAGCTCTGAATCAAAAGTTAAGGACGATATCGTGCATACATGTCAAGTTGACCGGCTAGTTAAAATAATCATTCTAAACTGATCATTGGTGCTCATTGATATGGGCTTATTAATGAAGCATAATCCATGGCATCAAGCAGTTTGCGATAGATTGAATTACTTGGAAGCTTTGCCGTAGCTACTTCAGTCTTAGATTTATTCATAATATAGAAAATTGAGCTAGCTTAACGTAATCTTTGGATTCGTGTCATTCTAATCTCTTAATAAAAAGTTACAAACGATTTAGTGTGGATATGTCAAGTTGATCGATCAGTTAAAATGATCATTCTAAACAATTCATTGGTGATCATTGAGTAAAGGCTTATTAAGGAAACATAATGCATGGGATCATGTTGTTTGCGACAGATTCGATTTCTTTTAGGCTTTTACGTAGCTATCTAAGTCTTAAATTTTGTAACAATATAGAAAATTTAACTATCTTAATGTGGGCGTTGCATTCGTATCATTCTGAGCTCTGAATCAAAAGTTACGGACGATTTTGTTCCGTCATGTCAGGTTGTTCGGCGAGTTAATATGATCATTCTAAACTGATCATTGGTGCTGATTGAGTAAAGGCTTATTAATGAAGCATAATGTATCGCATCAAGCAGTTTGTGATAGATTCGAGTACTTAAAGGCGTTGTTGTAGCTATTTGAGTCTTAAATTTGGTTACACTATAAAAAATATGTCAAGGTTATCGGCCTGTTAAAATGATCATTCTAAACTGATCAAGTGTGCTCATTGACTAAAGGCTTATAAATAAAGCATAATACATGGCATCACACTGTTTGCGATAGATTCAATTACTTGGAGGCTTTGCGTAGCTATTTAAGTCCTAAATTTTTTCACAATAGAAAAAGTTTAGCTAGCTTACTGTGGGCGTTTGATTCGTGTCATTTGGAGCTCTGAATGAAAAGTTACGGAGGATTTTGTGCGGACATGTGAAGTTGATCGGCGAGTTAAAATGATTATTATAAACTGATCGTTCGTGCTCATTGAGTAAATGCTTATTAATGAAGCATAATGCCTGCCATTACACAGTTTGCGATAGATTCGATTACTTGTAGGATTTTTCGTAGCTATTTTAGTTTTCAATTTTGCCACTATATAGAAAATTGGGCTAGCTTAATGTGGGCATTCGATACGTGTCATCCCGAACCCTGAATCAAAAGTTATGGACGATTTTGTACTGATATGTCAAGTTGACCGGTAGTTAAAAATGATCATTCTAAACTGATCATTGCTGGTTATTGAGTAAAGGCTTATTAATGAATCAAAATGCATGGCATCACGCAGTTTGCAATAGATTCGATTTCGTGGAGGCTTTTTTGTAGCTATTTTAGTCTTCAATTTGTCATAATATTGAAAATTAGGCTAGCTTAATGTGGGCATTGGATTCATGTCATTCTTAGCTTTGAATCAAAAGTTACGGACGATTTTGTACACACTTGTCAAGTTGACCGGTAGTTCAAATGATCATTCTAAACTAATCATTGGTGCTCCTTGAGTAAAGGCTTATAAATGTAGCATAATGCATGGCATCACGAGTTTGGGATAGATAGGATTACTTGGAGGCTTTCTCGTATTTATTTTGGTCTTTAATTTTGTAATAATATGAAAAATTGAACCTTAATGTGGGTGTTGGATTCGTGTCATTCAGCGCTCCGAATCAAAAGTTACGGATGATTTTGTGCGGACATGGCAAGATTGTGCGATCAGCTACTTAAAATGATCAATCTAAACTGATCATTAGTGCTCACTGATTAAATATTTATTAATGAAGCATAATGCATGGCATCAAGCAGTTTGCGATAGATTGGATTGCTCGGAAGCTTTTGTTGTAGCTATTGAAGTCTTAAATTTTGTCACACTATAGAAAACTGAGCTAACTTAACGTGGGCAATGGAGTCTCATCATTCTGAGCTCCGAATCAAAAGTTACGGAGGATTGTGTACAGACATGTCAAGTTGACCTGTGGTAAAAATGATCATTTTAAACTGATCATTGGCGCTCCTTGAGTAAAGGCTTATTAATGAAGCATAATGCATGGCATCACACAGTTTGCACTAGATTCAATTACTTGGAGGCTGTTTTGTAGCTATTTTAGTCTTCAATTTTGTAACAGTATGGAAAACTGGGCTAGCTTAACGTGGGCATTGGATTCGTGTGATTCTGAGCTCAGAATCTAAAGTTACAGACGATTTAGTGCGTATATGTAAAGTTGATCGGTCACTTAAAATGATCATTCTAAACTGATCAGGTGCTCATTGAGTAAGGATTATTAATGAAACATAATGAATGGCATCACGCTGTTAGCGATAGATTTGATTTCTTGGAGGCTTTGTCTTAGCTATTTAAGTTTTAAAGTTTGTCACAATATAGAAAATTTAACTCGCTTAACGTGCGCGTTGCATTCGTGTCATTCAGAGCTCTCAAAAGTTACGGATGATTTCGTGCGGATATGTCAAGTTGACCGGCTAGTTAAAATGATCATTCTAAACTGATCATTGGTGCTCATTGATAAAGGCTTATTAATGAAGCATAATTCATGGCATCAAGCAGTTTGCGATTTATTGGATTACTTGGAGGCTTTGTCATAGATATATTGGTCTTAAATTTTGTCACAATATAGAAAATTGAGTTAGCTTAATGTGGGCGTTGGATTACTTGGAAGCTTTTTCGTAGCAATTTCAGTATTAAATTTTGTCACTCTATAGAAAATTGAGGTAGCTTAATGTGGGCATTGAATTCCTATCATTCAGAGCTCGGAATCAAAAGTTACGGATGATTTCGTGCAGACATATCAAGTTGACCAGTGAGTTAAAATGATTATTCTAAACTTATCATTGGTGCTCATTCGGTAAAGGCTAATTAATGAAACAAAATTTATGGCATCAAATAGTTTTCGATAGATTAGATTACTTGGATGCTTTGTTGTAGCTATTTCAGACTAAAAGTTTTTTTCAAAATATAGAAAATTGAGCTAGCTTAATGTGGGTGTTGGATTCGGTCATTTTGAGTTCTGAAATAAAAGTTACATACGATTTAGTGCGGACATGTCGAGTTGATCGGTAGTAAAAATGATCATTCTAAACTTATCATTGGTGCTCATTGAGTAAAGGCTTATAAATAAAGCATAATGCATGGCATCACGCTATTTGCAATAGCTTCGATTACTTGAAGGATTTGCGTAGTTATTGAAGTCTTAAATTTTTTCACAATATTGAAAATGTTTTTATTGATGAGGAATATTGCATGGTATCATGCATTTTACGATAAATTGGATTAATTGGAGGTTTTATCATAGCTATTTTAGTCTTCAATTTTTTCGCGATATAGAAATTTTAGCTAGCTTTACATGAGCGTTGGATTCGTGTCATTCTAATATTTGAATCAAAAGTTACAGACGAGTTAGTGTGGACATGTCAAGTTGATCGGCGAGTTAAAATGATCATTCAATACTTATCATTGGTGCTCATTGGGTTAAGCCTTATTAATGAAGCATAATGCGTGGCATCACACAGTTTGCGATAAATTCGATTACATGGAGGGTTTGTCGTGGCTATTTTAGACTTCAATTTTGTCACAATATAGAAAATTGAGCTAGCTTAACATGAGCATTGGATTAATTTCATTATGAGCTTTGAATCAAGAGTTACAGACGATTTAGTGCGGACATGTCAAGTAGATCGGCGAGTTAAAATGATAATTCTAAACTTATCATTGGTGCTCATTGAATAAAGGTTTATTAATGAAGCATATTGCATGACATCACGCAGTTACAATAGTTTAGATTACTTAGAGGCTTTGTTGTAGATATTTCAGTCTTAAATTTTGTCACAATATAGAAAATTAGCTACCTTAACGTGGGCATTGGATTCATGGCATTTTGAGCTCTGAATCAAAAGTTACTGAAGATTTACTGAAGACATGTCAAATTGACCGGCGAGTTAATACAATCATTTTAAACTGATCATCGGTGCTCATTGAGCAAAAGCTTATTAATGAAGCATAATGCATGGCATCAAGCAGTTTGTGATAGATTGGATTATTTGGAGGTTTTGTCGTAGGTATTTCAATTTTACATTTTTTCACAATATAAAAAATTGAACTAGATAAACATGAGCGTTGGATTCGTGTCATTCTGAGATCTAAATCAAAAGTTATAGATGACTTAGTGAGGACATGTCAAATTGATTTTTCAGTTAAAATGATCATTCTAAACTTATCATTGGCGCTCATTGAATAAATGCTTATTAATTAAGCATAACGGGTGGCATAACGTAGTTTGTAATAGATTCGATTGATCCGAGGCTTTGTCGTGGCTATTTTAGACTTCAATTTTGTCTCAATATAGAAAATTGAGCGAGCTTAACGTGTGGATTGGATTCGTATCATTTTGAGCTCTGAATCAAAAGTTACGGACAATTTTATTTGGACATGTCAAGTTGAGCGATAGTTAAAATGATCATTCTAAACTGATCATGGGTGATCCATGAGTAAAGGCCAATAAATGAGCACAATGAATGGCATCACGAGTTTGGGATATATTGGATTATTTGGAGGCTTTGTCGTAGGTATTTCTGTCTTAAATTTGTTCACAATATAGAAACTGAGCTAGGTTAACGTGAGCGTTGGATTCGTGGAATTCAGAGCTATGAATCAAAAGTTACGGATGATTTGTCAGTGCCGAAATCTCAAGTTGATCGATAACTTAAAATGATCATTCTAAACTGATCAGTGGTGTTCATTGAGTAAAGGCTTATGAATGAAGCATAATGCGTGGGATCACGCAGATTGCGATAGATTCCATTACTTGGAAATTTTGTCGTAACTATTTCAGTCTTAAATTTTGTTACAATATAGGAAACTTATCTAGCTTAATGTGGGCATTGGATTAGTTTCATTATGAGGTCGGAATCAAAAATTATGAACGATTTCGTACGGACATATCAAGTTGACTGGCGAGTTAACATTCTAAACTTATCATTCGTGCTCATTGAGTAAAAGCTTATAAATGAAAAATAATGCATGGCATCAAGCATTTTGCGATAGATTGCATTACTTGGAGGATTTGTCGGATATATTTTAGCCTTCAATTTTTTTACAACATAAAATATTGAGCTAGCTTAACATGAACATTGGATTCATGTCATTCAGATCTCTGAATCAAAAGTTATAGATGATTTAGTGCGAACATGTCAAGTTGATCAGCAAATAAAATGATCATTGTAAACTTATCATTGGTTCTCATTGAATAAAGACTTATTAATGAAGCATAATGCATGAAAACAAGCAGTTTAAGATAGTTTAGATTACTTAGATGCTTTGTCGTAGCTATTTCAGTCTTAAATTTTGACCCAATATCGAATATTTAGCTACCTTAACGTGGGCATTGGATTCGTGGCATTCTGGGCTCTCAATCAAAAGTTGCAGACAATTTAGTGCGACATGTCAAGTTCACCGACGAGTTAAAATAATCATTTTAAACTGATCATTGTTGCTCATTGAGTAAAAGCTTATTAATGAAGTATAATGTATTGCATCAAGCAGTTTTCGATAGATTGGATTACTTGAAGGCTCTATCATAGCTATTCCAGTCTTAAATTTTTTCACAATATAGAAAACTGAGCTAGGTTAATATGAGCATTGGATTCATGTCATTCTGAGATCTGAATCAAAAGCTACAGACGATTTAGTGCGTATATCTCAAGTTGATCGGTTAGTTAAAATGATCATTATAAACTGATCATTGGTGCTCATTTTGTTAAAGCTTATTAATGAATCATAATGTGTGGCATCACCACTACAAGAAAACAAATTGGTCACAAAAAGTGAGACAAATTTGCGACTGATTTGCAAGTACAACCGAATTAGGTTTAAAAAAATAATTAATTAAAATAGTTTGAAAATAAAATTAAAAGTTACCATTTTTTAATTAACAATTTTTAATTTTAATTTCAAAATATTTTAATTAGTTATTATTTTTTTAAAAATGAATTATTATTATTATTAATTAATAATGAAAATAATTTTTAATATTAGTTTTAAAATATTTTGTTTAAATAAATTTTTTTGTGATTATAAATATTATTATAATTAAATAATAAATAAGTTGTATCAATTAATTATTTTATAAAATAAAAAGAAATTATAAAAAAAATTATTTAATAAAATTCAAATTACAAAAAAAAATCTAATTGTCCAGCGACGAGAATTGAAAATCCGATGGCAAAAATGCTGGTTGAGCGGAGCTCATCTAGGCCATCGTTATCCCGCATAAAAGAATCGAATGCGGGATCCGTCCGTTGGAAATACCCGACGAGCATCTCCAAGTTGTTAATTGTCGTTTGGTTTTCTTTTTGTACTTTCTGCATCTTCTAATTCGCTTCTAAAATCTGTACGTTTTTTTCTTCAATACGCATGTTGATTGCGTTTCGTTCTTCGATTCGGCGGTGCCCGGCTAAAAGTTGTTCCTGAAGAGCAATGCAGTCGACGGTAGTGGATTGCAAGCCATTACGCCTATCCGACCCATGCATGCGGTTCAGCCTACCGAGTCCGTGAAAACGGTCTCGGTCATCCGCAACCGAAGACTACAAAAAATTAGAATAATTATTAGAATAAAATTAGAAAACTACAAAAAAACAATTAGAATAATTATATTGAACTAAGTGTAGATTTAAAAAAAAAATTAAAATTTTTTTTACCTGAATGAAGATCTCATTCTTCCCTTCTAGGATCAGTTCAATTCGCCGGGAAGCACCGTCGGACGTTTCTGTTGCATCGACGTCCACAATCGCTACCTTTTCTTGGATGTTTTGTTCGTATGGTTTAAAGATTTGTTTAGCTTTGAAATCCACATATGGACCATCCGGCCGAGTGTGAGTCTTTATAAAAACCTCACCAATTGAGACCGGTAGCCCACATTATTTTTTTAAACATATTTTGAAATAAATTAGTAATAAATAACAATTAAATTTATATTTTATATAAAGTATTTTAAATTACTTACCATTTCCTATTTGATATGGATGTAGGATTTTTGGCCCGGCAAATGCTTGTGCGGACCAAGGCCATCCCAAGCGGAGTTGTGGTTATTTGAGGATTTGCTACTCCTCTCGTTTGACGTTTCTGTTCCCCAGTAGTATGTCATTGTTTTGTACAGATTCGGTGAAATCCACCTGGGATGTTTGCCGGTTGTATGAACTGTGCTCACCATCCCTTTCATCCGTCTTACATAGATGGACTCAAACTACTTCCGTACCACCAGAGTTACCATAGGATCCCAGGTGTACGACTGTTTCAAATTTTACAATATATTATTAGTTTTAGTAATTATTAAATTTTATTAAATAAAAAATTTAAAAAAAAAAACAAATTTGCTTACCGCAAAATTTGATGAAATATTTTTTTTGCTGTTCAGCTGGTACGACCGTCCAACTGTAGTAGGGGCCGTCAAATTTATTTTTTAAAATTTTTGAAATTTGATGGGTTATTGCCCTTTTGTCCCGGTCAAACCTAATTAATTACAAATATTTAATTGTAAATTAAAATTATTTATTATTTATTTATAATTAAATATTTATAATTAAATATTCATAATTTATATAAAAAATAAAAAAAACAAGATTTAGAAATTACCTAGTTTGGGATAGTTTGAATGAAACATAATGCATGGCATCATGCAGTTTGGGATAGATGCCATTACTTGGAGGCTTTGTCATAGCCATTTCAGTCTTAAAATTTGTCACACTATAGAAAAATGAGCTAGCTTAACGTGGGCATTGGATTCATGTCATTCTGGTCTCTAAATAATAAGCTACAGATAATTTAGTGTGGACATGTCAAGTTGATCGTCCAGTTAAATGATCATGTTAAACTGATCATTGGTGCTCCTTGAGTAAAAGCGCCGATAAATGAAACATAATGCATGGCATCACGCACTTTCCGATACATTGGTAACTCTTTGGGGTAACTCTTTCAGTCTCAAATATTGTCACAATATAGAAAGTTGAGCTAACTTAACGTGGCCGTTGGACTTCGGTCATTCTGAAATCTAAATCAAAATTGACAGACGATTTAGTGTGTACATGTGAAGTTGAGCGGCCAGTTAAAATGATAATTATAAATTAATCGTTGGTGCTCATTGAGTAAAGACTTATAAATGAAGCGTAAGGCATTGCATCATGCAGTTTGGGATACATTGGATTACTTGGAGGATTTTTCATAGCTCTTTCAGTCTTAAATGATGTCACGATATGGAAAATTGAGCTTGCTTAATGTGGGCGTTGGATTAGTGTCATTTTGAGTTCAAAATCAATAGTTAAACCCAATTTAGTGTCTACATGTCTAGTTGATCAACTATTTAAATGATCATTCTAAACTGATCATTGGTTCTTATTGAGTAAAGCTGTTTAAATGAGGCATAATTCACGGCATTACACAATTCGGGATAGAATGGTTTACTTGGAGTGTTGTTCCTAGCTCTTTCAATCTGAAATGTTGTCACAATTTCGAAAATTGATCTACCTTAACGTGGGTGTTGGGTTCGTGTCATTCTTAACTCTAAATCAAAGGTTACAGACGATTTAGTGCAGACATGTCAATTTTATCGGCTAGTTAATTTGATCATTTTAAACTGATCATTCTAAACTGATAATTCTAAACTGATAATTCTAAACTGATCATTCTAAATTGATCATTAGTGCTACTTGATTAAAGGCTAATAAATGAAGCCTAATGCATGGCATCATGCCGTTGAGGATAGATTGGATTACTTGAAGGCTTGATGTTAGCTGTTTTAGTGTCAAATGTTGTCACAATATAGAAAATTGAGCTAGGTGAACGTGGGTGTTGGATTCGTGTCATCCCAAACTCTAAATCAAAAGTTATAGACGTTTTAATTTAGACATGTCAACTTGATCGCCTAGTTAAATTAATCTTTTTAAGATGATCATTGGTGCTTAATGAGCAAAGGTTTACAAATGAAGAATAATGCATTGCATCACGAAGTTTAGGATAGATTGGATTACTTGAAGGCTTTGTGGTAGTTGTTTCAATCTCAAATGTTGTCACAATATATAAGATTGAACTAGCTTAACGTTGGCGTTGATTCGTGTCATTCTGAACTGTAAATCCAAAGTTACGGATGATGTAGTGCATACATGTCAAATTGATTGGCCAAAGAAATTGATCTTTCTAAGATGACCATTGTTGCACATTGTTGAGCAAAGATTTACAAACAAAGCATAATGCATGGCATCACGCAGTTTGGGATAGATTCGATTACTAGGAGGCTTTTTCATAGCTATTTCGGTCTTAAATCCAAGTCACAACATAGAAAATTGAGTTAAATTAACGTGGGCATTGGATTTGTGTCATTCTAAACTCTAAATCAAAAGTTAAGGACGATTTAGTGCGGACATATCAAGTTGTTCAGCTAGTTAAAATGATCATCCTAAACTTATCATTGTTGCTCATTGAGTAAAGGCGTATAAATGAAACATAATGCATGGCATCACACATTTTTGGATACATTGGATTGCTTGAAGGCTTGGGGGTAACTTTTCAGTCTCAAATGTTTTCACAATATAGAAAGTTGAGCTACCTTAACATGGGCAAAAGTTACAGAAGATTTAGTACTTAAATGTCACGTAGTCGGCCAGTTAAAATGATCATTCTAAATTGATCATTGGTGCTCATTGAGTAAAGACTTATAAATGAAGCGTAATGCATTGCGTCAAGCAGTTTGAGATACATTGGATTACTTGGAGGCTTTGTCATAGCTCTTTAAGTCTCAAATGTTGTCACAATATGGAAAATTTAGCTAGCTTAATGTGTGCGGTTGATTAGTGTTATTTTTAGATCTAAATCAAAAGCTAAAGACGATTTAGTGCGTACATGTCAAGTTGATCAGTTATTTAAATGATCATTCTGAACTGATCATTGGTGCTCATTGAGTAAAGGTGTATAAATGAGGAATAATTCATGGCATCACACAATTTGGGATAGAATGGATTACTTGGAGACTTTTTCATAGCTATTTCGGTCTTAAATTTTATCATAATATAGAATATTTAGCTAGCTCAACATTGGCATTGTATTCGTGTCATTCTGAACTCCAAATAAAAAAATTACAGATGATTTAGTATGTATATGTCAAGTTGATTGGCTAGTTAAAGTGATCATTCTAAACTAATCATTCTAAACTGATCATTAGTGCTACTTGATTAAAGGTTATAAATGAAGCATAATACATGACATCACAAAATTTAGGATAGATTGGATTACTTGAAGGCTTTGTGATAGATGTTTTGTCTCAAATATTGTCACAATATATAAAATTGAGCTAGCTTAACGTGGGCATTGGATTCTTGTCATTCTGAACTATAGATCAAAAGTTACGGACGATTTAGTGTGGATATGTCACGTTGATCGGCCAGTTAAATGATCATTCTAAAGTAATCATTTATGCTCCTTGAGTAAAGGCTTATAAATGAAGCACAATGCATTTCAGATTCATTGGAATACTTGAAGGATTTGTGGTAACTCTTTCACTCTCAAATGTTGTCACAATATAGAAACTTGACCTACCTTATAGTGGGTGTTGGATTCGTGTCATCTGAATTCTAAATCAAAAGTTACAGACAAATTAGTGCGTACATGTCAAGTTGATCGGCCAGTTAAAAATGATCATTCTAAATTGATCATTGGCGGTCATTCAGTAAAGACTTATAAATGAAGCGTATTGCATTGCATCACGTAGTTTGGGATACATTGGATTACTTGGAGGCTTTTTCGTAGCTCTTTAAGTCTCAAATGTTGTCACAATATAGAAAATTGAGCTAGCTTAACGTGGGCGGTGGATTTAACTGGTCGATCAACTTGACATGTCCGCACTAAATCATCTATAAAAATTTATTTACAGTTCGGAAGACACGAATCCAACGCCCACGCTAACCTAGCTATATTTTCTATATTGTGACAAAATTTAACATCCAAATAGCTACGAAAAATCCTCCAAGTAATATAATCTATTCCAAACTGCGTGATCCCATGCATTTCCCTTCATATATAAGCCTTTACTCAAGCAGCACCAATGATCAGTTTACAATGATCATTTTAACTTTCCGATCAACTTGACATGTCCACACTAAATCGTCCATAACTTTTGATTTATAGTTCAGAATGACATGAATCCAACGCCCATGTTAAGCTATCTCAATTTTCCATATTGTGATAACATTTGAGACTGAAAGAGCTACAAAAAGCCTCCAAGTAATCCAATATATCCCAAACTTCGTGATGCCATACACTATGCTTCATTTATAACCCTTTACTGAAGGAGCACCAATGATTAGTTTAGAATGATCATTTTAATTGGTCGATCAACTTGACATGTCCGCACTAAATCGTCCGTAACTTTGTATTTAGAGTTCAGAATGACACGAATCGAACGCCCACGTTAAGGTACCTCATGTTTCTATATTGTGACAAAATTTAAGACCAAAATACAATACGACGAAGCCTTCAAGTAATCCAAACTATTCCAATATGTGTCATGCCATGCATTATGCTTCATTTATCAGCCTTTACTCAAGGAGAACCAATGATCAGTTTAGAATGATCATTTTAACTGGCCGATCAACTTGACATGTCCACACTAAATCAGCCATACCTTTTGATTTGGAGTTCGAAATGACAAGAATTCAACGCCCACGTTAAGCTAGCTCAATTTTCAATATTGTGATACCATTTGAGATTGAAATAGCTACGAAAAAGCATCCAAGTAAATCCAATGTATCCTAAACTGGGCGATGTCATGCATTATGCTTCATTTATAAGGCTTTACTTAAGGAGCACCAATGACCAGTTAGAATGATCAGTTTAATTTGCCGATCAATTTGACATGTACGCACTAAATCGTCCGCAACTTTTGATTTAGATTTCAAAATGACACAAATACAATGCCCACATTAAGCTAGCCCAATTTTCCATATTGTGACAATATTTGAGACTAAAAGAGCTACGAAAAAGCCTCGAAGTAATCAAATGTATCCCAAACCTCGTGATTCCATGCATTATGCCTCATTTATAAGTGTTTACTAAAGGAGTCCCGATAATCATATTAGAATGATCATTTTAACTGGTCAATTAACTTGACATGTCCGCACTAAATCGTTTGTAACTTTGTATTTAGAGTTGAGAATGATACGAATACAATGCCCACGTTAAACTAGCTTAATTTTCTATATTGTGATAACATTTGTGACTAAAAGAGCTACGAGAAAGCCTCCAAGGATTCTAATGTATTCCCAAACTCTGTGATGCCATGCATTATGCTTCATTTATAAGCATTTATTGTAGGTGCCTTAATGATCAGTTTAGAATGACCATTTAACTGGCCGATCAAATTGACATCTCAGCACTAAATCGTCCGTACCTTTTGATTTAGAGTTCAAGGACCCGAATCCAACGCCCACGATAAGCTATCACAATTTTCAAAATTGTGACATAATTGAAGTCCATAATAAATACGACAAAGCCTCCAATTAATCCAATCTATCCCAAATTGCGTGATGCCATGCATTATGCTACATTTACTATCCTTTACTTAAGGAACACCAATGATCAGTTTAGAATTATCATTTTAACTGGTCGATCAACTTGACATGTCCGTACTAAATCGTCTTTAACATTTTATTTAAAGTTCAGTATGACACGAATCCAACACCCACGTTAACCTAGCTATATTTTTTATATTGTAACAAAATTTAACAATGAAATAGCTACGACAAATTCCTCCAAGTAATTCAATCTATTCCAAACTGCGTGATCCCATGCATTCCGCTTTATATATAAGCCTTTACTCAAGCAACACCAATGATCAGTTTACAATGATCATTTTAACTTTCCGATTAACTTGACATGTCCACACTAAATCGTCCATAACTTTTGATTTAGAGTTCAAAATGACACGAATCCAACTGCCCACATTAAGCTAGCTCAATTTTCTGTATGGTGACAAAACGTACGACCAAAATACACTACAACAAAGCCTCCAAGTAATCCAAACTATTCCAATATGCATGATGCCATGCATTATGCTTCATTTATCAGCCTTTTCTCAAGGAGAACCAATGATCAATTTAGAATGATCATTTTAACTGGCCGATCAACTTGACATGTGCATACTAAATCATCTGTAACTTTTTATTCAGAGTTCGAAATGACAAGAATTCAACGCCCACATTAAGATAGTTCAAGTTTCTATATTGTGACACCATTTGAGATTGAAAGAGCTACGAAAAAGCATCAAGTAATCCAATGTATCCTAAACTGGGTGATGCCATGCATTATGCTTCATCTATAAGCCTTTAGTTAAGGAGCACCAATAATTAGCTAGAATAATCATTTTAACTTGCCGATCAATTTAACATGTCCACACTAAATCGTCCGTAACTTTTGATTTAGATTTCCGAATGACACGAATACAATGCCTACATTAAGCTAGCCCAATTTCCATAATTTGATAACATTTGAGACTAAAAGAGCTGCAAAAAAGCCTCGAAGTAATCCAATGTATCCCAAACCTTGTGATTCCATGCATTATGCTTCATTTATAAGTCTTTACTCAAGGATCACCAATAATCAGTTTAGAATGATCATTTTAACTGGTCGATCAACTTGACATGACCACAATAAAGCATGTATAACTTTGTATTTAGAGTTCACAATGACACGAATGCAATGCCCACGTTGAGCTAGCTTAATTTTCTATATTGTGACAATATTTGTGACTAAAAGAGCTACGACAAAGCCTCCAACTAATCTAATGTATCCCAAAATCCGTGATGCCATGCATTATGCTTCATTTATTAGCATTTACTGTAGGAGCCTCAATGATCAGTTTAGAATGACCATTTAACTGGCCGATCAACTTGAAATGTCCGCAATAAATCGTTCGTACCTTTTGATTTAGAGTTCAAATGACACGAATCAACCGCCCATGTTAAGCTAGCTCAATTTGCAAAATTGTGATGTACTTTAAGTCCAAATTAGCTACGACAAAGCCTCCAAGGAATCCACTCTATCCCAAACTGCGTGATGTCATGCATTATGCTACATTTATTATCCTTTACTTAAGGAACACCAATGATCAGTTTAGAATTATCATTTTGACTAGTGGATCAACTTGACATGTACGCACTAAATCAACTATAACATTTTATTTGGAGTTCGGAATGACACGAATCCAACGCCCACGTTAACATAGCTATATTTTCTATATTGTAACAAAATTTAACATCAAAATAGCTACGAAAAATCGTCCAAGTAATCCAATCTATTCCAAACTGCGTGATCCCATGCATTCCGCTTCATATATAAGCCTTTACTCAAGCAACACCAAAGATCAGTTTACAATTATCATTTTACCTTTCCGATCAACTTAACATGTCCGCAATAAATCATCCATAACTTTTGATTTATAGTTCGGAATGACACGAATCCAATGCACATGTTAAGCTATCTCAATTTTCCATATGTGATAGCATTTGAAACTGAAAGAGTTACGAAAAAGCCTCCAAGTAATCCAATATATCCAAAACTTCGTGATGCCATACATTATGCTTCATTTATAACCCTTTACTCAAGGAGCACCAATGATAAGTTTAGAATCATCATTTTAATTGGTCGATCAACTTCACATGTCCGCACTAAATCGTCCGTAACTTTTGCTTTAGAGTTGGAAAGGACATGACTCGAACGCCCACGTTAAGCTACCTCATGTATCTATATTATGACAAAATTTAGACCGAAATACACTATGACAAAGCCTCCAAGTAATCCAAACTATTCCAATATGCGTGATGCCATGCATTATGCTTCATTTATCAGCCTTCACTCAAGGAGAACCAATGATCAGTTTAGAATGATCATTTTAACTGGCCGATCAACTTGATATGTCCACACTAAATCATCCGTAACTTTTGATTTAGAGTTCAAAATGACAAGAATTAAATGCCCACGTTAAGCTATCTCAATTTTCTATACTGTGACACCATTTGAGATTGAACTAGCTACGAAAAAGCATCCAAATAATCCAATGTATCCTAAACTGGGTGATGCCAAGCATTATGCTTCATTTATAAGCCTTTACTTAAGGAGCACCAATGATCAGTTTAATTTGCCGATCAATTTGACATGTACGCACTAAATCGTCCGTAACTTTTCATTTAGATTTCAGAATGACACAAATACAATGCCCACATTAAGCTAGGCCAATTTTCCATATTGTGACAATATTTGATACTAAAAGAGCTAGAGAAAAAGCCTCGAAATAATCAAATGCATCCCAAACCTCGTGATTCCATGCATTATGCTTCATTTATTAGTCTTTACTCAAGGATCAACAATAATCAGATTAGAATGATCATTTTAACTGGTCGATCAACTTGAGATGTCCGCACTAAATCGTCTATAACTTTGTATTTAGAGTTCAGAATGACACGAATACAATGCCCACGTCAAACTAGCTTAATTTTCTATATTGTGACATTATTTGTGACTAATAGAGCTACGACAAAGCCTCCAAGGAATCTAATGTATCCCAAACTCCGTGATGCCATGCATTATGCTTCATTTATAAGCATTTACTGTATGAGCCTCAATGATCAGTTTAGAATGACCATTTTACAGGCCGATCAACTTGACATGTCCGCACTAAATCGTCTGTACCTTTTGGTTTAGAGTTCAAAAGACACGAATCCAACGCCCACGATAAAATAACACAATTTTCAAAATGGTGACATAATTTAAGTCCAAAGTAGATACGACAAAGCTCCCAAGTAATCCAATCTATCCCAAACTGCGTGTTGCCATGCATTATGCTACATTTAATATTCTTTACTTAAGGAACACCAATGATCAGTTTATAATTATCGTTTTAACTGGTCGATCAACTTGACATGTCCGCACTAAATCGTCTATAACATTTTATCTAGAGTTCAGAATGACACGAATCCAACGCACACGTTAACCAAGCTATATTTTCTATATTGTAACAAAATTTAACACCAAAATAGCTACGCAAAATTCTCCAAGTAATCCAATCTATTCCAAACTGCGTGATCCCATGCATTCCGCTTCATATATAAGCCTTTACTCAAGCAGCACCAATGATCAGTTTAGAATGATCCTTTTAACTTTCCGATCAAGTTGACATGTCTGCATAAATCGTCCATAACTTTTGATTTATAGTTCAGAATGACACGAATCCAACGACCATGTTAAGCTATCTCAATTTTCCATATTGTGATAACATTTCAGACTAAAAGAGCTACGAAAAAGCCTCAAAGTAATCCAATGTATCCAAAACTCAGTGATGCCATGCATTATGCTTCAATTATAAGCCTTTACTAAAGCATCACCAATGATCAGTTTCGAATTATCATTTTAATTGGCCAATCAACTTGACATGTATGCACTAAATCGTTTGTAACTTTTGATTTAGAGTTCCGAACGACACGAATCCAATGCCCACTTTAAGCTAGCTCAATGTTTTATATTGTGACAACATTTGAGACTGAAAGAGCTATGACAAAGCCTCCAAGTAATCCAATGTATCCCAAACTGCGTGATTCCATGCATTTTGCTTCATTTATAGCCTTTACTCAAGGAGCACCAATGATTAACTTAGAATGACAACTTTAAGTGGCCGACCAACTTGACAAGTCCGCACTAAATCGTTTGTAACTTTTGATTTAGACTTCAGGATTACTCGAATCCAATGCCCACATTAAGCTAGCTCAATTTAGCTCATAGAAAATCGAGCTAGCTTAACGTGGGTGTTGTATTCGTGTCATTTCGATCTCTAAATCAAAAGTTATGGACGAGTTAAAATCATTATTCTAAACTAATCATTGGTGCTCCTTGATTAAAGGGTAATAAATGAAGCATAGCATGACATCACGCTGTTTGGGATACATTAGATTACTTGGAGGCTTTTACGTAGCTCTTTCAATCTCAAATGGTGTCACAATATGGAAAATAGAGCTAGCTTAACGTGGGCATTGGAGTCATGTTATTTTGAGCTCTAAATTAAAAGTTAAAGATGGTTTAGTGCAGACATGTAAAGTTAAACTGCTATTTCAAATGATCATTTTAAACTAATCATTGGTTCTCCTTCAGTATAGGCTTATAAATGGATTATAATGCATGGCATCATGCAGTTTTGAATAGATTAGATTATTTGGAGGCTTTGTCATATTGTATTTTGGTTTTAAATTTTGTCACATTATAGAAAATTGAGCTAGCTTAACGTGGGCGTTGGATATGTGTCATTTTCAACTCTAAATCAAAAGTTACAAACAATTTAGTGCGGACATGTCAAGTTGATCGGCTAGTTAAATGGTCATTCTAAAGTGATCATTAGGGCTCCTTCAATAAAAGCTTTTAAATGAAGCATAATGCGTGGTATCACGCAGTTTGGGATACATTGGATTACTTGGACGCTTTTTCGTAGCTATTTTTGCCTTAAATGTTGTCACAATATGGAAAATTGAGCTAGTTTAACGTGGGCAAGGGACTCATGTCATATTTAGCTCTAAATCAAAACTTAAAGACGATTTAGTGCGGACATGTCAAGGTTATCAGCAAGTTAAAATCATCATTCTTAACTTATTATTGGTGCTCCTTGAGTAAAGGCTTATAAATGAAGCATAATGCATGGCATCACGTAGTTTGGAATATATTGGATTATTTGGAGGCTTTGTCGTAGCTATTCCGGTCTTAAATTTTGTCACTATATAGAAAATTGAGCTAGCTTAATGTGGGCGTTGGATTCATGTCATTTTGAGCTCTAAATCAAAATTTACGAACGATTTAGTGTGGACATGTCAAGTTGATTGGCCAGTTAAAATGATAATTCTAAATTGATCATTGGTGCTCCTTGAGTAAAAGCTTATACATGAAGCATTTTGCATTGCATCAGGCAGTTTGGGATACATTGGATTATGTGGAGGCTTTCTCGTAGCTCTTTCATTCTAAAATATTTTCATAATACAGAAAATTGAGCTAGCTTAACGTGGACGTTGGATTCATGTCATTCTGAACCCTAAATCAAAAGTTACTGACGATATAGTGTGGAGATGTCAAGCTGTTCGTCCAGTTAAAACGGTCATTCTCAACTCATCATTGCTGCTCCTTCAGTAAAGGCTTATAAATGAATCATAATGCATGACATCACACATTTTAGGATAGATTGGATTATTTTGAGGCTTTGTCTAGCTTTTAGTCTCAAATGTTGTCAAAATATGGAAAATTGAGCTAGCTAAACATAGGTGTTGGATTCATGTTATTTTGAGCTCGAAATCAAAAGTTAAAGACGATTTAGTGCGAACATGTTAAGTCGATAAGGTAGTTAAAATGATCATTCTAATCGAATCATTGGTGCTCCTTCAGTAATGGTGTATAAATCAAGCATAATGCATGGCATCAGGTAGTTTGGGATAGATTGGATTACTTGGCATCAGGCTTTGTCATAGTTATTTCGGTCTAAATTTTTATCACAATATAGAAAATTGAGCTAGCTTTAGTTGGGCGTTGGATTCGTGTCATTATGAACTCTGAATGAATTCAAATAACACTTTTTTGATTACCTTATCGGTACTACTTTGTTTTTGACTTCGACAAAAAAGGAATTCCAATTTGTGTCGAGTGAATAAATATAAATGGATGGATAAAAAAGTTTTCTTTATTCCAGGAAAAATAAAGTTAAAGACAATTTAGTGCAGAAATGTCAAGGTGATCTGCCAGTGAAATTGATCATTTTTTAAACTGATCACTAGTGCTCCTTGAGTAAAGGCTTATAAATGAAGCATAATGCATGGTGTAACGCAGTTTGGGATACGTTGGATTACTTGCAGGCTTTTTTATAGCTCTTTCAGTCTCAAATATTGTTGCAATATGGAAAATTGAGCTAGCTTAACATGGGAGTTGGATTCGTGCCATTCTGAACTCTAAATCAAAAGTTACAGATGATTTAGTGTGGACATGTCAAGTTGATACGCCAGTTAAAATGATCATTCTAAACGATATCATTGGTGCTCCTTAAGTAAAGGCTTATAAATGAGCATAATGCATGGCATCATGCAGTTTGGGATACATTGGATTACTTGGAGGTTTTTTGTTAACACTTTCAGTATCAAATGTTGTCACAATATGGAAAATTGAGCTAAATTAACGTGGGCGTTGAATTCATGTCATTTTGAGCTCTAAATGAAAAGTTAAAGAAGATTTAGTGAGGACACGTCAAGTTGATCAGATAGTTAAAAATGATCATTCTAAATTGATCATTGGTGCTCATTGAGAAAAGGTTTACAAATGAAGAATAATGAATGACATCATGCAGTTTGGGATAGATTGGATTACATGGAGGCTTTATCGTAGCTATTTCAATCTTAAATGTTGTCACAATATAGAAAAGTGAGATAGCTTAATGTGGGCATTGGATTCGAGTCATTCTGAATAATAAATCAAAATTTAAAGACGATTTAGTGTGGACATGTCAAGTTGATCATCCAGTTAAAATGATCATTCTAAACAGATCAGTGGTGCTTCTTGAGTAAAAGCTTATAAATGAAACATAATGCATGCCTTCACACAGTTTGGGATGGGTTGGATTACCTAGAGGTTTTATCGTAGCTATTTCGGTCCTAAATTTTGACACAGCATAGAAAATTGAGCTAGCTTAATGTGGACGATGGAATCATGTCATTCTGAAATCTAAAAAGTTAATGACAATTTAGTGCAGACATGTCAAGTTGATCGGCAAGTTAACTTGATCATTCTAAATTGATCACTGGTGCTCATTAAGCAAAGGTTTACGAATGAATCATAATGCATGGCATCATGGTGTTTAGGATAGATTGGATTACTTTGCAACTTTCTCTAGCTTTTTGGGTCTCAAATGTTTTCACAATATCGAAAATTGAGCTAGCTTAATGGGGATGCTGGATTACAAATGAAGCATAATGCATGGAATCACACAGTTTGGGATAGATTGGATTACTTGGAGGCTTTCTCATAGCTATTTCGGTCTTAAAGTTTCTCAAAATATAGAAAATTGAGCTAGCTTAACGTGGGCGTTGTATTTGTGTCATTCTAAACTCGAAATCAAAAGTTCAGGATACATAATGCATGAGTAACAGCGTATAAATCAAGTATAATCCATGGCATCATTACTTTGAGGCTTTGTCGTAGCTAATTCGGTCTAAAATTTTATCACAATATAGAAAATTGAGCTAGCTTTACTTGGGAGTTGGATTCGTGTCATACTGAACTCTGAATGAATTCAAATAATACTTTTTGCTTGCCTGATTGGTACTACTTTGTTATCAGTATCGACAAAAAAAGGAATTCCGATATGTATCGAGTGGATACATATAAATGGATGGATAAAAAAAAGTTTTCTTTATTCTAGGAAAAAAAAGTTAAGATGATTTAGTTCATACATGTCAAGTTGATGGGCTAGTTAAATTTATCATTCTAAGCTGATTATTGGTGCTCATTAAGCAAAGGTTTACAAATGAAGCATAATGCTTTGCATCACACAATTTGGCATAGATTAGATTACTTGGAGGCTTTGTCATAGCTATTTGGTAATAAATTTTGTCACAATATAGAAAATTGAGCTAGCTTAATGTGGGCGTTGTATTTGTGTCATTCTGAACTCTAAATAAAAAATTACGCACGATTTAGTGCGGACATATCAAGCATAATGCATGCCATCAGGCAGTTTGGGATAGATTGGATTACTTGGAGGCTTTATCCATATAAATGGATGGATAAAAAAAAGTTTTCTTTATTCCAGGGAAAAAAGTTAAAGACGATTTAGTGCATACATGTCAAGTTGATCGGCCAGTTAAATTGATCAATCTAAGCTCATCACTGGTCCTCATTAAGAAAAGATTTACAAATGAAGCATAATTCTTGGCATCACGCAGTTTGGGATAGATTGGATTACTTAGAGGCTTTATCGTAGCTATTTCGGTCTTAAATTTTGTCACAATATATACAATTGAGCTAGCTTAACGTGGGCATTGTATTCGTGCAATTCTAAACTCTAAATCAAAAATTACGGATGTTTTAATTCAGAAATAACAAGTTGATTGGCCAGTTAAAATGATCATTCTAAACGGATCATTGGTGCTCCTTCAGTAAAGGCTTATAAATGAAGCACAATACATGGCATCATGCATTTTGGGATACATTGGATTACTTTGAGGATTTGTCCTAGCTCTTTTAGTCTTAAATGTTGTCACAATATGGAAAATTGAGCTAGCTTAATGTGGGTGTTGGATTCATGGCATTTTGCGCTCTAAATCAAAAGTTAAGGACATTTAGTGCGGAAATGTCAAGTTGATTAGCTAGTTAAAATGATCATTTTAAAGTGATCATTGGTGCTGCTTGAGTAAAAGCTTATAAATGAAGCATAATGCATGTCATCACGCAATTTGGGATACATTGGACTAGTTGGAGGCTTTGCCGTAGCTATTTCGGTCGTAAATTTTGTCACAATATAGAAAATTGAGCTAGCTTAACTTGAGTGTTGCATTCGTGTCATTCTGAACTCTGAGTCAAAAGTTAAAGATAATTTAGTGCATACATGTCAAGTTAATCGGCCATTTAAATTGAACATTCTAAACTGATCATAGGTGCCCCTTGAGTAACGGCGTATATATCAAGCATAATGCATGGCATCAGGCAGTTTGGGATAGATTGGATTACTTGGAGGCTTTGTCGTTGTTATTTCAGTCTAAAATTTTATCAGATTATAGAAAATTGAGCTAGCTTTACTTGGGCGTTGGATTCGTGTCATTTTGAACTCTGAATGAATTCGAATAACAATTTTTTGCTTGTCTGATCGTTACTACTTTGTTTTTAGTATCAACAAAAAAAGGAATTCCGATTTGGATCGAGTGAATAGATATAAATGGATGGATAAAAAAAGTTTTCTTTATTCCAGGAAAAAAAATTTAAAGACGATTTAGTGCATACATGTCAAGTTGATCGGCAAGTTAAATTGATCATTCGAATCTGATCACAGGTGCTTATTAAGCAAAGTTTTACAAGTGAAGCATAATGCTTGGCATCATACAGTTTGGGATAGATTGGATTACTTGGAGGCTTTGTCGTAGCTATTTTGGTCTTAAATTTTGTCACAGTATAGACAATTGAGCTAGCTTTACGCGGGCGTTGTATTTGTGTTATTCTAAACTCTAAATCAAAAGTTACGGACGATTTAGTGCGGAAATGTTAAAGATGATTTAGTGCGAACATGTCAAGTTGATCATCTAGTTAAAATGATCATTCTAAACTGATTATTGGTGCTCATTGAGCAAAGGTTTACAAATGAATCATAATGCATTGCATCACGCAGTTTGAATAGATTGGAGTACTTCAAGGCATCGTCGTAGCTATTTCGGTATTAAATTTTATCACAATATAGAATATTGAGCCAGCTTAACATGGACGTTGGATTCGTGTCATTCTTAACTCTAAATCAAAAGTTAGGGATGATTTAGTGCGGACATGACAAGTTGATCGGCTAGTTAAAATAATCATTCTAAACTAATCATTGGTGCGCATTGAGCAAAGGTTTACAAATGAAGCACAATGCATGGCATCACGCAGTTTGGGATAGATTGGATTACTTGGAGCCTTTGTCGTAGCTATATCGGTCTTAAATTTTGTCCCAATATAAACAATTGAGCTAGCTTAACATGGGTGTTTTATTCATGTCATTTTTAGCTCTAAATAAAAAATTAAAGACGATTTATTGTGGACAAGTCAAGTTGATCAACTAGTTAAAATGATCATTCAAAACTTATAAATTGCACTCATTGAGTAAAGGCGTATAGATGAAACACAATGCATGACATCATATAGTTTGGGATATATTGGATTACTTGGAGGCTATGTCATACCTATTACGAACTTAAATTTTGTCGCAATATCGAAAATTGAGCTAGCTTTACTTGGGCATTGCATTCGTGTCACTCTTAACTCTAAATCAAAAGTTACAAACGATTTAGTGCGGACATGACAAGTTGATCGGCTAGTTAAAATGATAATTCTAAACTGATCATTGGTGCTCATTGAGCAAAGGATAAGAAATGAAGCATAATGCACGGCATCACAAAGTTTGGGATAGATTCGATTACTTGGAGGCTTTTTTTTAGCTATTTCGGCTTCAAATTTTGTCAAATATAGAAAATTAATCTAGGTTAACGTTGGCGGTTGATTCGTGTCATTTTGAACTTTAAGTCCAAAGTTACAGACAATTTAGTGCAGACATGTCAAGATTATCGGCAAGTTAAATTGATCATTCTAAACTTCACCTTGGTGCTCATTGAGTAACGCATAAATGAAGCACAATTCATGACATCACCCAGTTTGGGATAGATTGGATTACTTGGAGGTTTTGTCATAGCTATTTCGGTCTTTCATGTTGTCACATTATAGAAAATTGAGGTAGCTTAATATGGGCGTCGGATTCGTGTCATCTGAACTGTAAATCAAAAGTTAAGGACAATTTTGATGAGTTCATTGGCCCAACCGCTTGCCAACTGGCCGGCCCGGCCGGCCCAAGGAACACAAAGACAGCCAAATACGCGCAAAAGGATACATGGGTGTATCTTCATGAATTCAAGCCTAACCAAGAAGTGGCCTGCCAAGACCAACCCTGTCCTATTATCCTGAATCAGAGAGGACACGCGGAGACATGTAGCTCACCCCAAACCAGGCCAGATCAAGTCATGTGCCATACATCAAGATGAAGTTGCCGAAACTTACCATATTTGGAACTTTCCTTATATGAAAGTCTCCAAACATTTCTTTGCGGACCAGGGGACTTTTTGGTACTTCTAGGATCTCCCTGAAGCATTTCTAGAAGCGCAAACACGCCTTGGACAAGGCGGGTCCATCCGTGCCTTCAAATGAACCGATTAGAGCCGTTTATGGCAAGTGAGATGACCAACTGATTTAATCACTTGCAAACCAAAACATGGCTTCAAGTAGAGATTATTAAGGCCCCAAGGAAGCCCAAAATCAATCTACCATGCTCCAGCCACCACAGGATCAGGCGGATCCCTTTTCTTCAAGACTAGCCATATATGAATGGAAGTGCACTTAATGTGTTCAGATTGCAACATCTCTATTCCTTGAAAATTAAGCACGTGTTAAAGACCTTTCAAAGAAACCAGGATGTACCTAGACACCTTACATTCACCCCTAAGCTCTCAAGATACGAGCATATACATTTTCCATATTTTCCAAACAAGACAATAATGGCCAACGGCCATATACTTTATATGTATGATTTCCTTTTCTCTTTTTAGGTTTAGGACTGTTGCTATGACTACTATATAAGCTCAGCACAACCTCATTGTAAAGATAGATCCTCCATTGAAAAAAAAATTGAATACAAAGTATTTTCTTCAAACCTTGTCTTTGAATCTTGTTCTTGTTCTTTAGAAACTAAGTGTGTGTTTCACTTCCTTTCTATTGAAGCGACGGAGGTTAGTTTGAGAGATTCAAACACCCTTGGTTAACCTTTGCTCGTGTTATTCGATCAAAACCCCCTCCTTTTAGTTCCCTTGCCCGCTAAAGCCAAGAGAGATTCTATGCCTTGCGAGTCACGGTCGTACCGCTTGTGAGATTGATACTCAATCTTACATCATTTGGTATCAGAGATAAAAGCCCCTATCCCAGGTTCTGCTCATCCAACCTTTATCCTATATCTTTTATGCTTTTGTTTTGAATTTTCTTAATTACATCTTATCGAGAAAAGAAACCAAATAAAAAGGCTTTGTTCTTCATTCTTCATTTGCATTGTTTCTTTGTTGTTTCTTTGTTGTTTCTTCCCATTTAAATCTAAAACAAAAACAAAAATTTGCATTT
This sequence comes from Pugionium dolabratum, assembly GCA_018901945.1. Classification (NCBI taxonomy): domain Eukaryota; kingdom Viridiplantae; phylum Streptophyta; class Magnoliopsida; order Brassicales; family Brassicaceae; genus Pugionium; species Pugionium dolabratum. The sequence continues at coordinate 328,480 of JAEVFF010000084.1, read as the reverse complement.
CATTTTTACTTAATTTCGTTCATCATAAAAAAACCAAAAAATATAAACATCATTCATTTTGTTATTTTTGAATTTTGTTGCTAGATAAGTTTATTTTTTTTTAAGAAAAGATTTATATAATATTCCTATTATTCGTCCTAATTATAATTCAAATCGAAAAGCCAAAAATAAATATTTTCTTTTATTTTTTTTTGAAAGTTAGTTGCCAAAAGAAACAAAAACATCAAAATATTTACTCTTATCGAGTTTCCTTTTGTTACTACTTGTGTGTTAATATCATATATTCACTAGAGTGTAGTTTCCTTATTTGTTGATTTGGACCTACTATATCTTTTTCCTGTTGTGCAAGGTACAAACTTTAATGATGGAGCACTATGATGAAGAAGAAGACACTATGAGCATAACACAAACCGATTCTAGTAAAGACAATGACTATGATCAATGCCTAAGCACCAACGAGTGTGACTATGGAGAAGAACAATTGCATGAAGACTATTTAGAGACTGATTTTGAAGAATAATCAGAAGGAGAAATCCTTGAACCAGAACAACCAAATTATGACCAAGACAACATAAGCCATGAAAATTGGTTGGAAGAAGAAGAAAGTTACCAACGAGGTGATGAAGAAGAAATTCATGGAGGAGAATCGTGGCATGAAGATACTAACTCCCAAAGTAGTCTAGAAGAAGTAGAACACGTGGAACAAGGAGTAATCTATTGTGATGAGGCAGAATATGAGAAAGAATGGCCCGAGTACCACCTGGCCGAACCTTCGGAGCAACAATTGGATGGTGAAGAAAATCATGAACCAGGATACATCTCATTTTCAGACCATGAACAAGGACCAGACACCCATCTAAATTGGGATCAAGACATGGAAGATTGGTTAAAAAATAACCAAATTCAAGAGGAAGAAAAGACAGCCTATTCCAAAGACACCCTAACCGAAGATGCCTTTAGGATTTGGGAGCAAGATGCCTACATTGGATTAGAATGTGATGAACCACAGAAACCATGGGATGAAATGAAGCAACTGATGTATGATGAATTTGTGAGGGTTATAGCAGCTCGCCGACGATACTATGTGATCCATGCAAACCCCGAACCAAGAAGACGGCTTTTAGCATCACTATCAAACACAAAGGCTAGGCACACAAGAGTCTACTGTCCCGAAGAAAATAAAGTTTTTTCAAACACTTTAGGAGGAAACACAGGACCTAAACAAATGGTTCAGCCAAAGATGACCAGCAAGTTTCAAAGCGTCAAGTCGTAGCACAGAAGCAAACTATAAAACCATTTCCTGAACTACACAACAAAGAAAAACCAGGTAAATCCTCTGATCATTTAAAAATAGATGAAATTATATGCTATAGATGTCAAGAAAGAGGACACTTTGCTAAGACATGCCCGTCTAGGAAAGTAGTAAAAACCTTGCGAGTAGAACCCAAAAATGTTAAGCCTAAAAGTGTTAAGAAAATAAAGGAGTCTGAATTTGAAAGCTCCAGTACTAGCATAATGCACTTGTCTTTTTCAAAGATTTTTGAAACAGTTCTAGGTACACAAAGATCCAACAAAGACCAAGAAGAAACACCTGCTACACTAATCCGATGTTCGGAACAAAGAGGAGACCATGGAGAATCCACTAACTTGAATGCGAAGCAAAGCAACCAGATGCCATGTGAAGGAGTAATTTCTTCCCTTTTTTTCAAGGAGAAACCGCCAGATACACAATGGCCACACCCGAACCATATGTGGACCATAAACCGAGGTAACGCCTTAAACCCTCAACTAAATTATTGGTATTAACTTGCCTTCTCTATGTGCAGGACAATATGTTTTGAGGGAAAACTATTTTGAAGAGGGAGGGTATGATGAGGTTATCGGCCCAACCAATTGACAACTGGCCGGCCCGGCCGGCCCAAAGAACACAAAGGCGGCCAAATACGCGCAAAAGGATACATGGATGTATCTCCATGAATTCAAGCCTAACCAAGAAGCGTCCAGCCAAGAACAAACCTGGCCTATAATCCTGACTCACAGCGGACATGCGGAGACAGGGAGCTCACCCCAAACCAAGACAGATCAAGTCATGCACCATACATCAAGTTGGAGTTGCCGAAACTTACCATATTTGGAGCTTTCCTTATATGAAAGTCTCCAAACATTTCTTTCCAGACCAGGAGACTTTTTCGTACATCTTGGAGCTCCCTTAAGCACTTATAGAAGTGCAAACAAGCCTTGGACAAGGCGGGTCAATCCGTGAATTCAAATGAACCGATTGGAGCTGTTTATGGCAAGTGAGATGACCAACTGGTTTAATCACTTGGAAACCAAAACATGGCGTCTAGGAGAGATTATTAAGGCCCTAAGGGAGCCCAAAATAAACGTACCATGCTCCAGACACCATAGGATCAGGCGGATCCCTTTTCTTCAAGACTTGCCATATATGGACGGAAGTGCACTTAATGTGTTCAGATTGCAACATCTCTATTCCTTGCAACATATACACGTGTAAAATACCTTCCAAAGCAACCAGGATTTACCTAGACACATTACGTTCGCCCCTAAGCTCTCAAGATACAAGCATATACACTTTCCATATTTGCCAAACAAGACAATAATGGCCAACGTTCATATACTTTATATGTGTGATTTCCTTTTCTCTTTTTAGGTTCCGGACTGTTGCTATGAGTACCATATAAGCTAAGCACGACCTCATGATAAAGATAGACACCCCCATTGAAATAGAAAGTTGAATACAAAGTATTTTCTTCAAAGCCTTGTCTTTAAATCTTGTTCTTGTTCTTTATAAACTAAGTGTGTGATTCACTTCCTTACAAATGAAGCCACGTCCTGGTTATTTTGAGAGATTCAAATACATTTGGTTCACCTTTGATCATGTGATTTGATCAAAACCCCCTCCTTTTAGTTCCCTTGCCTGCTTAAGCCAAGAATGATTCTAAGCCTTGTGAGTCATGGCCGTACCACTTGTGAGATTGATACTCAATCTTACATCAGATTTAGTGCGGACACCTCAAGTTGATCACCCAGTTAAAATGATCATTCTAAAATGATCATTGGTGCTCCTTGATTAAAGGCTTAAAAATGAAGCATTATGCATGGCATCGCCTAGTTTGGGATATATTGGATTACTTGGAGGCTTTTTTGTTTCTCTTTCAGTCTGAAATGTTGTCACAAGATTGAAAACTAAGCTAGATTAATGTGGGTGTTGGATTCTTGTCATTTTGGGCTCTAAAATAAAATGTTAAAGACTATTTAGTGTGGACATGTCAAGTTGATCAGCTAGTTAAAATGATCATTCTAAACTGATCATTGGTGCTCATTGAGACTGAAAGAGCTACCATAAAGCCTTCAACTAATCCAATCTATCCTAAACTGCATGATGCAATGCATTATGCTTCATTTATAATCCTTTACTGAAGTAGTACTAATGATCAGTTTAGAGTGATCAGTTTAGAATGATCAGTTAGAGTGATCATTTTAACTGGCCGATCAACTTGACATGTAAGCACTAAATCGTCCGTAACTTTTGACTTAGAGTTCAGAATGACATGAATCCAACGTCCACGTTAAGCTAGCTCTATTCTATATTGTCTCAAAATATAAGACTGAAATAAATACGACAAAGCCTCCAAATAATCAAATTTATCCCAAAGTGCGTGATGCCATGCATTATGCTTCATTTATAGGCCTTTATTCAAGGAGTCCAATAAGCAGTCTATAATGATCATTTTAACTGTATGATTAATTTGAAATGTACGCACTAAATTGTCCTTAACTTTTGATTTAGAGTTCAGAATGATATGAGTCCAACGCCCATGTTAAACTAGCTCAATTTTCTATATTGTAACAACAATTGAGACTGAAAGAGCTACCATAAAGCCTTCAACTAATCCAATCTATCCTAAACTGCATGATGCAATGCATTATGCTTCATTTATAATCCTTTACTGAAGTAGTACTAATGATCAGTTTAGAGTGATCAGTTTAGAATGATCAGTTAGAGTGATCATTTTAACTGGCCGATCAACTTGACATGTAAGCACTAAATCGTCCGTAACTTTTGACTTAGAGTTCAGAATGACATGAATCCAACGTCCACGTTAAGCTAGCTCTATTCTATATTGTCTCAAAATATAAGACTGAAATAAATACGACAAAGCCTCCAAATAATCAAATTTATCCCAAAGTGCGTGATGCCATGCATTCTAACGATTTAGATCATTCTAATGCATTATGCTTCATAGAATGATCCAATATATCCGAAAATATCTACGAAAAGCATCCAAGTAATCAAATCTATCTCCAACTGCGTGATGCCATGCATTGTGCTTCAGTTGTAATTCTTTGCAGAATGATCACCAATGATCAGTTTAGAATGATCAGTTTAGCTTGCAGATAAACTTCACATGTCCACACTAAATCATCGGTAACTTTTGATTTAGAGTTCAAAATGATATGAATCCAACGCCCACGTTAAGCTAGCTCAATTTTCTATAATGTGACAAAATTTAAGACAGAAATAGCTTTAACAAAGCCTCCAACTTATCCAATGTATCTCAAACTGTGTGATGCCATGCATTATGCTTCATTTATAAGCCTTTACTCAAGGAGCACCAATGATTAGTATGGAATGATCAGTTTAGAATGATCACTTTAACTAGCCAATAAACGTGACATGTCCGCACAAAATTGTCTTTAACATTTTATTTAGAGCTCAAAATGACTTGAATCCAATGCCCATGTTAATCAAGCTCAATTTTCAATATTGTGAACAGATTTGAGACCGAAGAGCTACGACAAAGCCTCCAAGTAATCCATTGTATCCTAAACTGCGTGATGCCATGTATTATGCTTCATTTATATGCCTTTAATCAAGGAGAACCAAATATCAGTTTAGAATGATCATTTTAACTGCCCGATCAACATGACATGTTCGCACTAATTGTCCGTAACTTTTGATTTAGAGTTCAGAATGACATGAATTTAACGCCCACGTTAAGCTAGCACAATTCTTTATATTGTGATAAAATTTTAAACCAAAATAGATATATCAAACCTTCCAAGTAATCCAATGTATCCCAAATTGCATGATGCCATGCATTATGCCTCATTTATAAGTCTTTACTTAAGGAGCACCAATGATCAGTTTAACTGGCAGATCAACATGAAATGTCTGCACTAAATTGTCCGTAACTTTTGATTTAGATTTCAAAATGACACGAATCCAACGCCCACGTTAAGCTAGCTCAATTTTCGATATTGCTTCAAAATTTAAGACTGAAATAGCTACGAAAAAGCCTCCAAGTAATCCAATGTATCCTAAATTGCGTGATGCCATGCATTATGCTTCATTTATACGCCTTTACTCAAGGAGCACAAAATATAAGTTTAGAATAATCATTTAAGTAGTCGATCAACTTGACATGTTCGCACTAAATCATTCGTAATTTGATGTAGAGTTCAAAATGACATGAATCCGACGCCGACGTTAATCTAGCTCAATTTTCTTTAATGATACAAAAATTTAAACCGAAATAGCTAGGATAAAGCCTCGAAGTAATCCAATCTATCCCAATATGCCTGATTCCATGCATTATGCTTCATTTGTAAACCTTTGCTCTAGGAGCACCAATGATCAATTAAGAATGATCATTTTAACTAGCTGGTCATTCTGACATGTCCGCATTAAATCGTCTTAATTTGATTTAGAGCTCGAAATTACATGAATCCAAGGCCCATGTTAATCTAGCTCAATTTTGAATATCATGACAACATTTGAGACTAAAAAAGATACGACAAAGCCTCCAAGTAATCCAATATATACCAAACTGCGTGATGTCATGCATTATGTTTCATTTTTAAACTGTTGCTCATTGATCACCAATGATCAGTTTAGAATGATCATTTTAACTAGTTGATTTATCATGTCCACACTAAATCGTCTTTAACATTTGATTTAGGGCTCAAAATTACATGAATCCAACACCCACGTTACTCTAGCTCAATTTTCAATATTGTGACAAAATTTGAGAGTAAACGAGCTACGAAAAAGCCTCCAACTAATCCAATTTATCCCAAACTGCGTGATGCCATGCATTATGCTTCATTTGTAAACCTTTGTTCAATGAGCACCAATGCTCAGTTTAGAATGATCATTTTAACTAGCTGATCAACTTCACATGTCCGTACTAAATCGTCTTTAACATTTGATTTAGAACTCAAAAGGACATGAATCCAACGCCATTAATCTAGCTCAATTTTCAATATTGTGACAACATTTAAGACTGAAAGAGCTACGAAAAAGCCTTCCATACTCCAATGTATCCAAAACTGCGTGATATCATGCATTATGGTTCATTTATAAGCGTTTACTCAAGGTTATCAGTTTATAATGATTATTTTGATTGGCCGATCAACTTGACATGTCCACACTAAATCGTTTGTAACTTTTGATTTAGAGTTCAGAATGACACGAATCCTTTACTCAAGGAGCATTAACGATCAGTTTCGAATAATCAGTTTAGAATGATCACTTTTACTAGCCAATCAACTTGACATGTCAAACTAAATCGTCCGTAACTTTTGATTTAGAGATCAAGAGGACATGAATCCAACGCCCACGTAAGCTAGCTCAATATTCAGTATTGTGACAAAATTTAAGATCAAAATAGCTAAGAAAAAGCCTCCAAGTATTCCAATATATTCCAAACTGCGTGATTCCATACATTTTGCTTCATTTGTAAACCTTTTCTCAATGAGCACCAATGATCAGTTTAGAATAATCATTTTAACTAGATGATCAACTTGAAATGTCTGTAAGTTTTGATTTAGAGTTCAGAATGACATGAATCCAACGCCCACGTTAAGCTAGCTCAATTTCCTATATTGTGACAAAATTTATGACAGAAATAACTACGACAAAGCCTCCAAGTAATCCAATGTATTCCAAACTGCGTGATGCCATGTATTATGCTTCAGAATTTCTTTCTTATTCTATTTCTTTCTTATATTTTTTCTAAATAGAAAAAAATATATTACAAAGGAGCACCAATGATCTGGTAAGAGTGATCATTTTAATTGGCCGATCAACTTGACATGTACGTACTAAATCATCCGTAACGTTTTATTTAGATTTCATAATGACACAAATCCAATGCCCACGATAAGGTAGCTCAATTTTCTAGATTGTTAGAACATTTGAGACTGAAAGAGCTACCACAAAGCCTTCAAGTAATCCCATATATCCCAAACTGCGAGAGGTCATGCATTATGGTTCATTTATAAGCCTTTACTCAAGGAGCACTAATGATGTGTTTAAAATAATCAGTTTAGAATGATTTAGACTTCTAAAATGACACGAATCCAACGCCCACGTTAAGCTAGCTTAATATTGTGAAAAAATTTAAGATTGAAATAGCTACGACAAAATCTCCAAGTAATCCAATCTATCACAAACTGCGTGATGACATGCATTTTGCTTCATTTGTAAACCTTTTCTCAATGAGCACCAATGATCAATATAGAATGATCATTTTAACTAGCTGATCAACTTGACATGTCCGCACTAAATCGTCTTTAACATTTGATTTAAAACTCAAAATGCCATGAAGCCAACGGCCACGTTAATCTAGCTCAATTTTAAATATTGTGACAACATTTGAGACTGAAAAGCTATGACAAAGCCTCCAAGTAATCAAATGTATCCCAAACTGCGTGATGCCATGCATTATGCTTCATTTGTAAACCTTTGCCCAATGTGCACCTATGATCAACTTAGAATGATCAATTTAACTAGCCGATAAACTTGTGATGTCCCACTAAATCGTTCATAACTTTTGATTTAGAGTTCAGAATGACATGAATCCAACGTCCACCTTAAACTAGCTCAATTTTCAATATTGTGACAAACTTTATGACAAAAATAACTAGGACAAAGCCTCTGAGTAATCCATTGTATCCCAAACAGCGTGCTATCATGTATTATGCTTCATTTATAATCTTTTACTCAAGGAGCACCAATGATCAGGTACGAATGATCATTTTAATTGGCCGATCAACTTGACATGTACGCACTAAATCGTGCATCACTCTTTATTTAGATTTCAGAATGACACAAATCCAACGCCCACGTTAAGCTAGCTCAATTTTCTATATTGTTAGAACATTTAAGACTATAACAGATACCACAAAGCCTTCAAGTAATCTCATATCTCTTAAACTGCGTGATGCCATGCATTATACTTCATTTATAAGCCTTTACTCAAGGAGCACTAATGATCAGTTTAGAATAATCAGTATAGAATGATCACTTTAACTAGCCAATCAACTTTACATTTCCGAACTAAATCATCCATAACTTTTGATTTAGAGTTCGAAATGGCACGAATCCAATGCCCATGTTAAGCTTGCTCAATATTCTATATTGTGACAAAACTTAAGATCGAAATAGCTACGACAAAGCCTCCAAGTAATCCAATAAATCCCAAACTGAGTGATGCCATGCATTTTTCTTCATTTGTAAACCTTTGTCCGTTAAGCACCAATGATCAGCTTAGAATGATCAATTTAACTAGCAGATAAACTTGACATGTCCACACTAAATCGTCTGTAACTTTTGATTTAGAGCTCAGAATGACATGAATCCAACACCCACGTTAAGCAAGCTCAATTTTCTATATTGTGACAAAATTTATGAATGAAATAGCTACGAAAAAACCTCCAAGTTAACTAATGTATCCCAAACTACGTGATGCCATGCATTATGCTTCATTTATAACCCTTTACTCAAGGAGCATCAGTGATCAGTTTAAAACGATCACATTAACTTTATTTAGATTTCAGAATGACACAAATCCAACGCCCACGTTAAGCTAGCTCAATTTTCTATATTGTGACAAAATTTACGACAGAAATAAAAACGACAAAGCCTCCAAGTAATCCAGTGTATCCCAAACTGCGTGCTACCATGTATTATGCTTCATTTATAAGCATTTACTCAAGGAGCACCAATGATCAGCTAATAACTAGCCAATCAAGTTACCAACGATTTAGATCATTCTAAACTGATCATTCCATACTAATCATTGGTGCTCCTTGAGTAAAGGCTTATAAATGAAGCATAATGCATGGCATCACACAGTTTGAGATACATTGGATAAGTTGGAGGCTTTGTTAAAGCTATTTCTGTCTTAAATTTTGTCACATTATAGAAAATTGAGCTAGCTTAACGTGGGCGTTGGATTCATATCATTTTGAACTCTAAATCAAAAGTTACCGATGATTTAGTGTGGACATGTGAAGTTTATCTGCAAGCTAAACTGATCATTCTAAACTGATCATTGGTGATCATTCTGCAAAGAATTACAACTGAAGCACAATGCATGGCATCACGCAGTTGGAGATAGATTTGATTACTTGGATGCTTTTCGTAGATATTTTCGGATATATTGGATTACTTGGAGGCTTTGTCGTAGCTCTTTTACACCAAATGTTGTCACAATATTCAAAATTAAGCTAGTTTAATGTGGGCGTTGGATTCATGTCATTTTGAGCTTTAAATCAAATGTTAAAGACAATTTAGTTTGGACATGTCAAGTTGATCAGCTAGTTAAAATGATCATTCTAAATTGATCATTGGTGCTCATTGACCAAAGGTTTACAAATGAAGTATAATGCATGGTATCACGCAGTTTGCGATAGATTGGATTACTTGGAGGCTTTTTCGTAGCTATTTTGGTCTTAAATTTTGTAACAATATAAAAATGAGCTATCTTAACCTAGGTGTTGGATTCGTTTCATTTTGAACTCTAAATCCAAAGTTACGGCCAATTTAGTGCAGACATGTCATGTTGACCGTCCATTTAAAATGATCATTGGTGATCCTTAAGTAAACGCTTAAAAATGATGCATAATGCATGGCATCACGCAATTTGAGATACATTGGTCTATTTGGAGGTTTCGTCATAATTCTTTCAGACTCAAATGTTTTCACAACATTGAAAATTGAGCTAGATTAACGTGGGTATTAGATTCATATCATTTTGAGCTCTAAATCAAATGTTAAAGACGATTTAGTGCGGTCATGTCGAGTTGATCAGCTAGTTAAAATGATTATTCTAAACTGATCATTGGTTCTCATTGAGCAAAGGTTTAAAAATGAAGCATAATGCATGACATCATGCAGTCTTGGATAGATTGGATTACTTCGAGGCTTTGTTATCGCTATTTTGGTCTTAAATTTTCAAACAATAAAGAAACTTGAGCTAGCTTAACATGGGCGTTGGATTCATGTCATTTTGAACTCTAAATCAAAAGTTATGGACGATATAGTGAGGACATATAAAGTTGATCGGCCAGTTAAAATGATCATTCTAAATTGATATTTAGTGCTCCTTGAGTAAAGGCTTATAAATGAAGCATAATGTATGGCATAACGCAGTTTGGGATACATTGGATTACTTGGACGCTTTCTCGTAGCTCTTTCATTCTCAAATGTTGTCACAATATTGAAAATTGAGGTAGATTAACGTGGGCGTTGGATTCATGTTATTTTGAGCTCTAAATAAAATGTTAAAGATGATTTAGTGGTGACATGTCAAGGTTATCGGCCAGTTAAAATGATCATTTTAAACTGATATTTGGTGCTACTTGAGTAAAGGCTTATAAATGAAGCATAAAGCTTGACATAACCAATTTGGGATACATTGGATTACTTGGAGGCTTTCTCATAGCTCTTTCATTCTCAAATGTTGTCACAATATTGAATATTGAGCTAGATTAACGTGGGTTTTTGATTCATGTCATTTTGAGCTCTAAAACAAATGTTAAAGACGATTTAGTGCAGACATGTCAAGTTAATCAGTTAGTTAAAATGATCATTCTAAACTGATCATTGGTGCTCATTGACCAAAGGTTTACAAATGAAGCATAATGCATGATATCACGCAGTTTGTGATAGATTGGATTACTTTGAGGCTTTGTCGTAGATATTTCGGTCTTAAATTTTGTAACAATATAGAAAAATGAGCTATCTTAACCTGGGCGTTGGATTGGTTTCATTCGAGACTCTAAATCCAAAGTTAAGGACGATTTAGTGCGGACATGTCAAGTTGATAGGCAAGTTAAAATGATCATTCTAAACTAATCCTGGGTGCTCCTTGAGTATAGGCTTACAAATGACGCATAATGAAGGGCATCACACAGTTTTGGATACATATGATTACTTGGAGGCTTTGTCATAGCTATTTTGGTATTAACTTTTATTACAATATCGAAACTTGAGCTCACTTAACATGGGCGTTTGATTCGTGTCATTCTGAACTCTAAATCAATAGTTACGAACGATTTAATGCGGACATGTCAAGTTGATCGGCGGGTTAAAATGATCATTCTAAACAGATCAATGTTGCTCATGGAGTAAAGCCTTATAAATGAAAAATAATGCATCGAGTCACGCAGTTTGGGATACATTGGATTACTTGGATGCTTTGTCATAGCTCTTTCAGTCTCAAATGTTGTCACAATATTGCAAATTGAGCTTGATTAACATGGCCGATAGATTCATTTAATTTTGAGCTCGAAATCAAATGTAAAACACGATTTCGTGCGGACATGTGAAGTTGATAAGTTAGTTAAAATGATTATTCTAAACTGGTCATTGGTGCTCATTGAGCGAAGGTTTACAAATGAAGCATAATGCATGGCATCACGCAGTTTGATTCGTGCCATTCCAAACTCTAAATAAAAAGTTATGGACGATTTAATGCGGAAATGTCAAGTTTATAAGTTAGTTAAATTGATCATTGTAAACTGATCATTGGTGCTAATTGCGCAAAGGTTTACAAATGAAGCATAATGCATGGCATCACATAGTTTGGTATAGATTGGATTAATTGGAGGCTTTATCATAGCTATTACGGTGTTAGATGTTGTCAAAATATAGAAAATTGAGCTAGATTAATATTGGTGTTGGATTCGTGTCATTGTGAAATCTAAATCAAATGTTAAAGACGATTTAGTGCGGACATGTCACGTTGATCTGCTAGTTAAAATGATCAGTTAAAATGATCATTCTAAACTGATCATTGGTGCTCCTTGAATAGAGGCTTATAAATGAAGCATAATGCATGACATCACGCAGTTTGGGATACATTGGTTTACTTGGAGGCTTTTTCGTAGCTCTCTTAGACTCAAATGTTGTCATAATATTGAAAATTGAGCTAGATTAACACGGGTATTGTTTGATGTCTAAATCAAATGTTAAAAATGATTTACTGCAGACATGTCAAGTGTATCAGCTAGTTAAAATGATCATTCTAAACTGATCATTGGTGCTCACGGAGCTGAGGTTTACAAATGAAGCATAATGCATGGCATGACACAGTTTGGGATAAATTGGATTACTTGGATGCTTTGTCGTAGCTATCTCGGTCTTAAATTTAATCACAATATAGAATATTGACATAGCTTAACATGGGAATTGGATTCGTGTCATTCTGACCTCTAAATCAAAAGTTACGGATAATTTCGTATAAACATGTCAAGTTGATGGGTCATTTGAAATGATCATTCGAAACCGAACATTGGTGCTCCTTACGTAAAGGCTTATAAATGAAGTATAATGCATGAGATCACGCAGTTTGGGATACATTGTATTACTTGGAGGCTTTGTCAAAGCTCTCCCAGTCTCAAATGTTGCCATAATATTGAAAACTGAGTTAGATTAACGCATGTGTTGTTTGATCTCTAAATCAAATGGTAAAAACGATTTAGTGCGTACCTGTCAAGTTGATCAGCTAGTTAAAATGATGATTATAAACTTATCAATGGTGCTCATTGAGCTGAGGTTTACAAATGAAGCATAATGCAAGGCATGACGAAGTTTGGGATAGATTTGATTACTTGGAGGCTTTGTCGTAGCTATTGCCGTCTTAAATTTTTTTACAATATAGAATATTGAGCTTGATTAACTTGGGTGTTGGAATCGTGTCATTCCGAACTTTAAATCAAAACTTATGGAAGATTTAGGGCATACATGTCTAGTTGATAGGCTAGTTAAAATAATCATTATAAACTAATCACTGCTGCTTCTTGAGTAAAAGCTTATAAATGAAGCATAATGCGTGGCATCATGCAGTTTGGGATACATTTGATTACTTGGAGGATTTATCATTGCTCTTTCAGTTTCAAATGTGTTCACATTATTAAAAATAAGAAATTGGACGATTTACTGGGGACATGTCAAGTTGATGATCTAGTTAAAGTTATCATTTTAAACTGATCATTGGTGCTCATTGAGAAGAGGTTTACAAATGAAGCATAATGCATGGAATAATACAGTTTGGGATGGATTGGATTACTTGGAGGCTTTGCCATAGCTATTTTGGTCTTAAATTTTATTAAAATATAGAAAATTGAGCTAACTTAATGTCGGTGTTGGATTCGTGTCATTCTGAACTCTAAATAAAAAGTTACGGACAATTTAGTGCGGTCATGTCAAGTTGAACGGCAGGTTAAAATGATCATTCTAAACTGTTCATTGGTGCTACTTGAGTATAGCCTTATAAATGAAGGATAATGCAAGGAATCACGCTGTTTAGGATACATTGGATTACTTGAAGGCTTTGTCGTAGCTCTTTCAGTATCAAACGTTGTCACAATATTGCAAATTGAGCTATATTAACGTGGTCATTGGATTCATGTCTTTTTGAGTTCTAAATCAAATGTTAAAGATGATTTAGTGCGCGCATGTCAAGTTTATCAGCTAGTTAAAATTATCTCTCTAAACTGATCATTGGTGCTCATTCAGCAAGGGTTTACAAATGAAGGATAATGCATGGCATCACGCAGTTTGGAATACATTGGATTACTTGTTGGGTTTTTTGTAGCTCTTTAAGTATTAAATGATGTCACAATATTGAAAATTGAGCTAGATTAACATGGGTGATCATTGAGCAAGGGTTTAGAAAAGAAGGATAATGCATGGCATCACGCAGTTTGGAATACATTGGATTACTTGTTGGGCTTTTTGTAGCTCTTTAAGTATTAAATGATGTCACAATATTGAAAATTGAGCTAGATTAACATGGGTGCTCATTGAGCAAGGGTTTAGAAATGAAGGATAATGCATGGCATCACGCAGTTTGGAATACGTTGGATTACTTGTTGGCTTTTGTGTAGCCCTTTAAGTATTAAATGATGTCACAATATTGAAAATTTAGCTAGATTAACATGGGCGTTGGATTCATGTCCATTTGAGCTCTAAATCAAATGTGAAAGACGAATTAATGCGGACATGTCAATTTCATCAGCTAGTTTAAATGATCATTCTAATCTGATCATTTGTGCTCATTCAGTAAAGGCGTATAAATGAATCATAATGCATAGCATCATGCATTTTGGGATAGATTGGATTACTTGTAGGCTTTGTCATAGCAATTTCGGTTTTAAATTTTGTTACAATATAGAAAATTAAGCTTTCTTAATGTGGGCGTTGGATTCATGTAATTCTGAACTTTAAAACAAAAGTTATTGACAATTTAGTGCGTACATGTCAAGTTGACCAGCTAGTTAAAAAGATGATTCTAAACTGATCATTGGTGCTCTTTGAGGAAAGGCTTATAAATGAAGCATAATGCATGGCATCACGCATTTTGGGATAGATTGGATTACTTGGAGGCTTTGTGTAGCTATTTCGGTCATAAATTATGTCACAATATAGAATATTGAGTTAGCTTAATGTGGGCATTGGATTTGTGTCATTCTGAACTATAAATCAAAAGTTACGTACGATTTAGTGCCGACATGTCAAGTTGATGGGTCAGTTAAAATGATCATTTTAAACTAAGCATTGGTGCTCCTTGAATAAAGGCTTATAAATGAAGCATAATGCATGACATCACGCTGTTTGGGATACATTGGATTATTTGGAGTCTTTGTCGTAGCTCTCGTAGTCTCAAATGTTGTCATAATATTGAAAATTGAGCTAGATTACCACGGGTGTTGTTTGATCTCTAAATCAAATGTTAAAAATGATTTAGTGCGGATATGTCAAGTGTATCAGCTAGTTAAAATGATCATTCTAAACTGATCAATGGTGCTCACGGAGCTGAGGTTTACAGATGAAGCATAATGCATGGCATGACACAGTTTGGGATAGATTGGATTACTTGGAGGCTTTGTCGTAGCTATTTTGGTCTTAAATTTAATCACAATATAAAATATTGAGATAGCTTAACGTGGGAATTGGATTCGTGTCGTTCTGACCTCTAAATCAAAAGTTACAGACAATTTTGTGCAAACATGTCAAGTTGATGGGTCAGTTGAAATGATCATTCTAAACTGATCATTGGTGCTCCTTAAGTAAAGGCATATAAATGAAGCATAATGCATGAAATCACGCAGTTTGGGATACATTGGATTACTTGGAGGCTTTGTCATAGCTCTCCCAGTCTCAAATGTTGCCATAATATTGAAAATTGAGTTAGATTAACGCGGGTGTTGTTTGATCTCTAAATCAAATGTTAAAAACGATTTAGTGAGTACATGTCAAGTTGATAAGCTGGTTAAAATGATCATTCTAAACTTGTCAATGGTGCTCATTGAGCTGAGGTATACAAATGAAGCATAATGCATGGCGTGACCCAGTTTGGGATAGATTTGATTACTTGGAGGCTTTGTCGTAGCTATTTCCGTCTTAAATGTTTTTACAATATAGAATATTGAGCTAGCTTAACATGGGCATAGGAATCGTGTCATTCTGAACTTTAAAACAAAACTTATGGAAGATTTAGGGCATACATGTCAAGTTGATAGGCTAGTTAAAATAATCATTATAAGCTGATCGTTCTGCTCCTTGGGTAAAAGCTTATAAATGAAGCATAATGCGTGGCATCATGCAGTTTGGGATACATTTGATTACTTGGAGGCTTTATCATAGCTCTTTCAGTTTCAAATGTGTTCACATTATTGAAAATTGAAAATTGGACGATTTACTGTGGACATGTACAGTTGATCAACTAGTTAAAATGATCGTTTTAAACTGATCATTGGTGCTCATTGAGAAGAGGTTTAGAAATGAAGCATAATGCATGGCATGACACAGTTTGGGATGGATAGGATTACTTGGAGGCTTTGTCATAGCTATTTCAGTCTTAAATTTTATTACAATAAAAATTGAGCTACCTTAACGTTGGCGTTGGATTCGTGTCATCTTGAGCTCTAAATCTAATGTTCAAGACGATTTACTCAATACATGTCAAGTTGATCAGCTAGTTAAAATGATCATTCTAAACAGATCATTGGTGTTCATTGAGCAAAGGTTTACAAACGAAGCATAATGTGTGGCATCATGCAGTTTGGTATAGATTGGATTATTTGTAGGTTCTTCCTAGCTATTTCGGTCATATATTAAGTCACAATATAGAATATTGAGTTAGCTTAACGTGGGCATTGGATTTGTATCATTCTGAACTATAAATCAAAAGTTACATACGATTTAGTGCCGACATGTCAAGTTGATCGGTCAGTTAAAATGATCATTTTAAACTGACCATTGGTGCTCCTTGAGTAAAGGCTTATAACTGAATCATAATGCATGGCATCACGCAGTTTGGAATATATTGGATTACTTCGACGCTTTGTCGTAGCTATTTTAATCTTAAATGTTGTCACAATATTAAAAATTGAGCTAGTTTAACGTGGTCGTTGGATTCTTCTTATTTTGAGCTCTCAATCAAATGTTAAAGACGATTTAGTCCGAACATGTCAAGGTAATCAGCTAGTTAGAATGATCATTCTAAACTGCTCATTGGTGCTCATTGAGCAATGGTTTACAAATGAAGCATAATGCATGATATCACACAGTTGGGAAAGATTGGATTATTTGGAGGATTTTTCATAGCTATTTCGGTCTTAAATTTTGCCACAATATAGAATATTGAGCTTACTTAACGTGGGAAATGGATTCATTTCATTCTGAAATCTAAATCAAAAGTTACGAACGATTTAGTGCGGACATGTCAAGTTGATTGGCCAGTTAAAATGTTCATTCTAGACTGATCATTGTTGCTCCTTTAATAAAGACTTATAAATGAAGCATAATACATGGCATCATGCAGTTTAGAATATTTAAAATTGTCGTTGGAATACTTGGAGGCTTTGTCATTGCTCTTTCAGTTTCAGATGTTTTCACAATATATAATATTGAGCTAGACTATCATGGCCATTGGATTGATGTCATTTTGCGCTCTAAATAAAATGTTAAACACAATTTAATGCACACATGTCAAGTTGATCAGCAAGTTAAAATGATCATTTGAAACTGATCATTGGTGCTCATTGAGCAAAGGTTTACAAATGAAGCATAATGCATGGCATCACGTAATTTAGGATATATTGGATTACTTCGAGGGTTTGTCGTAGCTATTTCGGTCTTAAATTTTGTCACAATATGAAAAAATGAGCTATATTCACATGGGCGTTGGATTCGTTTCATTTTGAATTTTAAATCAAAAGTTATGGATGATTTAGTGCGGACAATCAAGTTGATCGACCAGTTAAAATGAACATTCTAAACTGTTCACCGGTGCTCAATGAGAAAAGGTTTAGAAATGAAGCATAATGCATAGCATCACACATTTTAGGATTCACTGGATTACTTGGAGGCGTATTTGTAACTATTTTGGTCTTAAATTTTGTCACAATATAGAATATTGAGTTTGCTTAATGTGGGCGTTGGATTCGTGTAATTTTGATCTCTAAATCAAATGTTAAGCACGATTTAGTGCGGATATGTCAAGTTGATCAGCTAGTTAAAATGACAATTCTTAACTCATCATTGGTGCTCATTGAGCAAAAGTTTACAAATGAAACATAATGCATGACATCAAGCAGTTTGGGATAGATTGGATTTCTTGGAGGTTTTGTCGTAGCTATTTCGGTCGTATATTTTGTCACAATATAGAATACCGAGGTTGTTTAACTTAGCCGTTGAATTTGTGTAATTCGAAACTCTAAATCAAAAATTACGGATGAATTAGTGCGGACATGTCAGGTTGATCGGTCAGCTAAAATGATCATTCTAAATTGATTATTGGTGCTCCTTCAGTAAATGCTATAAATGAAGCATAATGCATGGCGTCACGCCGTTTGGGATACATTTCATTACTTGGAGGCTTTGTCGTTGCTCTTTCAGTCTCATATTTTTTTTATAATATTGAAAATTGAGCTAGACTAATATGGCCATTGGATTCATGTCATCTTGAGCTCTAAGTCAAATGTTAAAGCCGATTTAGTGCAGACATGTCAAGTTGATCATTTAGTTAAAATCATTATTCTAACTGAACATTGGTGTTCATTGAGCAAAGGTTTACAAATGAAGCTTAATGCATAGCATCACGCAGTTTGGGATAGATTGGATTACATGGAAGCTTTGTCATAACTATTTGGAACTTTAATTTACTCACACTATAGAAAACTGAACTAGCTTAACGTAGGCGTTGGATTCATGTCATTCTAAACTCTAAATCAAAAGTGACGGACGATTCAGTGCAGACATCTCAAGTTGATCGGCAAGTGAAAACAATAATTCCAAACTGATCATTGGTGCTCCTTGAGTAAAGGCTTATAAATGATTCATAATTCATGACATCACACACTTTGGGAAATATTGGATTACTTCTATGCTTTGTCGTAGCTCTTTCACTCTCAAATGTTGTCACAATATTGAAAATTGAGCTAGATTAACGTGGCCATTGGATTCATGTCATTTTGAGCTCTAAATTAACTGTCGAAGACGAATTGCTGCGGATATGTAAAGTTGATCAGCTAGTTAAAATGATAATTCTAAACTGATCATTGGTGCTCCTTGAGAAGAGGTTTACAAATGAAGCATAATGCATGGCATGACACAGTTTCGGATGGATTGGATTACTTGGAGGCTTTGTTGTAGCTATTCCGGTATTAAATTTTTCATAATATAGAAAATTGAGCTAGCTTAACATGGACATTGGATTCCTTTCATTCTGACATCTAAATCAAAAGTTACGGACAATTTAGTGTAAACATGTCAAGTTGATCGGGTAGTTAAAATGATCATTCTAAAACGATCATTGTTGCTCCTTGAGTAAAGGCTTATAAATTAAGCATAATGCATGGCATCACTCAGTTTAAGATGCATTGGATTACTTGGAGGCTTTGTCATATCTCTTTAAGTCACAAATGTTTTCAAATTTTTTAATATTTAGCTAGATTAATGTGGGCTTTGGATTCAAGTCATTTTGAGCTCTAAATCAAATGTTAAAGACGATTTAGTGTGGATATGTAAAGTTGATTAGCTAGTCAAAATGATCATTCTAATCTGATCATTGGTGCTCATTGAGCAGAGGTTTACAAATAAAGCATAATGCGTGGCATGAGGTAGTGTGGGATGGATTGGATTACTTGGAGGCTTTGTCGTAGCTATTTCGGTCTTAGATTTTGTAATAATATAGAAACTTGAGCTAGCTTAACGTGGGTAGTGGATTCATGTCATTCTGAACTCTAACTCAAAAGTTATGGACGATTTAGTGCATACATGTCAAGTTTATCGACTAGTTAAATTGATCATTCCAAACTCATCATTAGTGCTGAGTGAGGAAAGGTTTACAGATGAAGCATAATGCATGGTATCATGCAGTTTGGGATAAACTGGATTACTTGGAGGCTTTTTCATTGATATTTCGGTCCTAAATTTAATCACAATATAGAATTTTAGGCTAGCTTAACGTGCTCATTGGATTTGTGTCATTCTAACCTCTAAATCACAAGTTACGAACAATTTAGTGCAAACATGTGAAGTTGATCACCCATTTAAAATGATCATTCTAAACTTATCATTGGTACTCCTTAATTAAAGGCTTATAAATCAAGCATAATGTATGGCATCATGGATTTTTGGATACATTTGATTACTTGGAGGGTTTTTCATAGCTTTTTAAGTCTTAAATGTGGCCACAATATTGAAAATTGAGCTAGATTAATGTTGGCATTGGATTCATGTAATTTTGAGCTGTAGATCAAATGTTAAAGACGATCTAGTGCGAACATGTCAAGTTGATCAGTAAGTTAAAATGATCATTCTAAACGGATCATTGTTGCCCATCGAGCAAAGGTTTACAAATGAAGCATAATGCATGGCATTACGCAGTTTGTGATACATTGGATTAGTTGGAAGGTTTTTCATAGCTCTTTATGTCTTAATTGTTGTCACAATATTTAATATTGAGCTTGATTAACGTGAGTGTTGGATTCATGTCCTTCTGAGCTCTAAATCAAATGTTAAAGAAGATTTAGTGCGGACATGTCAAGTTGATCTCTAAGTTAAAATGATCATTCAAAACTGATCATTGCTGCTCATCGAGCAAAGGTTTAGAAAAGAAGCATAATGCATGGCATCACAAAGTTTGGGATAGATTGGAATACTTAGATGCTTTGTCATAGCGATTTTGGTCTTAAATTTTGTCAAACTATAGAATATTGAGCTAGTTTAACGTGGATGTTGGATTCATGACATTCTGAACTCTAAATCAAAATTTCTGGACGATTTAGTGCGGACATGTCATGTTCATCGGCCAGTTAACATAATTATTCTAGACAGATCATTGGTGCTATTTCAATAAAGCCTTATATATGAAGCATAATGCATGGCATCACACAGTTAAGGATATATTGGATTACTTGGAGGCTTCCTCGTAGCTCTTTCAGACTCAAATGTTTCCACAATATTGAAAATTGAGCTAGATTAATGTGGGCATTGGATTCGTATCATTTTGAGCTCTAAATCAAATGTTACTCTTTGAGTAAAAGCTTATAAAGAAAGCACAATGCATGACATCATGCAGTTTGGGATAAACTAGATTACTTGTAGGTTTTATCGTAGCTATATCCGGCTTAAATTTTGTCACAATATACAAAATTGAGCTAACTTAGCGTGGGCGTTGAATTCGTTTCATAGTGAACTCTAAATCAAAAGTTACGGATGATTTAGTGCGGACATGTAATCTTGATCGGCCACTTAAAATGATAATTCTAAACTGATCATTGGTGCTCCTTGAGTAAAAGCCTATAAATAAAGCATAATGCATGGCATCACGTAGTTTGGGATAGATTGGATTACTTGGGTGCTTTGTCGTAGTTATTTCGGTCTTAAATTTTCTCACAATATAGAAAATTGAGTCAGCTTAACGTGGGTGTTGGATTCGTGTAATTATGAACTCTAAATCAAAAGTTACGGACGATATAGTTCGGACATGTCAAATTGATCGACCAGTTAAAATGATCGTTCTAAGGCTTATAAACGAAGCACAATGCATGGCATAACGTAGTTTGGGATAGATTAGATTACTTGGAGGCTTTTTCATAGCTATTCCGGATTAAATTTTGTCACAATATAGAAAATTGAGCTAGCTTAGTGTGGGCGTTGGATTCGTGTCATTATGAACTCCAAATCAAAAGTTATGGATGATTTCGTGCGGACATGTCAAGTTGATCGGCAAGTTAATATGATAATTCTAAACTGATTATTGGTGCTCCTTGATTAATGGATTATAAATGAAGCATAATGCATGGCATCACGCAGTTTGGGATACATTGGATTACTTGGAGGCGTTGTCGTAGCTCTTTGAGTCTTAAATGTTTTCACAATATAGAAAATTGGGCTAGCTTAACTTAGGCTTTGGATTCATATCAGTTTGAGCTCTAAATCAAAAGTAAAAGACAATTTAGAGCGGACATGTCAAGTTGATCAGGTAGTTAAAATGATCATTCTAAACTGATCATTGGTGCAAATTGAGTAAAGGCTTATAATGAAACACAATGCATGGAATCACGATTTTTTTTATAGTTTGGATCACTTAGAGGCGTTGACGTAGCTATTTCTGGCTTAAATTTTGTCACAATATAGAAAATTGAGCTAGCGTAGCGTGAGCGTTGGATTCGTGTCATTATGAACTGTAAATCAAAAGTTATAGACAATTTAGTGCGGACAGTCAAGTTGATCGGCAACTTAAAATGATCATTATAAGTTGATCATTGGTGCTCCTTGATTAAAGGATTATAACTGAAGAATAATACATGGCATAACACAGTTTGGGATACATTAGATTACTTGGAGGCTTTGTCGTAGCTCTTTGAATCTCAAATGATTTCAAATTATAGAAAATTGAACTACCTTAACGTGGGGATTGGATTTATGTTAATTTGAGGTCTAAATCAAAAGTTAAAGACGAATTAGTGTGAGCATGTCAAATTGATCAGCTAGTTAAAATGATCATTCTAAATTGATTATTGGTGCTCATTGATTAGCGGCGTATAAATGAAGCATAATGCATATCATCACACATTTTGGGATAGATTGGACTAGTTGGAGGCTTTGTCATAGCTATTTTGATCTTAAATTTTGTCACAATATAAAAAATTAAGCTAGCTTAACGTGGGTGTTGGATTCATGTCATTTTGAACTCTAAGTCAAAAGTTACTAACGATTTAGTGCGACATTTCAAGTTGATCGGTCAGTTAAAATGATCATTCTAAGCTGATCATTGGTGTCCCTTGACTAAAAGCTTATAAATGAAGCATAATACATGGTATCACGCAATTTGGGATACAATGGATTACTTCAAAGCTTTGCCATAGCTCTTTGAATCTTAAATGTTGTCACAAGATGGAAAATTGAGCTAGCGTAACGTGGGCATTGGATTCATGTTATTTTGAGCTCTAAATAAAAAATTATAGACGATTTAGTGCGGACATTTCAAGTTGATGAGCCAGTTAAAATGATGATTCTAAACTGATCATTTGTGCACTTTGAGTAAAGGTTTATAAATGAAGCATTATGCTTGGCATCCATAGTTTGGTATAGAATGGATTACTTGGAGGCTTTTCCGTAGCTATTTCGCTCTTAAATTTTGTCACATTATAGTATTTAGCTAACTTAACGTGAGCTTTGGAATCATGTAAGTTTGAGCTCTAAATCAAAAGTTGAAGATGATTTAGCGCGGACATGTCAAGTTGATCCGCTATTTAAAATGATCATTCTAAAGTAAGCATTGGTGCTTCTTGCGTAAAAGCTTATAAATAAAGCACAATGCATGGCATCACACATTTTGGGATAGAATGGATTACGTGGAGGGTTTGTCGTAGCTATTTCCGTCTTAAATTTTGTCACAATATAGTAAATTGAGCTAGCTTAACTCAGGCTATGGATTCCTGTCATTCTAAACTCTAAATCAAAATTCACTTGGATTACTTGGAGGCTTTGTCATTGCTATATCGACCTTAAGTTTTTTCACACTAAAGAAAATTGATCATTCTAAACTGATCATTGGTGCTCATTGAGTAAAGGCGTATAAATGAAGCATAACACATGGCATCACGCAGTTTGGGATATATTGGATTACTTGGATGATTTGTCATAGCTATTTTGGTCTGAAATTCTGTCACAATATAGAAAATTGAGCTAGCTTAACGTGGGTGTTGGATTCGTGTCATTTTGAACTCTAAATCAAAATTTACCGACGATTTAGTGCGTACATGTCAAGTTGATCGGCCAAATAAAATGATCTTTCTAAACTGATCATTGGTGCTCGTTGAGTAAAAGTGTATAAATGAAGAATAATGCATGGCATCATGCAGTTTGGGATTTATTGGATAACTTGGAGGCTTTGTCTTTGATATTTTGTTCTTAAATTTTGTCACAATATAGAAAACTGTGCTAGCTTTACTTTTGCGTTGGATTGGGGTCATTCTGAAATGTAAATCAAATGTTACAGACGATTAACTGCGGACATGTCAACGTGATCAGCTAGTTAAAATAAAACTTTTAAACTGATCATTGGTTCTCATTAAGCAAAGGCTTACAAATGAAGCGTAATGCACGGCATCACGAAGTTTGGGATATATTGGATTAGTTTGAGGCTTTGTCGTAACTCTTTCAGTATCAAATATTATCACAATATGGAATATTGAACTATTTTAACGTGGGCGTTGGATTCATCTCATTTTGAGCTCTAAATTAAAAATTAAAAATGATTTAGTGCGGACATGTCAAGTTGATCACCTAGTTAAATTGATTATTCGAAACTGATCACTGGTGCTCATTGAGTAAAGGCGTATAAATGACACATAATGCATGACATCACACATTTTGGGATAGATTGGATTATTTGGAGTCTTTTTCATAGCTATTTCGATCTTAAATTTTTGCAAATATAGAAAATTGAGCTAGCTTAACGTGGGAGTTCGATTCGTGTCATTCTGAACTCTAAATCAAAATTTACCGACGATTTAGTGCATACATGTCAAGTTGATCGGCCTGTTAAAATGATCATTTTAAACTGATAATTGGTGCTCCTTGGGTAAAGGCTTTTAAATGAAGTATAATGCATGGCATCACGCAATTTGAAATACATTGGATTACTTGGAGGCTTTTTAGTAGCTTTTTCAGGCTAATATGTTGTCATTGGATTACTTGGAGGCTTTTAAGTTTAACGGCCAGTTAAAATGTACATTCTAAACTAATCATTGGTGCTCATTGAGCAAAGGTTTACAAATGAAGCATAATGCATGGCAACAAGAAGTTTGGGATATATTGGATTACTTTTAGGACTTGTCGTAGCTCTTTCAATATCAAAAGTTGTCACAAAATGGAAAACTGAGCTAACCTAACGTGGGCACTGGATTCATCTTATTTTGAACTCTAAATTAAAAGTTAAACACGATTTACTGCGGACATGGCAAGTTGACCAGCTAGTTAAAATGATCATTCTAAACTGATCATTGGTGCTCATTGAGTAAAGGCGTATATATGAAGCATAATGCATGGAATCACGTAGTTCAGGATAGAGTGGATTATTTGGAGGCTTTGTCATAGCTACTTCGGTCTTAAATTTTGTCACAATATAAAAAATTGCGCTAGCTTAATGTTGGTGTTGGATTCGTGTCATTCTGAACTCTAAATCAAAAGTTACAGAGGATTTAGTGCGGACATGTCAAGTTGATCAGCAAGTTAAAATGATCATTCTAAACTAATCATTGGCGCTCTTTGAGTAAAAGCTTATAATGAAAGCATAATGCAGGGCATCACGCAGTTTAGGATAGATTGGATTACTTGAAGGCTTTGTCGTAGCTCTTTCCGTCTCAAATCACAATATGGAATATTGAGATAACTTAATATGGGTGTTGGATTCATGTCAATTTGAACTCTAAATTAAAAGTTAAAGACAATTTAGTGAGTACATGTCAAGTTGATCGGCTAGTTAAAATGATCATTCTAAACTGATCAT
The DNA here is from genome assembly GCA_018901945.1 of Pugionium dolabratum. NCBI lineage: Eukaryota > Viridiplantae > Streptophyta > Magnoliopsida > Brassicales > Brassicaceae > Pugionium > Pugionium dolabratum. Next base: position 303,137 of record JAEVFF010000084.1, on the reverse strand, counting down.
TGGTGCCCCTTGAGTAAATGCTTATTATGAAAACATAATGCATGGCATCACGCAGTTTTGGATTGATTGGATTATTTGGAGGCTTTGTTGTTGCTTTTTCAGCCTCAAATATTGTCACAATATGGATTATTAATCTAGCTTTTCTTGGCCGTTGGATTCATGTCATTTTGTGCTTCAAATTAATAGTTAAAGACGATTTTGTCAACGTGATCAGCTAGTTAAAATGAACATTCTAAACTGTTCATTGGTGCTCATTGAGCAAAGGTTTACAAATAAAGTATAATGCATGGCATCACACACTTTGGGATATGTTGGGTAACTTTGAGGGTTTGTCGCTCTTTCAGTCTCAAATGTTATCATAATATGGAAAATTGAGCTAGTTTAATGTGAGCGTTGGATTCATCTCATTTTGATCTCGAAATTAAAAGTTAAAGACGATTTAGTGCGGACATGTCAAGTTGATCAGCTAGTTAAAATGATCGTTCTAAACTGAACATTGGTGCTTATTTAGTAAAGGCGTATAAAGGAAGCATAATGCATGCCGTCACACAATTTTAGATAGATTGGATTACTTGGAGGCGTTATCATTGCTATTTCAGTCTTAAAATTTGTCACAATATAAAACCTTTATCTAGCTTAACGTGGGCATTGGATTTGTGTCATTCTGAACTCAAAATCAATAGCTACGGACGATTTAGTGAGGACATGTCAAGTTGATTGGCATTTTAAAATGATCATTATAAACTCATCATTTGTGCTCATTGAGTAAAGGCGTATAAATGAAGCATATTGCTTGGCATCACGCAGTTTGGGATAAATTGGATTACTTGGAGGCTTTGTCAAAGCTATTTCGGTCTTAAATTTTGTCACAATATAGAAAATAGAGCTAGCTTTACTTGGGCGTTGGATTCGTGTCATTCTGAAATGTAAATCAATTTAGTGTGGACATGTCAAGTTTATCAGCCAATTAATCTGAACATTCTAACTTGATCATTGGAGCTCTTTGAGCAAAGGTTTAAAAATGAAGCATAATGCATGGCATCACGCAGTTTGGGATATAATGGATTACTCTGAGGCTTCGTCGTAGCTCTTTCAGTCTAAAATGTTGTCAGAATATGGAAAATTGAGCTAGCTTAACGTGGGCGTTGGATTCGTTTCATTCTGAACTCTAAATCAATAGTTATGGACAATTTAGTGCGGACATGTCAAGTTGATTGGCCAGTAATAATGATCATTCTAAAATTATCATTGGTGCTCCTTATGTAAAGGCTTATAAATGAAGCATAATGCATTGCATCACACAATTTGGGATAGATTGGATTACTTGGAGGTTTTGTCGTGCACAGTTTGGGATAGATTAGATTACTTGTAGGCTTTGTCTTAAATATTGTCACAATATGGAATATTGAGTTAACATAACAAGGGAAATGGATTGATGTGTTTTTGAACTGTAAATTAAAAGTTAAAGACCATTTAGTGTAGAAATGTCAAATTGATCTGAAAGTTAAAATAATAATTCTAAACTTATCATTGGTACTCATTGAGTAAAGGCATAAAAATGAAGCATATTGCATGGCATCACGCAGTTTGGGATAGATTGGATTACGTGGAGGCTTTGTCACAATATAGAAAATTGAGCTAGCTTTACTTGAGCCTGGGATACATGTCATTCTGAAATGTAATTCAAAACGTATGGACGATTTAGTGCAAACACGCCAAGTCGATCAGCTAGTTAAAATGATCGTTCTAAACTGATCATTGGTGCTCATTAAGCAAAGGTTTACAAATGAAGCATAATGCATGGCATCACAGATTTTGGGATATATTGGATTACTTTGAGGCTTTGTCATAACTCATTCAGTCTCAAATGTTGTCACTATATGGATTATTGTGCTATTTTAACGTGGTCGTTGGATTCATGTCATTTTGAGCTCTAAATAAAAAGTTAAAGATGATTTAGTGCGGATATGTCAAGTTAATGACATAGTTAAAGTGATCATTCTAAACTGATCATTGGTGCTCATTGGGTAAAGGCGTATAAATGAAGCATAATGCATGGCATCACTTAGTTTGGGATAGATTGGATTACTTGGAGGCTTTTTCATAGCTATTTCAGCCTTAACTTTTGTCACAACATATAAAATTTAGCTAGATTAACGTGGGCATTTGATTTGTGTCATTCTGAACTCTAAATCAAAATTTAAGAACGATTTAATGCGGATATGTCACGTTGATCGGCGAGTTAAAATAATCATTTTAAACTGATCATTGGTGATCCTTGAGTAAAAGCTGATAAAGGAAGTATAATGCATGGCATCACGCAGTTTGGAATAGATTGGATTATTTGGAGTCTTTGTCGTAGCTCGTTCAGTATCAAATATTTTCACAATATGACATATTGAGCTAACTTAACGTAGGCGTTGGATTCATGTCATTTTGAAATCCAAAATAAAAGAAGAAACGATTTAATGTGTACATGCCAAATTGTTCAGCTAATTAAAATCATCATTCTAAACTGATCATTGGTGCTCATTTAGTAAAGGCGTATAAATGAAGGATAATGCATGGCATCATGTAGTTTGGGATATATTGGAATATTTCAAAGCTTTTTCATAGCTATTTTGGTCCTACATTTTTGTCGTAATATAGAAAAGTTAGCTAGCTTTACTTGGGCGTTGGATACATGTCATTCTGAAATGTAAATCAAAAGTTACGGACGATTTAGTGACGACATGTCAAGTTGATCTGCCAATTAAAATGGATATTCTAAACTGATCGTTGGCGCTCATTGAGCAAAAATTTAGAAATGAAGCATAATGCATGGCATCACGCAGTTTGGAATATATTGGATTATTTTCTGTCTTTTTCAATAGCTCTTTCTGTCTAAAATGTTGTCACAACATGGAAAATTGAGCTAGCTTAACGTGGGCGTTGGATTCATCACATTTCGAGCTCGAAATTAAAAGTTAAATATGATTTAGTTCGTACATGTCAAGTTTTTCAGCTAGTTAAAATGATCATTCTAAAGTGGTCATTGGTGCTTATTGAGTAAAGGCGTATAAATAAAGAATAATGCATGATATCACGCAGTTTGGGATAGATTGGATGATTTTGAGGATTTATCGCTGCTATTTCGGTCTTAAATTTTGTCACAATATAGAAAATAGAGCTACCTTAATGTGGGTGTTGGATACGTGTCATTATGAACTCTAAATCAAAAGTTACGGACGACTTAGTGCGAACAGGACAAGTTGATCGGCTAGTTAAAATGATCATTCTAAACTTATCATTGGTTCTCCTTTGGTAAAGGCTTATAAATGAAGCATAGTCCATGGTATTAAATATTGTCACAATCTGGAATATTGAGCTATTTTAATGTGGGCGTTGGATTCATGTCATTTTGAGTTCTAAATTCAAAGTTATAGACAATTTAGTGCGGACATGCCAACTTGATCAGCTAGTAAAAATGAACATTCTAAACTGATCATTGGTGCTCATTGAGCAAAGATTACCAAATGGAGCATAATGCATGGCATCATGCGGTTTGAGATATATTGGATTACTTTGAGACTTTGTCGTATCTTTTTCAGTCTAAAATGTTGTCACAATATGGAAAATTGAGCTAGCTTAACGTTGGCTTTGGATTCATCCCAAACTAAGTAATGCATGCCATCACTCAGTTTGGGATAGATTGGATTATTTGGAGGCTTTGTCGTAGCTATTTTGGTTTTAAATTTTGCACAATATAGAAAATTGGTCTATCTTAACGTGGGCATTGGACTCGTGTCATTCTAAACTCCAAATCAATAGTTATAGACGATTTAGTGCGGATCAGTCAAGTTGATTGGGCACTTAAAATGATCATTCTAAACTGATCATTGGTGCCCCATGACTAAAGGCTTATAAATGAAAGCGTAATGCATGGCATCACGCAGTTTGGGATAGATTGGATTAGTTGGAGGCTTTGTCGTAGCTCTTTCAATTGCAAATGTTGTCACAATATAGAATATTGAGCTAACTTAATTGGGGTGTTGGATTCATGTCAAATTGAACTCAAAATTAAAAGTTAAAGACGATTTAGTGCGGACATGTCAACTTGATCTGCTAGTTAAAATGATCATTTTAAACTGATCATTGGTGCTCATTAAGTAAAGGCGTATAAATGAAGCATAATGCATGGCATCACGCAGTTTGGGATAGATTGGAATACTTAGATGCTTTGTCATAGCGATTTTGGTCTTAAATTTTGTCAAACTATAGAATATTGAGCTAGTTTAACGTGGATGTTGGATTCATGACATTCTGAACTCTAAATCAAAATTTCTGGACGATTTAGTGCGGACATGTCATGTTCATCGGCCAGTTAACATAATTATTCTAGACAGATCATTGGTGCTATTTCAATAAAGCCTTATATATGAAGCATAATGCATGGCATCACACAGTTAAGGATATATTGGATTACTTGGAGGCTTCCTCGTAGCTCTTTCAGACTCAAATGTTTCCACAATATTGAAAATTGAGCTAGATTAATGTGGGCATTGGATTCGTATCATTTTGAGCTCTAAATCAAATGTTACTCTTTGAGTAAAAGCTTATAAAGAAAGCACAATGCATGACATCATGCAGTTTGGGATAAATTAGATTACTTGTAGGTTTTATCGTAGCTATATCCGGCTTAAATTTTGTCACAATATACAAAATTGAGCTAACTTAGCGTGGGCGTTGAATTCGTTTCATAGTGAACTCTAAATCAAAAGTTACGGATGATTTAGTGCGGACATGTAATCTTGATCGGCCACTTAAAATGATAATTCTAAACTGATCATTGGTGCTCCTTGAGTAAAAGCCTATAAATAAAGCATAATGCATGGCATCACGTAGTTTGGGATAGATTGGATTACTTGGGTGCTTTGTCGTAGTTATTTCGGTCTTAAGTTTTCTGACAATATAGAAAATTGAGTCAGCTTAACGTGGGTGTTGGATTCGTGTAATTATGAACTCTAAATCAAAAGTTACGGACGATATAGTTCGGACATGTCAAATTCATCGACCAGTTAAAATGATCGTTCTAAGGCTTATAAACGAAGCACAATGCATGGCATAACGTAGTTTGGGATAGATTAGATTACTTGGAGGCTTTTTCATAGCTATTCCGGATTAAATTTTGTCACAATATAGAAAATTGAGCTAGCTTAGTGTGGGCGTTGGATTCGTGTCATTATGAACTCCAAATCAAAAGTTATGGATGATTTCGTGCGGACATGTCAAGTTGATCGGCAAGTTAATATGATAATTCTAAACTGATTATTGGTGCTCCTTGATTAATGGATTATAAATGAAGCATAATGCATGGCATCACGCAGTTTGGGATACATTGGATTACTTGGAGGCGTTGTCGTAGCTCTTTGAGTCTTAAATGTTTTCACAATATAGAAAATTGGGCTAGCTTAACTTAGGCTTTTGATTCATATCAGTTTGAGCTCTAAATCAAAAGTAAAAGACAATTTAGAGCGGACATGTCAAGTTGATCAGGTAGTTAAAATGATCATTCTAAACTGATCATTGGTGCAAATTGAGTAAAGGCTTATAATGAAACACAATGCATGGAATCACGATTTTTTTTATAGTTTGGATCACTTAGAGGCGTTGACGTAGCTATTTCTGGCTTAAATTTTGTCACAATATAGAACATTGAGCTAGCGTAGCGTGAGCGTTGGATTCGTGTCATTATGAACTGTAAATCAAAAGTTATAGACAATTTAGTGCGGACAGTCAAGTTGATCGGCAACTTAAAATGATCATTATAAGTTGATCATTGGTGCTCCTTGATTAAAGGATTATAACTGAAGAATAATACATGGCATAACACAGTTTGGGATACATTAGATTACTTGGAGGCTTTGTCGTAGCTCTTTGAATCTCAAATGATTTCAAATTATAGAAAATTGAACTACCTTAACGTGGGGATTGGATTTATGTTAATTTGAGGTCTAAATCAAAAGTTAAAGACGAATTAGTGTGAGCATGTCAAATTGATCAGCTAGTTAAAATGATCATTCTAAATTGATTATTGGTGCTCATTGATTAGCGGCGTATAAATGAAGCATAATGCATATCATCACACATTTTGGGATAGATTGGACTAGTTGGAGGCTTTGTCATAGCTATTTTGATCTTAAATTTTGTCACAATATAAAAAATTAAGCTAGCTTAACGTGGGTGTTGGATTCATGTCATTTTGAACTCTAAGTCAAAAGTTACTAACGATTTAGTGCGACATTTCAAGTTGATCGGTCAGTTAAAATGATCATTCTAAGCTGATCATTGGTGTCCCTTGACTAAAAGCTTATAAATGAAGCATAATACATGGTATCACGCAATTTGGGATACAATGGATTACTTCAAAGCTTTGCCATAGCTCTTTGAATCTTAAATGTTGTCACAAGATGGAAAATTGAGCTAGCGTAACGTGGGCATTGGATTCATGTTATTTTGAGCTCTAAATAAAAAATTATAGACGATTTAGTGCGGACATTTCAAGTTGATGAGCCAGTTAAAATGATGATTCTAAACTGATCATTTGTGCACTTTGAGTAAAGGTTTATAAATGAAGCATTATGCTTGGCATCCATAGTTTGGTATAGAATGGATTACTTGGAGGCTTTTCCGTAGCTATTTCGCTCTTAAATTTTGTCACATTATAGTATTTAGCTAACTTAACGTGAGCTTTGGAATCATGTAAGTTTGAGCTCTAAATCAAAAGTTGAAGATGATTTAGCGCGGACATGTCAAGTTGATCCGCTATTTAAAATGATCATTCTAAAGTAAGCATTGGTGCTTCTTGCGTAAAAGCTTATAAATAAAGCACAATGCATGGCATCACACATTTTGGGATAGAATGGATTACGTGGAGGGTTTGTCGTAGCTATTTCCGTCTTAAATTTTGTCACAATATAGTAAATTGAGCTAGCTTAACTCAGGCTATGGATTCCTGTCATTCTAAACTCTAAATCAAAATTCACTTGGATTACTTGGAGGCTTTGTCATTGCTATATCGACCTTAAGTTTTTTCACACTAAAGAAAATTGATCATTCTAAACTGATCATTGGTGCTCATTGAGTAAAGGCGTATAAATGAAGCATAACACATGGCATCACGCAGTTTGGGATATATTGGATTACTTGGATGATTTGTCATAGCTATTTTGGTCTGAAATTCTGTCACAATATAGAAAATTGAGCTAGCTTAACGTGGGTGTTGGATTCGTGTCATTTTGAACTCTAAATCAAAATTTACCGACGATTTAGTGCGTACATGTCAAGTTGATCGGCCAAATAAAATGATCTTTCTAAACTGATCATTGGTGCTCGTTGAGTAAAAGTGTATAAATGAAGAATAATGCATGGCATCATGCAGTTTGGGATTTATTGGATAACTTGGAGGCTTTGTCTTTGATATTTTGTTCTTAAATTTTGTCACAATATAGAAAACTGTGCTAGCTTTACTTTTGCGTTGGATTGGGGTCATTCTGAAATGTAAATCAAATGTTACAGACGATTAACTGCGGACATGTCAACGTGATCAGCTAGTTAAAATAAAACTTTTAAACTGATCATTGGTTCTCATTAAGCAAAGGCTTACAAATGAAGCGTAATGCACAGCATCACGAAGTTTGGGATATATTGGATTAGTTTGAGGCTTTGTCGTAACTCTTTCAGTATCAAATATTATCACAATATGGAATATTGAACTATTTTAACGTGGGCGTTGGATTCATCTCATTTTGAGCTCTAAATTAAAAATTAAAAATGATTTAGTGCGGACATGTCAAGTTGATCACCTAGTTAAATTGATTATTCGAAACTGATCACTGGTGCTCATTGAGTAAAGGCGTATAAATGACACATAATGCATGACATCACACATTTTGGGATAGATTGGATTATTTGGAGTCTTTTTCATAGCTATTTCGATCTTAAATTTTTGCAAATATAGAAAATTGAGCTAGCTTAACGTGGGAGTTGGATTCGTGTCATTCTGAACTCTAAATCAAAATTTACCGACGATTTAGTGCATACATGTCAAGTTGATCGGCCTGTTAAAATGATCATTTTAAACTGATAATTGGTGCTCCTTGGGTAAAGGCTTTTAAATGAAGTATAATGCATGGCATCACGCAATTTGAAATACATTGGATTACTTGGAGGCTTTTTAGTAGCTTTTTCAGGCTAATATGTTGTCATTGGATTACTTGGAGGCTTTTAAGTTTAACGGCCAGTTAAAATGTACATTCTAAACTAATCATTGGTGCTCATTGAGCAAAGGTTTACAAATGAAGCATAATGCATGGCAACAAGAAGTTTGGGATATATTGGATTACTTTTAGGACTTGTCGTAGCTCTTTCAATATCAAAAGTTGTCACAAAATGGAAAACTGAGCTAACCTAACGTGGGCACTGGATTCATCTTATTTTGAACTCTAAATTAAAAGTTAAACACGATTTACTGCGGACATGGCAAGTTGACCAGCTAGTTAAAATGATCATTCTAAACTGATCATTGGTGCTCATTGAGTAAAGGCGTATATATGAAGCATAATGCATGGAATCACGTAGTTCAGGATAGAGTGGATTATTTGGAGGCTTTGTCATAGCTACTTCGGTCTTAAATTTTGTCACAATATAAAAAATTGCGCTAGCTTAATGTTGGTGTTGGATTCGTGTCATTCTGAACTCTAAATCAAAAGTTACAGAGGATTTAGTGCGGACATGTCAAGTTGATCAGCAAGTTAAAATGATCATTCTAAACTAATCATTGGCGCTCTTTGAGTAAAAGCTTATAATGAAAGCATAATGCAGGGCATCACGCAGTTTAGGATAGATTGGATTACTTGAAGGCTTTGTCGTAGCTCTTTCCGTCTCAAATCACAATATGGAATATTGAGATAACTTAATATGGGTGTTGGATTCATGTCAATTTGAACTCTAAATTAAAAGTTAAAGACAATTTAGTGAGTACATGTCAAGTTGATCGGCTAGTTAAAATGATCATTCTAAACTGATCATTGGTGCCCCTTGAGTAAATGCTTATTATGAAAACATAATGCATGGCATCACGCAGTTTTGGATAGATTGGATTATTTGGAGGCTTTGTTGTTGCTTTTTCAGCCTCAAATATTGTCACAATATGGATTATTAATCTAGCTTTTCTTGGCCGTTGGATTCATGTCATTTTGTGCTTCAAATTAATAGTTAAAGACGATTTTGTCAACGTGATCAGCTAGTTAAAATGAACATTCTAAACTGTTCATTGGTGCTCATTGAGCAAAGGTTTACAAATAAAGTATAATGCATGGCATCACACACTTTGGGATATGTTGGGTAACTTTGAGGGTTTGTCGCTCTTTCAGTCTCAAATGTTATCATAATATGGAAAATTGAGCTAGTTTAACGTGAGCGTTGGATTCATCTCATTTTGATCTCGAAATTAAAAGTTAAAGACGATTTAGTGCGGACATGTCAAGTTGATCAGCTAGTTAAAATGATCGTTCTAAACTGAACATTGGTGCTTATTTAGTAAAGGCGTATAAAGGAAGCATAATGCATGCCGTCACACAATTTTAGATAGATTGGATTACTTGGAGGCGTTATCATTGCTATTTCAGTCTTAAAATTTGTCACAATATAAAACCTTTATCTAGCTTAACGTGGGCATTGGATTTGTGTCATTCTGAACTCAAAATCAATAGCTACGGACGATTTAGTGAGGACATGTCAAGTTGATTGGCATTTTAAAATGATCATTATAAACTCATCATTTGTGCTCATTGAGTAAAGGCGTATAAATGAAGCATATTGCTTGGCATCACGCAGTTTGGGATAAATTGGATTACTTGGAGGCTTTGTCAAAGCTATTTCGGTCTTAAATTTTGTCACAATATAGAAAATAGAGCTAGCTTTACTTGGGCGTTGGATTCGTGTCATTCTGAAATGTAAATCAATTTAGTGTGGACATGTCAAGTTTATCAGCCAATTAATCTGAACATTCTAACTTGATCATTGGAGCTCTTTGAGCAAAGGTTTAAAAATGAAGCATAATGCATGGCATCACGCAGTTTGGGATATAATGGATTACTCTGAGGCTTCGTCGTAGCTCTTTCAGTCTAAAATGTTGTCAGAATATGGAAAATTGAGCTAGCTTAACGTGGGCGTTGGATTCGTTTCATTCTGAACTCTAAATCAATAGTTATGGACAATTTAGTGCGGACATGTCAAGTTGATTGGCCAGTAATAATGATCATTCTAAAATTATCATTGGTGCTCCTTATGTAAAGGCTTATAAATGAAGCATAATGCATTGCATCACACAATTTGGGATAGATTGGATTACTTGGAGGTTTTGTCGTGCACAGTTTGGGATAGATTAGATTACTTGTAGGCTTTGTCTTAAATATTGTCACAATATGGAATATTGAGTTAACATAACAAGGGAAATGGATTGATGTGTTTTTGAACTGTAAATTAAAAGTTAAAGACCATTTAGTGTAGAAATGTCAAATTGATCTGAAAGTTAAAATAATAATTCTAAACTTATCATTGGTACTCATTGAGTAAAGGCATAAAAATGAAGCATATTGCATGGCATCACGCAGTTTGGGATAGATTGGATTACGTGGAGGCTTTGTCACAATATAGAAAATTGAGCTAGCTTTACTTGAGCCTGGGATACATGTCATTCTGAAATGTAATTCAAAACGTATGGACGATTTAGTGCAAACACGCCAAGTCGATCAGCTAGTTAAAATGATCGTTCTAAACTGATCATTGGTGCTCATTAAGCAAAGGTTTACAAATGAAGCATAATGCATGGCATCACAGATTTTGGGATATATTGGATTACTTTGAGGCTTTGTCATAACTCATTCAGTCTCAAATGTTGTCACTATATGGATTATTGTGCTATTTTAACGTGGTCGTTGGATTCATGTCATTTTGAGCTCTAAATAAAAAGTTAAAGATGATTTAGTGCGGATATGTCAAGTTAATGACATAGTTAAAGTGATCATTCTAAACTGATCATTGGTGCTCATTGGGTAAAGGCGTATAAATGAAGCATAATGCATGGCATCACTTAGTTTGGGATAGATTGGATTACTTGGAGGCTTTTTCATAGCTATTTCAGCCTTAACTTTTGTCACAACATATAAAATTTAGCTAGATTAACGTGGGCATTTGATTTGTGTCATTCTGAACTCTAAATCAAAATTTAAGAACGATTTAATGCGGATATGTCACGTTGATCGGCGAGTTAAAATAATCATTTTAAACTGATCATTGGTGATCCTTGAGTAAAAGCTGATAAAGGAAGTATAATGCATGGCATCACGCAGTTTGGAATAGATTGGATTATTTGGAGTCTTTGTCGTAGCTCGTTCAGTATCAAATATTTTCACAATATGACATATTGAGCTAACTTAACGTAGGCGTTGGATTCATGTCATTTTGAAATCCAAAATAAAAGAAGAAACGATTTAATGTGTACATGCCAAATTGTTCAGCTAATTAAAATCATCATTCTAAACTGATCATTGGTGCTCATTTAGTAAAGGCGTATAAATGAAGGATAATGCATGGCATCATGTAGTTTGGGATATATTGGAATATTTCAAAGCTTTTTCATAGCTATTTTGGTCCTACATTTTTGTCGTAATATAGAAAAGTTAGCTAGCTTTACTTGGGCGTTGGATACATGTCATTCTGAAATGTAAATCAAAAGTTACGGACGATTTAGTGACGACATGTCAAGTTGATCTGCCAATTAAAATGGATATTCTAAACTGATCGTTGGCGCTCATTGAGCAAAAATTTAGAAATGAAGCATAATGCATGGCATCACGCAGTTTGGAATATATTGGATTATTTTCTGTCTTTTTCAATAGCTCTTTCTGTCTAAAATGTTGTCACAACATGGAAAATTGAGCTAGCTTAACGTGGGCGTTGGATTCATCACATTTCGAGCTCGAAATTAAAAGTTAAATATGATTTAGTTCGTACATGTCAAGTTTTTCAGCTAGTTAAAATGATCATTCTAAAGTGGTCATTGGTGCTCATTGAGTAAAGGCGTATAAATAAAGAATAATGCATGATATCACGCAGTTTGGGATAGATTGGATGATTTTGAGGATTTATCGCTGCTATTTCGGTCTTAAATTTTGTCACAATATAGAAAATAGAGCTACCTTAATGTGGGTGTTGGATACGTGTCATTATGAACTCTAAATCAAAAGTTACGGACGACTTAGTGCGAACAGGACAAGTTGATCGGCTAGTTAAAATGATCATTCTAAACTTATCATTGGTTCTCCTTTGGTAAAGGCTTATAAATGAAGCATAGTCCATGGTATTAAATATTGTCACAATCTGGAATATTGAGCTATTTTAATGTGGGCGTTGGATTCATGTCATTTTGAGTTCTAAATTCAAAGTTATAGACAATTTAGTGCGGACATGCCAACTTGATCAGCTAGTAAAAATGAACATTCTAAACTGATCATTGGTGCTCATTGAGCAAAGATTACCAAATGGAGCATAATGCATGGCATCATGCGGTTTGAGATATATTGGATTACTTTGAGACTTTGTCGTATCTTTTTCAGTCTGAAATGTTGTCACAATATGGAAAATTGAGCTAGCTTAACGTTGGCTTTGGATTCATCCCAAACTAAGTAATGCATGCCATCACTCAGTTTGGGATAGATTGGATTATTTGGAGGCTTTGTCGTAGCTATTTTGGTTTTAAATTTTGCACAATATAGAAAATTGGTCTATCTTAACGTGGGCATTGGACTCGTGTCATTCTAAACTCCAAATCAATAGTTATAGATGATTTAGTGCGGATCAGTCAAGTTGATTGGGCACTTAAAATGATCATTCTAAACTGATCATTGGTGCCCCATGACTAAAGGCTTATAAATGAAAGCGTAATGCATGGCATCACGCAGTTTGGGATAGATTGGATTAGTTGGAGGCTTTGTCGTAGCTCTTTCAATTGCAAATGTTGTCACAATATAGAATATTGAGCTAACTTAATTGGGGTGTTGGATTCATGTCAAATTGAACTCAAAATTAAAAGTTAAAGACGATTTAGTGCGGACATGTCAACTTGATCTGCTAGTTAAAATGATCATTTTAAACTGATCATTGGTGCTCATTAAGTAAAGGCGTATAAATGAAGCATAATGCATGGCATCACGCAGTTTGGGATAGAGTGGATTACTTGGAGGCTTTGTCGAAGCTATTTGATCTTAAATTTTGACACAATACAGAAAATTGAGGTAGTTATACTTGGGCATTAGATTCGTGTCATTCTGAAATGTAAAGTTACATACGATATATTGGACATGCCAAGTTGATCGGCCAGTTAAAATGAACATTCTAAATTGATCATTCGTACTCATTGAGCAAAGGTTTACAAATGAAGCATAATGCATGGGATCACGGACTTTGGGAATGTTGTCACAATATGGAAATTTGAGCTACCTTAACGTGGATGTTGGATTCATCCCATTTTGAGCTCTAAATTAAAAGTTAAAGACGATTTATTGCACATAGGTCAAGTTAATCAGCTAGTTATGCATTATGAGCTCTAAATTTCGTGATTCCATGCATTATGCTTCATTAATAAGCCTTTACCCAAGGAGCACCAATGATCGGTTTAGAATGATCATTTTAATGGGCCGATCAACTTGACATGTTCGCACTAAATGAAATGTAACTTTTGATTTAGAGTTCAGAGTGACACGAATCCAACGCCTAAGTTATGCTAGCTCAATTTTCAATATTGTGACAAAATTTAAGGTCGAAATAACTATGACAAAGTCTCAAAGTAATCAATTCTATCTTAAACTGCATGATGCCATGAATTATGGTTCATCTATACGCCTTTACTCAATGAGCACCAATGATCAGTTTACAATGATCATTTTAACTAGCTGATCAACTTGACCTATGTGCACTAAATCGTCTTTAACTTTTAATTTAGAGCTCAAAATGGGATGAATCCAACATCCACGTTATGGTAGCTCAAATTTCCATATTGTGACAACATTCCCAAACTGTGTGATGCCATGCATTATGCTTCCTTTGTACACCTTTGCTCAATGAGCACCAATGATCAGTTTAGAATGTTCGTTTTAACTAGCTGAACAAGTTGACATATTTGCAGTAAATTGTCCGTAACTTTTGATTTACATTTCAGATTGACACGAATCCAACGCCCAAGTAAATTAACTCAACGCCCAATACCGAAATACCCCCGAAAAAGCTTCCAAGTGATCCAATCTATCCCAAACTGTGTGTTGCCATGCATTATGCTTCATTTATACGCCTTTACTCAATGAGCACCAATTATCAGTTTAGAATGATCATTTTAATTAGCAGATCAGGTTGACATTCCACACTAAATCATCTTTAACATTTAATTTGGAGGACCCTTTGGAGGAAGCTAGGCACGAAGCTACTCTTCTCTACCACCTGCCATCCTCAAACCGATGGCCAAACTGAAGTTGTCAAAAGGACACTATCAACTCTTCTCAGGACTACACTAGGGAAGAACCTAAAGACTTGGGTGGAGTGCCTGCCATTCATAGAGTTCGCTTACAACCGAGCCGTGCACTCAGCAACCAAGAAGACACCATTTGAAGTAGTATATGGCTTCAACCCTCTCACACCATTGGAGCAATCGCCACTACCACCAGCTGAGATGACCAACCTCAATGGAGCATCCAAGGCAGAGTTCATAAGGACTTTACACCAGAAGGTAGCAGAAAACTTGGAGAAGAAGACCGGACAGTACGTGACTCATGCCAACAAGGGGAGGAAGGAGGTGATCTTTCAACCAGGCGATTGGGTATGGCAACACCTACGGGAGGAGAGGTTCCCAAACCTAAGGAGTTCCAAGCTAGCACCAAGAGGAGATGGACCATTCAGAGTGCTTGAGAGGATCAACAACAACGCCTACCGAATCGAGCTCCCAGGTGAGTTTAATGTGTCCAATACGTTCAACGTTACTGACTTAGCCCCTTTCCATGCAGATGAACCAGTTTTGAGGACAAAACCTACTGAAGAGGGAGGGGATGATGAGTACATCAGGTCGTACATCCAGCCAGGAGACCAGACTGGCCGACCAGGAAGCTTGCCCGAGACAGCCGGGCCATCTGGCACGTCTGCCAGACCAAGCAGTACCGCCGGACCCTCGACAAATAGGACCAGACAGGTCAGCATTGCCGGCGGAGGGGCCCAAGCTTCCGGCACACTTGGTGGCAATGTGGATGACACCGCCGGTCCCCTTGGTGATGCCACCAACTCCGGGATCAACTTGGCCGGTCCTGAAGGCATTCCAGCCAGTACCTCGCACATTCCAGCCGGTACAGCCGACCCAGCCGAGTGCACAAGCAATTCAACTTCTACACAAGGAAACTCGGACCAAATAAGCTACCAGCTTCAGGACATCGATCTAGAGGAAGTATCCACACCAGTAGTGCCACCAGGGGCACTCTTCCACAAATTCAGCTTATGGGTCGACAAGCTCCTAGAGAAAGATTGACTAAGGACAATGGGCCAGAAGTGCAAGGAAGAGTCCAATGGCTTCTCAACAACACAATGGACATCAATGACTTGGGCTTTAGTGGCAAGAGAGGTCAGGGCCCAAAGATTCTTAACCCTACTCCAAGTCGAAGACTTGGAGCACGGTGCGTGCATGCCACAAGGATGCCCACCTTCCATTTCTTGGCCATATGGTAAGTTAAGGTAAGTTTCAATTCGAATATATGCCTCTTTCTGTTTTGCAGGGTAGGATCTAGATTCTTTACATTTTTGAGTCAAGAACATTTTAGGAATAGGTCCTTTTTTGGTTATACACTTTTGTATAACACTCTGAATCAAAAGTTATAGACGATTTAGTGCGGACATGTCAATCTGAACGGCCAGTTAAACTGATCATTTTAAACTGATCATTGGTGCTCATTGAGTAAAGGCTTACTAATCAAGCATAATGCATGGCATCACGCTATTTGCGATAGATTCAATTACTTGGAAGTTTTGTCGTCGCTATTTCAGTCTTAAATTTTGTCACACTATAGAAAAATGAGCTAGCGTAACGTGGGCATTCGATTCGTGTTATTCTGAGCTTTGAATTAAAAGTTACGGACGATTTGGTGCGGATATGTCAAGTTGACTGGTTAGTTGAAATGATCATTATAAACTGATCATTGGTGCTCACTGGGTAAAGGCTTATTATTGTAGCATAATGCATGGCATCAAACAAATTGTGATAGATTGGATTACTTGTAGGCTATTTCAGTCTTAAATTTTTCACAATATATGAAATTGAGTTAGCTTAACGTGAGCATTGGATTCATGTCATTCTGAGCTCTGAATCAAAAGTTATAGATGATTTAGTGCGGAAATGTCAAGTTTATCTGCCAATTAAAATGATTTTTCTAAACTGACCATTGGTGCTCATTGAGTAAAGGCTTATTAATGAAACATAATGCGTGACATCACACAGTTTACGATAGATTCAAGTACTTGGAGGCATTGTTGTTGCTATCTCAGTCTTAAATTTTCACAGAGTATAGAAAATTGAGATAGTTTAACGTGAGCGTTTGATTCGTGTCATTCTTAGCTGTGAATCAAAAGTTATATATGATTTAGTGCGGACATGTCATGATGATCAGCGAGGTAAAATGATCATTCTAAATGATGATTGGTGCTCATTGAGAAAATGCTTATTAATCAATCATAATGCATGACATCACCCTGTTTGTGATAGATTTGATTACTTGGAAGCTTTGTCTTGGATATTTCAGTCTTAAATTTTGTCTCATTGTAGAAAAATGAGCGAGTTTAACGTGGACAATGGATTCGTGTCATTTTATGCTTTGAATCAATATTTACTGGCGATTTCGTGCGGACATGTCAGGATGACCGACTAGTTAAAATGATCATTTTAAACTAATCATTGGTGCTCATTGAGTAAAGGCTTATTAATGAAGCATAATGTATGGGGTCAAGCAGTTTGCTATAGATTGGATTACTTGGAGGCTTTGTCGTAGCTATTTCAGTTTTAAAATTTTTCACAAACTTAAAAATTGAGCAACCTTAACCTGGGCATTCGATTCGTGTCATTATGAACTCTGAATCAAAAGTTATAGACGATTTAGTGTGGACATGCATTCTGAACGGCCAGTTAAAATGATCATTGGTGCTCATTGAGTAAAGGCTTACTAATCAAGCATAATGCATGGTATCACGCTGTTTGCAATAGATTCGATTACTTGGAAGTTTTGTCGTAGCTATTTCAGTCTTAAATTTTGTCACACCATAGAAAAATGATATAGCTTAATGTGGGCATTCGATTCCTATTCTGAGCTCTGAATTAAAGGTTACGGACGATTTGGTGCGGATATGTCAAGTTGACTGGTTAGTTGAAATGATCATTATAAACTGATCATTGGTGCTCACTAAGGAAAGGCTTATTATTGTAGCATAATGCATGCCATCAAACAAATTGTGATAGATTGGATTACTTGTAGGCTTTATAATAACTATTTCAGTCTTAATTTTTTTCACAATATAGGAAATTGAGTAAGATTAATGTGAGCATTGGATTCATGTCATTCTGAGCTCTGAATCAAAAGTTATAGACGATTTAGTGCGGAAATGTCAAGTTGATCTGCCAATTAAAATGATCATTCTAAACTGATCATTGGTGCTCATTGAGTAAAGGATTATTAATGAAGCATAATGCATGACATCACATAGTTCGCGATAGATTCAGGTACTTGGAGGCATTGTTGTTGCTATTTCAGTCTTAAATTTTCACAGAGTATAGAAAATTGAGGTAGTTTAACGTGGGCGTTTGATTCGTGTCATTATTAGGTCTGAATCAAAAAATATTGACGATTTAGCGCGGACATGTCAAGATGATCGGCCAGTTAAGATAATCATTCTAAACCGATCATTGGTGCTCATTGAGTAAAAGCTTATTAATGAAGCATAATGCATGACATCAAGCATTTTGTGATATGTTGGATTTCTTGGAGGCTTTGTCGTAACTATTTCAGTTTTAAAATTTTTCACAATATTGAAAATTGACCTACCTTAATGTGGGTGTTGGATTTGTTTCATTCGGAATTCGGAATCAAAAGTTATAGACGATTTAGTGCGGAATTGTCAAGCTGATCGGCCAGTTAAAATGATAATTTTAAACTGATCATTGGTGCTCATTGAGTAAAGGCTTATTAATGAAGCATAATGCTTGGCATCACCTTGTTTACAATAGATTTGATTACTTGGAAACTTTGTCTTGGCCAGGTCAAGATTAAATTTTGTCATAGTATAGAAAATTGAGGGAGCTTAACGTGGGCATTGGATTTGTTTTATTTTGAGCTTTGAATCAATAATTACGGGTGATTTCATGCGGAAATGTCAAGTGACCAATTAGTTAAAATGATCATTTTAAACTAATCATTGGTGCTCAATGAGTAAAGACTTATTAATGAAGCATAATGCATGGCATCAAGAAGTTTGCGATAGATTGGATTACTTGGAGGCTTTTCATAACTACCTAATTGTGGGCGTTGGATTCGTGTCATTCTGATCTATGAATCAAAAGTTATGAAAAATTTAGTATGGACATGTCAAGCTGATCCGGCAGTTAAAATGATCATTCTAAACTGATCATTGGTGCTCATTGAGTAAAAGCTTATTAATCAAGCATAATGCATGGCATCACCCTGTTTGCGATAGATTCGATTACTTTGAAGCTTTGTTATAGCTATTTCAATCTTAAATTTTGTCACACTATAGAAAATTGAGCGAGCTTAACGTTGGCATTGGATTCGTGTCATTCTGAGCTCTGAATCAATAGTTATGGGCGATTTCAAGATAACATGTCAAGTTGACCGACTAGTTAAAATGATCTCTCTAAATAATCAACGGTGCTCAATAAGTAAAGGATTATTAATGAAGCATAATGCATGGCAGCAATCAGTTTGCGATAGATTCGATTACTTGGAGGCTTTGTTGTAGCTATTTCAGTCTTAAATTTATTCACAATATAGGAAATTGAGTTAGCTTAACATGAGCTTTAGATTCGTGTCATTCTGAACTGTGAACAAAAGTTATAGATGATTTAGTGCGGACATGTCAAGTTGATCGACCAGTTAAAATGATCATTCTAAACTGATCATTGGTGCCCATTGAGTAAAGGATTATTAACAAAGTATAATGCATGGCATCAAGCAGTTTGCGATAGATTCGATTACTTGGAGGCGTTGTCGTACCTATTTCAGTCATAAATTTTGTCAAAAGATAGAAAATTGAGCTAGGTTAATGTGGGAGTTGGATTGGTGTCATTCTGAGCTATGAATTAAAAGTTACAAACGATTTCTTGTAGACATGTCAAGTTGACCGGCTATTTGAAATGATCGTTATAAACAGATCACTGGTGCTCATTGAGTAAAGGCTTATTTATAAAGCATAATGCAAGGCATCACCTTGTTTGCGAAAAATTCGCTTACTTGGAAGCTTTGTTTTATCTATTTCATTCTTAAATTTGGTTACACTAGAGAAAATTGAGCTAGCATAACGTGGGCATTGGATTTGTGTCATTCTGAGCTCTGAATCAAAAGTTAGAGACGATTTAGTGCGGACATGTCAAGTTAATCGGCTAGTTATAATGATCATTATAAACAAATCTTTGGTGCTCATTGAGTAAAGGCTTATTAACAAAGCATATTGCATGACATCAAGCAGTTTGTGATAGATTCGATTACATGGAGGCGTTGTTGTAGCTATTTCAGTCTTAAATTGTGTCACAATATAGAAAATTTAGCTCCCTTAATGTGGGCATTGGATTCTTGTCATTCTGGGCGCTGAATCAGAAGTTATGGGGCGATTTAGTGCGGAAATGTCAAGTTGATCAGCCAATTAAAATGAT
This sequence comes from Pugionium dolabratum, assembly GCA_018901945.1. Lineage (NCBI taxonomy): Eukaryota > Viridiplantae > Streptophyta > Magnoliopsida > Brassicales > Brassicaceae > Pugionium > Pugionium dolabratum. The sequence continues at coordinate 283,132 of JAEVFF010000084.1, read as the reverse complement.
AATTCTAAACCGATCATTGGTGCTCATTGAGTAAAGGCTTATTAATGAAGCATAATGCGTGATATCACACAGTTTTTGACAGACTCAAGTACTTGGAGGCGTTAATGCTGCTATTTCAGTCTTAAATTCTCACAGAATATAGAAAATTGAGATAGTTTAACGTGGGTGTTTGATTCGTGTCATTCTTAGCTCTGAATCAAAAGTTATAGACGATTTAGTGTGGATATGTCAAACTGATCGGCTAGTTAAAATAATCATTCTAAACCGATCATTGGTGCTCATTGAGTAAAAGCTTATTAATGAAGCATAATGCATGTCATTAGGCATTTTGCGGTATATTGGATTACTTGGAGACTTTGTTAGAACTATTTCAGTTTTAAATGTTTTTCACACTATAGAAAATTGAGCTAACTTAATGTCGTCATTGAATTTGTGTCATTCTGAATTTGGAATCAAAAGTTATAGACAATTTAGTGTGGAAATGTCAAGCTGATTGGCTAGTTAAAATGATCATTCTAAACTGATCATTGGTGCTCATTGAGTAAAGGCTTATTAATCAAACATAATGCATGGCATCACCCTGTTTACAATAAATTCGATTAGTTGGAAGCTTTGTCTTGACTAGTTAAATCTTAAATTTTGTCATAGTATAGAAAATTGAGCGAGCTTAACGTGGGCATTGGATTTGTGTCATTTTGAGCTTTGAATCAATATTTACTGGCGATTTTGTGCGGACATGTCAAGTTGACCGACTAGTTAAAATGATCATTTTAAACTAATCATTGGTGCTCATTGAGTAAAGGCATATTAATGAAGCATAATGTATGGGGTCATGCAGTTTGCTGTAGATTGGATTACTTGGAGGCTTTTTCGTAGCTATTTCAGTTTTAAATTTTTTCACAAACTTAAAAATTGAGAAACCTTAATCTGGGCGTTCGATTCGTGTCATTATGAGCGTCGGTCTCAAATTTTGTCACAATATAGAAATTTGAGCTAGCATAACGTGGGTGTTGGATTCATGTCTTTTTGCACTTTAAATCAAAAGTTATGTACGATTTATTGCGGACATGTCAAGTTGATCGGCCAGTTAAAATGATCATTCTAAACTGATCATTGGTGCTCATTGAGTAAAGGCTTATTAATCAAACATAATGCATGGCATCACCCTGTTTAAAATAGATTCGATTAGTTGGAAGCTTTATCTTGGCTAGTTAAATCTTAAATTTTGTCATAGTATAGAAAATTGAGCGAGCTTAACGTGGGCATTGGATTTGTGTCGTTTTGAGCTTTCAATCAATAATTACGGGTGATTTCGTGCAGTCATGTCAAGTTGGCCGACTAGTTAAAATGATCATTCTAAACTAATCATTGGTGCTCATTGAGTAAATGCTTATTAATGAAGCATAATGCATGGCATCAAGAAGTTTGTGATAGATTCGATTACTTCGAAGCTTTGTCGTAGCTAATACAATCTTAAAATTATTCAAAATATAGAAAATTGAGCTACATAACTACAATTATTTTTCTACGGTATATAGTATATTTGTAACATCCCGGGCCTAAATTTAAACTTTGAAGCCCTTAAAAGTAGAATTGAGGGTATAACGGACAATTATTCTAAAACCCTAATTAACCCTAATGACTATATAAGACATCGCCAAAAAGGATTAGAGGAGCCGTTCATTAGAAACAAAAACAAGAAGAGAAGGAGAGATTTTAACAGAGCAGAGGGATAGAAAGATCAACGTTGGAGAGTTCAGGTGCTCGTGTGTACCATCTCCGGAGGAAAAGAAATTAACCCAAACTTCGCCATGAGCAGTGAGCATTGTTTCAGACAGAGATCCAAAAATTATTCAATATTTTTGCAGACGTTCCAAAAGGCACTTAGGACGAAAGTCCATCTCAGTACCACGTATCATCCGCAAATAGATGCACAGTCGAAGAAAAAAATTCAAACCCTCAAGGATATGTTACAAGTCTGTATGTTCGATTGGGGAAGTTGTTGGGAGGAATATTTACCGCTAGCAGAGTTTAGCTATAACAACAATTATTATACTAGCATAAAGATGTCTCCATATGAGCCTTTATATGGATGACCTTGTCGAAAAACACTTTGCTGGATAGAAGTGGGAGAGCGTAGAGAATTGGAACTTGAGTTGGTTCAAGAGACAGTGGATCAAGTGAAAACTATTTGTGCTATACTAAAAGAGGCTCACGATCGTTAGAAAAGTTACGCTAATAAAGGTAGAAGAGGATTGGAGTTTAGAGTGGGCGACAAGGTGTATTTGAAAATGAGGGTATTCAGAGGAGCAAATAAGAATAAGAAGTTGGGAAAACTCAGACCACGTTTAATGGGGCCTTATCGAATTACTAAAAGGGTTGGTATAGTTGCATATAGATTAGGATTACCAAAGGAGTTAGCAGTGTTTCATGATATGTTTCATGTATCAATCCTTCGAAAAGTTGTCAAAAAACCTCAACTCATTATGCAACAATCACCAGAGAATTTGGAAAAATTTTTTTGATAATTCTTAATAAACCGGAAAAAATCACTAGAAAAGGAAGAGTTGATATACAAGGGAATCATGTTAAATCAGTGCGTGTTTGTTGGGAAAGAGATGGAATTAAGAAGAGTCGTGGGCGTCAGAACATCATATTAGAATCTATTATCCTGGTCTTTTTAAGCACCACGACGAGAGCGAGGTTGAACCATCGAATTTGGGGACGAATTCTTTTGTGGTGGGGGAGAATTGTAACATCCCATGCCTAAATTTAAACGGTGAAGCCCATAAAACTAGAAGTGATGGTATACCGGAAAGTTGTTCTAAAACCCTAATTAACCGTAATGACTAATAAGACGTCGCCAAAAAGGATTAGAGGAGCCGTTCATCAGAAACAAAAACAAGAAGAGAGGGACAGATTTTGACAGGGCAGAGGGATAGAAAGTTTAACGTTGGAGAATTCAGATGCTTGTGTGTTCCATCTCCGGAGGAAAAGAAATTAACCTAAATTTCGCCATGAGGTGGGACGGAATCTACAATTTTCATTACACTTATGTATATGTATTTTGATGAGTGCTTCGTTTAGGGAGAAAATTAGAAGTTGAATCATGTGTGGTGTTAGGGTTTTAGTTAATTGTTGCAACAACGATGGTGTTTTTATCAGGAAAAAGGAGTTAAACATATTAGGAAATTTTTAAATAATAAATAAATAAATAGTATAATGATGAATAGGAATGTGGTGATGTACGTGTGTGGTGGAGGAAAGGAGTAGAAATATTAGGTTAATTTATTATTCTAAGGGAGATTATTATGTGACTTAATTATTAAAGAAGATAAATTGTTATGTGTTGGTTTATTGGTTAATAATACTAAATTATTTATGGTTGATTATGGTATAGTAAAATGAACCATAATCAATTAATTAATTGAAATAAATTAATATGATTATTAGATAAATATTAAACAGTGCTAAATGCATCTGCGATGCGAGGAAGTTGTTGCTCTCGTGGTGGATTATGCAGTGCTAAATGCATCTGCGATGCGAGGAATGCGTGAAGCGTTAGCGCTTTGGTTGCAGCAAGTTCCTGTAGCAAACCGAATACCAAGAGTTGTAGTGCCCGAGCATGTAGCTCTTGAGTTCGCTGCACTCGAGCCTCTTGTTCAAGAGTTTGGGGCACCTCAATACTCACCACCATCTACTCTAGTGCCAAAGATGCCAGTACGGGATCAGAGCCCACATATTGGGATGCTTTGAAGATGTTAAGGAATTTGAATAAGTTAGTGGAGGGATGGATCCGATTACAGCACACAACTGGGTGAATATGTTAGATAAGAACTACGAGACCATCATGTGTTCAATTGAGTTTTGGAAGCAATTGGCGATTTAATACTTAAGGGCCGAAACACAAGTTGGTGGGATAGTGTTGTCATTAGTACTCATGCAAACCACATGCTTAGTTGGCACGACTTTAAGGAGGAACTTGCATGGGAGTATTTTCCACAAGAGGTTGTAGACCAAATGGTTATGTTGTTTGTCGATCTTTGACAGGGGTCTAAGTCAGTACGGGAGTATGATCTAGAATTTTTGTCTATTTATGAGCTTCAGAAGGAGAGGAACAAACGAATATGATATGATACTCAAGTTTCAAAGATGTTTGATGCTAGAGGTGAAAAAAAATCGTTGCATAGTGCAAAAGTACAATAACATGGTCAATTTAGTGGAAACAGCGTTCTTAGTGGAACAAGGCATTGAGGCTGAAACCAAACAGGAAAGTGTGGCCCAAGCAAGGGTATGAAAATTAGTTGAGCTGTAGAAACATACCATGGATAATTGGAATATGGGCTTGTAGATATTAGAAGGGTGCACACTTGTTTTAAGTGTGGTTAGAATGGACACATCCGGATGCATTGTTCAAGTGGACCAGTTAAAGGTAGGACTAGCAACATTGCGAATACAAGTTATATGCTAAATTGAGCAAATATACTTTTTGGGAGTAGAAGATTGGCTTTTTAGGTCACGTTTTGTCTGGAGTTGGAGTATGAGTGGATCCAAAAAACAAAATCGCAACGGTTATGGAATGACCGGCACTAGAAATGCAACATGGTTCTGTAGTTTTCTTGACCTAACGGGTTATTACCAAAACAATTATTGAGCATGGTCGAACCTATGACTCAATTAACAGAAAAGGATGTGAAGTTTAAATGGACAAAAGAGTGTGAAAAGAGCTTTTAGAAGTTGAAAGAGTATTTGATTGACCTTGTTAAGGACAGAGCTACCATATTTAGTATACACTAATGTATCAAGGTTAGGATTGGATTGTGTGCTAATGCAGGAAGAACGAATAACATGCCTATGTGTTTAGGCAGTTGATAAAACATGAGATCAATTATTCCACCCTTGGTTTGGAATTAGCAGTAGTTGTTTTCGTTTCAAGGATTTCGCATGCATATTTGTACGGGGAAAAAGTTCAAGTTTTTATTGACGACAAGATTTTAATATATATATATATATATATATATATATATATATTTACGCAACCATATCTTAATCTGAGACAGATGAGATGGATGGAACCAATATCAGATTATGATTGGGAAATCGCATACTATCAAGCTAACATGGTAGCAAATGCAATAAGTAGAACACAAAAATGACATATCAAGGGAACGAGAGGCGGAGGAGCAAGTAGCTTTCTTGGAAAAATTAAGCTTGTGTGTTGCTATTGTTTGCAAAGATGCCATAGGATTAGAAGCCATAAATCAGGTAGATTTACTTTGGAAAATATGTGAGGTTCAAAGAACAGATGATGCAATAACAAAGATTGTGGATAATAATGTGAAAGGATACCATACCGCAGACAATGTGATCTACTTGTATAGGAATTGGGTATGTGTTTCCAATGTTAAGGAACAAAAGGATGAGATCTTAGCATGCACACCAGTCACGTTTTGCAATCCATCCGGGGGCGAAAAAGCTGTAGCGAGATCTAAAATGTTACTACTATTAGAACAGCATAAAATAGGATTTCAGAATGGATAGCAAAGTGTTCTAGTCCCAATTAATAAAGGTAGAACGCAGAGTACATAGTGGGTAATTTCGAAGTTACCGTTGCCGGAGTACAAATGAGATATGATCACTATTGATTTTGTGACAAGGCTCCCAAGGACAGTAATAAGTTAGATACATTTTGGATAATTATTGATTGACTTACGAAGCCAGCTTATCTCTTTGTGACGAAAAAGACAGACAATGGTGACCAGTTAGCGAAAATATACTTGCAAGTTATCGTTAGGCGGCATGGGGTTGCAGTGAGCATTGTTTCAGACAGAGATCCAAAAATTATTCAATATTTTTGCAGGCGTTCCAAAAGGAACTTAGGACGAAAGTGCATCTCAGTACTGCATATCATCCGGAAATGGATGGACAGTCGAAGAGAACAATTCAAACCATCAAGGATATGTTACAAGTCTGTATGTTGGATTGGGGAAGTCGTTGGGAGGAATATTTACCACTAACAGAGTTTACCTATAACAACAATTATTATACTAGCATAAAGATGTCTCCATATGAGGCTTTATATGGACGACCTTGTCGAAAAACACTTTGCTGGACAGAAGTGGGAGAGCGTAGAGAATTGGAACTTGAGTTGGTTCAAGAGACAGTGGATCAAGTGAAAACTATTCGTGCTATACTAAAAGACTCTCACGATCGTTAGAAACGTTACGCTAATAAAGGGAGAAGAGGATTGGAGTTTAGAGTTGGAGACAAGGTGTCTTTGAAAATGAGGGTATTCAGAGGAGCAAATAAGAATAAGAAGTTGGGAAAACTCATACCACGTTTTATGTGTCCTTATCCAATTACTAAAAGGATTGGTATAGTTGCATATTGATTAGGATTACCAAAGGAGTTAGCGTTTCATGATATGTTTCATGTATCAATCCTTCGAAAAGTTGTCAAAAAACCCAAACTCATTATGCAACAATCACCAGAGGATTTGGAAAAAAAACTTGATAATTCTTCATAAACCAGAAAAAATCACTAGACAACGAAGAGTTGATATACGAGGGAATCATGTTAAATCAGTGCGTGTTTGTTGGGAAAGAGATGGAATTAAGAAGAGACGTGGGCGTCGGAACATCATATTAGAATCTATTATCCTGGTCATTTTAAGGACCACGACGAGAGTGAGGTTGAACCATCGAATTCGGGGACGAATTCTTTTGTGGTGGGGGAGAATTGTAACATCCTGGGCCTAAATTTAAACTGTGAAGCCCATAAAATTAGAAGTGAGGGTATAACGGACAGTTATTCTAAAACCCTAATTAACCCTAATGACTATATAAGACATCGCCAAAAAGGATTAGAGGAGCCGTTCATCAAAAACAAAAACAAGAAGAGAGGGAGAGTGATACAAGCCTCGATTCAAGGCTTATATGCGCGTGGGCTGTTTGGAGAACGTTAGGTGAGAAACTCGACCTTAGACATCTTGGATAGGGGTTTTTGGGTTGGTATTTGATGGAAGGGTGAAATGAACCACACGAGGGGTGATGAACCTCGTGATAAATCACAAACTTAGAGCTAGGAGAGCTGGTCTCGACTAGGTTCTAAGCGCACAAGATTCTTGCCGACATGTCATTTTAAGGTCTGAATCAAAAGTTACGCATTATTTCTTGCCGACATGTCAAGTTGACCATCTAGTTAAAATGATCATTCTAAACTGATCATTGGTGTCATTGAGTAAAGGCTTATTAATGAAGCATAATGCATGGCATTACGAAGTTTGCGATAAATTTGATTACATAGAGGCTTTGTCATAGCTATTTCAGCCTTCACCTTTGCCACAATATAGAAAATTGAGCTAGCTTAACGTGGTCATTAAATTCGTGTCATTCTAAGCTCTGAATCAAAAGTTACGGATGATTTTGTGCGGACATGTGAAGTTGACCGGTAGTTAAAATGATCATTCTAAACTGATCATTGGTGATCCTTGTGTAAAGGATTATAAATAAAGCATAGTGCTTGGCTTCTCACAATTTGGGATAGATTGGATTACTTGGAGGCTTTGTCTTAGCTCTTTCGGTCTTAAATTTTGTCACAATATAGAGAACTGAACTAGCTTAATGTGGGCGTTGGATTCCTGTCATTCTGAGCTCTGAATGAAAAGTTACAGACCATTTTGTGCGGACATGTCAAGCTGATCGGCTAGTTAAAATGATCATTAGTGCTTATTGACTAAAGGCTTACTAATGAAGCATAATGCATGGCATCAAGCAGTTTGCGGTAGATTGGATTACTTAGAGGCTTTTTTCGCAGCTATTTCAGTCTTAAATTTTTTCACACTATAGAAAATTGAGCGAGCTTAACGTGGGTATTGGATTCATGTCATTCTAAGCTCTGAATCAATAGTTACGCATGATTTCTTGCCGACATGTCAAGATGACCATCTAGTTAAAATGATCAATCTAAACTGATCATTGGTGTCATTGAGTAAAGGCTTATTAATGAAGCATAATGCGTGGCATCACGCAGTTTGCGATAAATTTGATTACATAGAGGCTTTGTCATAGCTATTTAAGCTTTCAACTTTGCCACAATATAGAAAATTGAGCTAGCTTAATGTGGCCATTGGATTCGTGTCATTCTAAGCTCTGAATCAAAAGTTACGGAAGATTTTGTGCGGACATGTCAAGTTGACCGGTAGTTAAAATGATCATTCTAAACTGATAATTGGTGCTCCTTGTGTAAAGGATTATAAATAAAGCATAGTGCGTGGCTTCTCGCAATTTGGGATTGATCGGATTACTTTGAGGCTTTGTCTTAGCTCTTTCGGTATTAAATTTTGTCACAATATAGAAAACTGCACTAGCTTAATGTGGGTATTAGATTCGTGTCATTCTGAGCTCTGAATGAAACTACGGACCATTTTGTGTGGACATGTCAAACTGATCGGCTAGTTAAAATGATCATTAGTGCACATTGACTAAAGGCTTACTAATGAAGCATAATGCATGCCATCAAGCAGTTTGTGATAGATTGGATTACTTAGAGGCTTTTTTGTAGCTATTTCAGTCTTAAATTTTTTCACACTATAGAAAATTGAGCGAGCTTAACGTGGGCATTGGATTTTTGTCATTCTAAGGTCTGAATCAAAAGTTATGCATGATTTCTTGCCGACATGTCAAGTTGACAGTCTAGTTAAAATGATCATTCTAAACTGATCATTGGTGTCATTGAGTAAATGCTTATTAATGAAGCATACTGCATGGCATCACGCAGTTTGCGATAAATTTGATTACATAGAGGCTTTGTCATAGCTATTTCAGCCTTCAACTTTGCCACAATATAGAAAATTGAGCTAGCTTAATGTGGCCATTGGATTCGTGTCATTCTAAGCTCTGAATCAAAAGTTATGGAAGCTTTTGTGCAGACATGTGAAGTTGACCGGTAGTTAAAATGATCATTCTAAACTGATCTTTGGTGCTCCTTGTGTAAAGGATTATAAATAAAGCATAGTGCATGGCTTCTCGCAATTTGGGATAGATTGGATTACTTGGAGGCTTTGTCTTAACTCTTTTCGTCTTAAATTTTTTCACAATATAGAAAACTGAAATAGCTTAATGTGGGCATCGGATTCCTGTCATTCTGAGCTCTTAATGAAAAGTTACGGACCATTTTGTGCGGACATGTCAAGCTGATCGGCTAGTTAAAATGATCATTAGTGCTCGTTGACTAAAGGCTAATGAAGCATAATGCATGGCATCAAGCAGTTTGCGATATATTGGATTACTTAGAGGCTTTTTAGTATCTATTTCAGTCTTAAAGTTACGCATGATTTCCTGCCGACATGTCAAGATGAACGTCTAGTCAAAATGATCATTCTAAACTGATCATTGGTGTCATTGAGTAAAGGCTTATTAATGAAGCATAATGCATGGCATCACTAAGTTTGCGATAAATTTGATTACATAGAGGCCTTGTCATAGTTATTTCAGCCTTCAACTTTGCCACAATATAGAAAATTGAGCTAGCTTAACGTGGCCATTGGATTCGTGTCATTCTAAGCTCTGAATCAAAAGTTACGGAAGATTTTGTGCGGACATGTCAAGTTGACCGGTAGTTATAATGATCATTCTAAACTGATCATTAGTGTTACTTGAGTAAATGCTTATAAATGAAGCATAATGCATGGCATCACGCAGTTTGGGATAGATCGGATTACTTGGAGGCTTTGTCTTAGCTGTTTCAGTATTAAATTTTGTCACTATAGAAAATTGAACTAGCTTAATGTGGGCATTGGATTCGTGTCATTCTGAGCTCTGAATCAAAAGGTACGAACGATTTATTGTGCTGACATTTGAAGTTGATCGCCTAGTTAAAATGATCATTCTAAACTGATCATTGGTGCTCATTGAGTAAAAGCTTACAAAAAAAGCATAATGCATGGTGTCAAACATTTTGTGATAAATTATATTACTTGGAGGCTTTGTCGTAGCTATTTCTATCTTAAATTTTTTCTAAATATAGAAATTTGAGCTACTTTAATGTGCGCGTTAGATTCGTGTCCTTCTGAGATCCGAATCAAAAGTTATAGACGATTTAGTGCGGACATGTCAAGCTGATCGGCGAGTTAAAATGATCATTATAAACTTATCTTTAGTGCTAATTGAGTAAAGGCTTATTAATGAAGCAAAATGCATGGCATCAAGCAATTTGCGATATATTGGATTACTTGCATGCTTTGCCGTAGCTATTTCAGTATTAAATTTTTTTAAAATATAAAAACTTGAACTAGCTTAACGTGAGCATTGGATTCGTTTCACTCTTAGCTCTGAATCAAAAGTTACTGATGATTTAGTGCAGAAATATCAAGTTGATCAGTCAGTTAAAATGATCATTGTAAACTGATCATTGGTGGTCATTGAGAAAAGGCATATTAATGAATCATAATGCATGGCGTCACGCAGTTTGTGATATATTCGATTACTTGGAGGCTTTATCGTCGCTATTTAAGTCTTCAATTTTGTCACAATATAGAGAATTGAGTTAGCTTAACGTGGGCATTGGATTTGTGTCATTCTAAACTCTGAACAAAAAGTTATGGACGGTTTCTTGCCTACATGTCAAGTTGTCCGGCTAGTTAAAATGATCATTCTAAACTGATCATCCGTGCTCATTGAGTAAGGGCTTATTAATGAATCATAATTCATGGAGTCAAGCAGTTAGTGATAGATTCGATTACTTGGCTGATGTTGCTCGGTGTTGGCCACTCTTGTATGGCTCGAATGTTTTCTTCATCAACCTGTAATCCCTGGGCACTTACAACAAAGCCTAAGAAAATTTTGTCAGTACAAAAGGTGCACTTCTTGAGATTGGCATAAAGCTCTTCTTGTTGAAGGGTTAATAGTACCATCTCAAGATGTGTGAGGTGTTCTCATAGGCACTTACTATAAACTAAGATATCAACGAAGTAAACCACAACGAACTTACTGATGTACACCCTAAGAACTTTGTTCATAAGGCGCATGAAGGTGCTTGGGACATTAGTCAAGCCGAATGGCATGACTGTCCACTCGTAGAGCCCTTGCTTTGTCTTGAAAGCAGTCTTCCACTCATCACTTTCCTTCATTCTGACCTGGTGGTATCCACTCTTGAGGTCTATCTTGTAGAAGACTGTGGCTACAATCAGCTCATCTAGCATGTCATCCAGCCGTGGTATGGGATGCCGGTACTTGACTGTGATGTTGTTGATTGCTCGGCAGTCCACGCACATTCGCCAAGTCCCATCGTTCTTGGGTACTAGCAGTACTGGTACGGCACATGGACTGAGGCTCTCTCGAACATAGCCTTTCTCCAGGAGCTCCTTGACTTGCTTCTCAAGCTCCTTGGACTCCTCTGGACTCATCCGGTAGGCAGGTCGATTAGGTAAGGCTGATCCGGGCACGAGATCGATCTGGTGCTCTATGCCGCATAGGGGAGGCAAGCCTGCTGGTATCTCCTCAGGGAATACATCCTGGAATTTGTTGAGGAGAGCTGCTACTTCAGGAGGTAGCTCTACCTGTTCTTTTTCTACACTAAAAATCTCTTTGAAAACCATTAGTAACATTAAATCCTTCGAGGCTAAAGCTCTCCGGACATGACTTGGTTGAATGAGAAAATTAGACTTAATGAGTTTCCTTTCCTTACTCATTTGTTGTTGTTGCTCATGTACCTGGGCAGGTGTGAGAGGAGCTAGGCTGACCTTTCTCTTGTCATGCACAAATGTGTAGAGATTGGTTCGGCCATCATGCCTTGTCTCCTTGTCAAACTGCCATGGCCTTCCTAGCAGAAGATGGCCAGCTTGCATCGGTACTACATCGCAAACTACCTGGTCTTGGTATCTGCCCACACTGAATGGCACCGTTACTTGCTCATGGATCTTGAGCTCCACCTTGTCATTGAGCCATCTCAGTCTATATGTTCGAGGGTGCCTTGTCTTCTCTAGACCTTGCTTATCAACCATATACGCACTAGCCACATTAGTGCAAGAACCACCATCTATGATGAGGTTACATACCTTGCCCTTGATGGTGCACCGGCTGTGGAAGATGTTCACCCTTTGAATGGTCTCTGAGGGGTCTACCATCACACTGAGAATGCGTCTAGTGACCAGCACTTCCCCCACATCAGGGTACTCAATGTCACCGTATTCTCCTTCTGGTTCATAGTCCTCTCTCTGGTCACGGGTTTGCTCAGGAGGCTTGCTCCTGAACCGTGATTCGATCTCTATGCTCTTGCCCTTGTCTACGGGCTTGGTGCCAATGCTTGGTGCCCAAGGTGCCTTAGGCTTGCTGCATAGGTCTTGGCCCTTACGCCTGATGTGGTGCTCAGCCTGTACAGAAAGGTGGAACAATTCTTTGAAGTCGTTGTAGATTTGCCTATCCACTTTCCGGTTGATCCTTTCTTGCAGTCCATCCAAGAATTGAGCCATCAATACCTCCTCGTCGTCATTGAGCTCCACCCTGTTCCTTAGCCTTTCAAACTCCTCGTAGTACTCCTCTACTGATCTGGTGCCCTGTTTAAGAGTACGAAAACGTCGTTGCAAATCCCTATGGAAATAGGGTGGAACAAACCTTTGCCTCATGAGTTCTTTCATGTCGACCGAAGAGTCTAAGGGTCTCAATCTCCTTCTCCTTTGGTCAGAATCCTCACGATCCCACCAGATGAGGGCATTATCCGTGAGTTGTGCTACTGCCATGGAGACTCTCCTCGGGCCTGGTTGGTTGTAATGATCGAAGAATGATCCATCCTCCTCTCCCAATCTAGATAGGCCTCGGGGTCTAATTTTCCTGCAAAACTAGGAATTGTTAGCTTAACATCATGACTGTTTACCCGATTGTTGGCGTAGTCATCTCCATCCTCATGATGTCTAGGGGGCATCCTTGGTCTCTGATGATGACCATAGGGCTCGTAGCCATTGCCCTCTGCTTCTGGTTGCCGTGGAGGTCCTCTTGGCCTAGGGTGATAGCCGTGAGGCTGTGCGTCCTCATCTCCATCCGGCTGGGGCTCCTCCTGTTTGTGCCGTGTCCTAGGGTATTCAGGACCCTCAGCAGGGTCTTGCTCAGCCCTCACGTACCTTATGGCCTGGAATCTCACCGGCCTCTCCATGCGCTCCAACCTCTCGCCGATTGATGCGAGTTGTGTTTGGAGAGTGGTGAACATGGCCATCATGGCCTCGGTTGCATCCTGATTTCCTTTAGCCATCTTGTGCTAAAAGTAGAAAGAGACAAGTTAATTTGCTCCTATAATTGATTAGGAGAATTTCTTTTATAATTGAAGTAGAAAGATGCAAAAAGGAAAAAATTTGAAAAGGAAAAATCTGAGAAAAAGGAAAAAGTAGAAAAATAGAAACTTTCTCAACAATTAATGCTAAAGATCCTAGATTCTTTTTGGTCGATTTTCTTGCTAGTTTTCTATTTTTTTGGCTTTTTAATTTAACTAAATTGAAATATGCTTTGAACAAAAAGGAAAAACGAAATTGCAATGCAAAAAATGTATCTAAACCCTAGTGATACACGTAGGAGCTAGATGCACTCGGTTTGAACTTAGATGTTATTTTTTTTATTTTCTTTGAATGAAACTTGAACTAATGCAAGAACTGGAAATAAAACTAAGTAAATGATAGAAACAACCTGGTTTTAGGAGCTTTAAACTCTGATACCAAAATGATACAAGCCTTGAATCAAGGCCGTAAAACGCGTGGGCTGCTGGGAGAAGATTAGGTGAGAAACTCGACCTTAGGCTTCTGGGTAGGGGTTTTCTGGTGAGTAATGGATGGAAAGGTGAAGTGAACCACATTATGGGTGATGAACCTTGTGATAAATCACAACTTAGAAACTAGGAGGGCTGGTCTCGACTAGCGTTCTAAGCGCACAAGTTTCTTTGAGAGAAAACTCGTAGGAAGAAAATTGATCTTTATTAATATCAAAAAGGTTGTCGAACTACAATGCTGAAGGAGCCTTATTATTATGCTCGGCAGCTTGACCTTCTAGGGTCGACTCAATAAAGAAAAAATGGAAAACTTACAAAAGTGCACAAGGAAAAATTACAAAAAGGCAATAACCGAAAAAGGACTTCTACCTAAATTGTTCTTGACTCAAAAATGTAAAACTTCTAATTCCTACCCTGCAAAACAGAAAAGGTAAGTTTATAATTGTAAACTTACCATTCTTACCTATCGGCCAAGAAATGGAAGGTGGCCGACCTTGTGGCATGCATGTGCCTAGCTCCTAGTCTTCGACTTGGAGTAGAGTTATGGATCGTTGGGCCCTGACCTCTTTTGCCACTAAAGCCCAAGTCTCTGGAGTCATTTGTAGTGTTGAGAAGCCCTTGGACTCTTCCTTGTACTCTTGGCCCAATGCTCCTTGTCGATCATCTTCTAGGAGCTTATCTACCCACAAAATGAACTTGTGGTAGAGTGCCCTTGTTCTACTCCTTGTCATTGCTCCTGGTTGCACCACTGGTTTTGAAACTTCATCTAGGTTCATGTCTTGAAACTGGTAGCTTATCTGATCCGAGTCTCTTTGTGTAGATGTCGAAATAGTGGTGCAATCGGCTGGATCGGCTAGATCGGCTGGACTCTGCGAGGAACTGGCCGAATTGTCATTGGAGCTGGCCAGGTTGATTCCGGAGCCGGCGGCGTCACCAATTGGGCTGGCGGTGTCATCCACGTCGCCGCCAGTTGGGCCGGAGGTTTGGGCCTCTCCGCCGGAAATGTTGATCGGTCTGGCCCGGATGGTCGTAGGCCCGGCGGTACCGCTTGGGCCGGCAGACACACCAAATGGCCCGGCTGTCTCGGGCAAGCACTCTGGTCGGCCAATCTGGTCTCCTGGCCGGCCTGACAATCTGATGCCCTCATCACATTGTCATAGCTATTTTTGTCTTCATCTTTGTCACAATATAGGAAATTGAGATAGCTTAATGTGGGCATTGGATTCGTGTCATTCTAAGCTTTGAATCAAAGGCAATAGACAATTTTGTGCGGACATGTCCAGTTGACCGGTAGTTAAAATGATCAATCTAAACTGATCACTAGTACTCATTGAGTAAAGGCATATTAATGAAGCATATTCCATGGCATCAAGCAGTTTGCGATATATTGGATTACATGGACACTTTTTTGTGGCTATTTTCAGTCTTAAACTTTTTCACAAAATAAAACATTGAGCTATCTTAACGTGAGCGTTGGATTCGTGTCATTCTAAACTCTGAATAAAAAGTTACGGACGATTTCTTGCCTACATGTCAAGTTGACCGGCTAGTTAAAATGATCATTCTAAACAGATCATCGGTGCTCATTGAGTAAAGGCTTATTAATGAATCATAATTCATGGAGTCAAGCAGTTAGCGATAGATTCGATTACTTGGAGGCTTTGTCATAACTATTTCAGGCTTAAATTTTTTCACAGTATATAAAATTGAGTTAGCTTAACGTGAGCAATGGATTCGTTTCACTCTCAGGTCCGAATCAAAATTTGCAAACAATTTAGTGCGGACATTTCAAGTTGATCGGTCAGTCAAAATGACCATTCTTAACTGATCATTGGTGCTCATTGAGCATAGGCTTATTAATGAAGCATAATGTCCGGCGTCACACAGTTTGCAATAGATTTAATTACTTGGAGGCTTTGTCATAGCTATTTCTGTCTTCAACTTTTTCACAATATAGGAAATTGAGCTAGTTTAACGTGGGCATTGGATTCGTGTCATTCTAAGCTTTGAATCAAAAGTGACAGAAGATTTTGTGCGGACATGTCCAGTTGACCGGTAGTTAAAATGATCAATCTAAACTGATCACTAGTACTCATTGAGTAAAGGCTTATTAATGAAGCATATTCCATGGCATCAAGCAGTTTGCGATATAATGGATTACTTGGACACTTTTTTGTAGGTATTTCAGTCTTAAACTTTTTCACAATATAAAAAATTGAGCTAGCTTAACATGAGCGTTGGATTCGTTTAATTCTGAGTTCTGAATAAAAAATTACAAACGCATTAGTGCAGACATGTCAAGTTGATCGGTCAGTTAAAATGATCATACTAAAGTAATCATTGTTGCTCATTGAGTAAAGGATTATTAATGAAGCATAATGTGTGCCACCACGCTGTTTGCGATAGATTCGATTACTTGCAGGCTTTGTCGGAGCTATTTCCATCTTCAATTTAGTCACAATATAGAAAATTGAGCTAGCTTAACATGGGCATTGGATTTGTGTCATTATTAGCTCTGAATCAAAAGTTACGGACGATTTCTTGCCGACATGTCAAGTTGACCGGCTAGTTACAATGATCATTCTAAACTACTCATTGGTGATCATTGAGTAAAGATTAATTAATGAAGCATAATTCATGGCATCAAGCAGTTTGCGATAGAGTTGATTGCTAGGAGGCTTTGTCATAACTATTTAAGTCTTATATTTTTTCACAATATAAAAAATTGAGCTAGCTTAACGTGAGCGTTGGATTCGTTTCATTCGGAGCTTTGAATCAAAAGTTAAAAACGATTTAGTGCGCATATTTCAAGTTGATCGGTCAGTTAAAATGATCATTATAAACTGATCATTGGTGCTCATTAAGTAAAGGCTTATTAATCAAGTGTAATGCATGGCATCACATAGTTTGCAATAGATTTGAATACTTGGAGGCTTTGTCGTAGTTGTTTTAGTCTTCAACTTTTTCACAATATAGAAAATTGAGCTACATTAACGTGGGCATTTGATTCGTGTCATTCCGAGCTCTGAATCAAAAGTTACAGAAGATTTTGTGTGGACATGTCAAGTTAACCGGTATTTTGAATTATCATTCTAAACTAATCATTGGTGCTCCTTGAGTAAAGGCTTATAAATGAAGCATAATGCATTGCATCAAGCAATTTCGTATAGATTGGATTACTTGGAGGTTTTCTCTTAGCTATTTTGGTCTTAAATTTTGTCACAATACTAAACTAGCTTAATGTGGGCATTGGATTCGTGTCATTCTGAGCTCTGAATCAAAAGTTATGGATGATTTTGTGCGGACATGTCAAGCTGATCGGCTATTTAAAATAATCAGTCTAAATTGATCATTAATGCTCATTGAGTAAAGGCTTATTAATGAAGCATAATGCATGGCATCAAACAGTTTGCGATATGTTGGATTACTTAGAGGCTTTGTCATAGCTATTTCAGTCTTAAGTTTTGTCACAATATAGAAAATTGAGCTAGGTTAACGTGGGCATTGGATTCGTGTAATTCTAAGCTTTGAATCAAAAGTTACGGACGATTTTGTGGGGATATGTCAAGTTGATCGGAGAGTTAAAATGATCATTCTAAACTTATCATTTTTGCTCATTGAGTAAAAGCTTATAAATAAAGAATAATGCATGGAATCAAGTGTTTTGCGATAGATTGCGTTACTTGGAGGCTTTATCGTCACTATTTTAGTCTGAAATTTTTTCAAAATATAGAAAATTGAGCTAGCTTAATGTGAGTGTTGATTCGTGTCACTCTGAGCTCTGAATCAAAAATTATAGACGATTTAGTATGGACATGTCAAGTTGATCGGTCAATTAAAATGATCATTCTAAACTGATCATTGGTGCTCATTGAGTAAAGGCTTATTAATGAAGCATAATGCGTGACACCACACAGTTTCCGATAGATTCGATTACTTGGATGCTTTATCATAGCTATTTCAATAATTTTGTCACAATACAGAAAATTGAGCTAGCTTAACGTGGTCATTGGATTCATGTCATTCTAAGCTTTGAATCAAAAGTAAGATTGATTTCTTGCCAACATGTCAAGTTGACCGGCTAGTTAAAATGATCATTCTAAACTGATCATTGGTGCTCATTGAGTAAAGGCTTATTAATGAAGCATAATTCATGGCATCAAGCAGTTTGCGATATAGTGAATTACTTAGAGGCTTTGTCATAACTATTTCAATCTTAAATTTTTTAACAATATAAAAATTGAGCTAGCTTATCATGAGAGTTGGATTCGTTTCATTATGAGCTCTGAATCAAAAGTTACAAACGAATTTTTGCGGATATGTCAAGTTGATAGGTGAGTTAAAATGATCATTCTAAACTGATCATTGGTGCTCATTTAGTAAAAGCTTATAAATGAAGAATAATGCATTGTATTAAGCATTTTGTGATAGATTGGATTACTTCGACGCTTTATTTTAGCTATTTAAGTCTTAAATCTTGTCACAATATAGAATATTTAGCTAGTTTAACATCGACATTGCACTTATGGAATTCTGAGCTCCGAATCCAAAGTTACAGATGATTTAGGCCGGACATGTCAAGTTGACCGGCGAATTAAAATGATCATTCTAAAATGATCATTGGTGCTCATTGAATAAAAGGTTGGATTACTATGAGCTTAAAGTGATCATTCTAAACTGATTATTAGTGCTCATTTTTTAAAAACTTGTTGATGAAGCATAATGCATGGCATCACACTATTTACTATAGATTTGATTACGTGGAGGCTATTTTGTAGCTATTTAAGTCTTAAATACTATCACAATATAGAAAATTTAGCTAGCTTAACGTGGGCGTTGGATTTGTGTCATTTTGAGCAATGGTTAAAAAGTTACAGACGATTCCGTGCGGACATGTCAAGTTGACCTGCGAGTTAAAATGATCATTCTAAACTATCATTGGTGCTCATTCAGTAAAGGCTTATTAGTGAATCATAGTGCATGACATCAAGCAGTTTGCGATATATTCGATTACTTGGAGGCTTTGTCGTAACTATTTCAGTATTAAATTTTGTCACAATATAGAAAGTATAGCTAGCTTAACGTGGTTATTGGATTTGTGGCATTCTGAACCCTGAATCAAAAGTTACAAACGATTTAGTGCGGACATGACAAGTTGACCAGCGAGTTAAAATGATCATTCTAAACTGATTGGTGCTCATTGATTAAAAGCTTATTAATGAAGCATAATGCATGACATCAAGCATTTTGCGATAGAATGGATTACTTGGAGGCTTTATCGTAGCTATTTCAGTCTTAAATTTTTTCACAATATAGAAAAGTGAGTTAGCTTAACGTGGGCGTTATATTCGTGTCATTTTGAGCTCTGAATCAAAAGTTACAAACAATTTAGTGTGGCGATGTTAAGTTGATCGGCTAGTTAAAGTGATCATTCTAAACTGAGTATTAGTGCTCATTTTGTAAAAACTTATTAATGAAGCATAGTGCATGGCATCATGCTGTTTGCGATAGATTCGATTACATGGAGGCTTAGTCGTATCTATTTAAGTCCTAAATTTTATCGCAATATACAAAATTAGCTAGCTTAATGTGGGTGTTGGATTCATGTCAATTTGAGCTCTGGATCAAAAGTTATAGACAATTTTGGGTGGACATGTCAAGTTGATAGGTCCGTTAAAATGATCATTCTAAACTGATCATTGGTGTTCATTAAGTAAATGCTTCCTAATGAGGCATAATTTGTGGCATCACGTAGTTTACGATATATTCGATTACATGGAGGCTTTGTCGTAGCTATTTAAGTTTTAAATTTTGTCACAATATTGAACATTTAGCTAGGTTAACATGGGCGTTGGATTTGTGTCATTCTGAGCTCTGAATCAAAAGTTACGGACGATTTTGTGCGAACATGTCAAGTTGATCGGCGAGCTAAAATCATCTTTCTGAACTGATCATTGGTGCTCATTAAGTAAAGGTTTATTAATGAATAATAGTGCATGACATCAAGCCGTTCGCGATTGATTCGGCTATTTGGAGGCATTGTCGTAGCTATTTAGGTCTTAAATTTTGTCACAATATAGAAAATTTATCTAGCTTAACGTGTGCATTGGATTTACGGCATTCTGACCTATGAATCAAAAGTTACCGATGCTTTAGTACGGACATGTCAAGTTGACCGGCGAGTTAAAATGATAATTCTAAACTGATCATTTGTGTCCACTGAGTAAAAGCTTATTAATGAAGCATAATGAATGGCATCAAGGATTTTGAGATAGATTGGATTACTTGGAGGCTTTTCAACTCTATTTCAGTCTTAAATTTTGTCCCACTATAGAATATTGACTTAGCTTAACGCTCACTTTAATCTAGCTCAATGTTCTATATTTTGACAACATTTGAGACAAAAAGAGCTATGAAAAAGTTTATAAGTAATCCAATGTATCCCAAACTGCGTGTTTCCATGCATTATGCTTCATTTATAACTCTTTACTCAAAAAACACCAATGATCAGTTTAGAACGATCATTTTAACTGGCCGATTAACTTGACCTGTTCGCACTAAATCGTCCATGACTTTTGATTTAGAAAACGAAATGACATGAATTCAACACCCACGTTAAGGTAGCTCAATTTTAGATATTGTGTCAACATTTGAGACTAAAAGAGCTACGAAAAATCCTCCAAGTAATCCAATGTATCCCAAACAGTCTGATGCCATTTATTATGCTTCATTTATAAGCCTTTACTGAAGGAGCACTAGTGATCAGTTTAGAATGACGAATTTAGCTAGCTGATCAACCTCACATGTCCTCACTAAATCGCCAGTAACTTTTGATTTAGAGTTCAAAATGAACCAGCCAACGCCCACGTTAAGATAGCAAAATTTTCTATATTGTTACAAAATTTAAGACCAAAATAGCTACGACAAAGCTTCCAAGTAATCCAATCCATTACAAACTGTGTGATGCCATCCATTATGCTTCATTTATAAGCCTTTACTCAAGGAGGACCAATGATCAAATTAGAATGATCATTTTAACTAGCTGATCAACTTGACATGTCCGCACTAAATCTTCTTGAACTTTTGATTTAGATCTCAAAATGACATGAGTCCCATACCCACATTACGCTAGCTCAATTTTCCATATTGTGAAGAGCTACGAAAAATTCTCCAAGCAATCCAATATATCCCAAACTGCGTGATGCCATGCATTATGGTTTATATATAAGCCTTTACCCAAGGATCACCAATGATCAATTTAAAATGATCATTTTAACTGGCTGATCAACTTGACATGTGTGCACTGAATCGTCTGTAACTTATGATTTAGAGTTTAGAATGACACAAATCCAACGTCCACGTACGTTAAGCTAGCTCAATTTTCTATATTGGGACAACATTTGAAACTGAAAGAGCTACGAGAAAGCCTCCAAATAATCCAATGTATCCCAAACTGCGTGATGCCATGCATTATGCTTCATTTATAAGCCTTTACTCAAGGAGCACCAATGATCAGTTTAAAAAGATCATTTTAACTAGCTGAATAACTTGACATCTCCATACTAAATCGCCTTTAACTTATGATTTAGAGCTCAAAATAACATGAGTCCAGCGTCCACGTTAAACTAGCTCAATTTTCCTTATTGTGACACCATTTGAGACTTAAGAGATACGAAAAAGCCTCTAGGTAATCTGATGTATCTCAAACTCCCAAATGCCATGCATTATGCTTCATTTATAACCCTTTACACAAGAAGCACCAATGATCAGTTTAGAATGATCATTTTAACTGGCCGGTCAACTTGACATGTCCGCACTAAATCGTCCACAAATTTTGATTTAGAGTTAAGCTAGATCAATTTTCTATATTGTGACAAAATTTATCACAAAAAGAACTACGACAAAGCCTCCAAGTTATCCAATGTATCCCAAACAGCGTGATGCCATCCATTATGCTTCTTTTATTACCTTTTACTCAAGTAGCACCAATGATCAGTATAGAATAATCATTTTAACAGGCCGATCAACTTGACATGTCCGCACTAAATTGTCTGTAACTTTTGATTTAGAGTTCAGAATGACACGAATCCAACCCCCATGTTAAGCTAGCTCAA
Organism: Pugionium dolabratum; assembly: GCA_018901945.1. Taxonomy (NCBI): domain Eukaryota; kingdom Viridiplantae; phylum Streptophyta; class Magnoliopsida; order Brassicales; family Brassicaceae; genus Pugionium; species Pugionium dolabratum. Next base: position 261,269 of record JAEVFF010000084.1, on the reverse strand, counting down.
TTTTCAATATTGTGACAACATTTGAGTTTGAATGAGCTACGACAAAGCCTCCAAGTAATCCAATGTATCCCACGTGATACAATGCATTATGCTTCATTTATAAGCCTCTGCTCAAGGAGCACCAATCATCAGTTAGAACGATCATTTTAACAGGCTGATCAACTTGACATGTCCGCACTAAATCGTTCGTACTTTTTGATTTAGAGTTCAGAATAACACGAATTCAACGCCCACATTAAGCTAGCTCAATTTTCTATATTGTGACAACATTTGAGACTGAAAGAGCTATGACAAAGCCTCTAAATAATCCAGTGTATCCCAAACTGTGTGAATCCCTACATTATGCTTCATTTATAAGCCTTTACTCAAGGAGAATCGATGATTAGTTTAGAATGATCATTTTAACTGGCCGATCAACTTGACATGTCCGCACTAAATCGTCCGTAACTTTTTATCTAAAGTTCAGAATGACACGAATCCAACGCACATCTTAAACTAGCAAAATTTTCAATATTCTGACAACATTTGATAGTGAAAGAGTTACAGAAAAGCCTCCAAGTAATTCAATGTTTCCCAAATTGCGGGATGCCATTCATTATGCTTCATTTGTAATCCTTTACTCATGGAGCACCAATGATCAGTTTAAAATTATCATTTTAACTGGCCCATCAACTTTAAATGTCTGTACTAAATCGTATATAATTTTGATTTAGAGTTCAGAATGACACGTATCGAACGCCCACCTTAATCTAGCTCGATTTCTATCGTGTGAAACCATTTGAGACTGAAAGAGCTACGACAACGCCTCCAAGTAATTCAATGAATCCCAAATTGCGGGATGTCATGCATTATGCTTCATTTATAAGCCTTTTCTCAAGGAGCACCAATAATCAGTTTAGAATGATCATTTTAACTGGCCGATCAACTTGACATGTCCACACTAAATCATCCGTAAATTTTGATTTAGTGTTCAAAATGGCCCAAATCCAAAACCCATGTAAGCTAGCTCAATTTTCTATATTGTAACAATATTTGAGACAAAAAGAGCTACAAAAAAGCCTCCAAATAATTCAATGTATCCCAGACTGCATGGTGCCATCCAATATGATTCATTTATAACTCTTTACTCAAGGAGCACCAATGATCAGTTTAGAATGATCATTTTAACTGGCCAATCAACTTGACTTGTCCGCACTAAATCGTCCGTAATTTTTTATTTAGAGTTCAAAATGACACAAATCCAACACCCACGTAAATCTAACTCAACTTTTAATATTGTAAAAATATTTGAGACTAAAAGAGCTACGAGATAGCCTCCAAGTTATCTAATGTATCCCAAACTACGTGATACCATCCATTATACTTCTTTTATAACCCTTTACTCAAGGAGAACCAATTATCAGTTTAGAATGATCATTTTAACTGGCCGATCAACTTGACATGTCCGCACTAAATTATCCGTAACTTTTAATTTAGCGTTCAGAATTACACGAATCCAACGCCCACGTTAAGCTAGCTCAATTTTCCATATTGTAACAACATTTGAGACTGAAAGAGCTATGAAAAACCTTCCAAGTAATTCAATGTATCCCAAATTGCTGGATGCCATTCATTACGCTTCATTTATAACCCTTTACTAAGGGAGCACCAATGATCAGTTTAGAATGATCATTTTAATTGGCCGATTAACCTGACATGTTCGCACTAAATCGTCAGTCACTTTTGATTTAGAGTTCAGAATGACACGAATCCAACGCCCACGTTAAGCTAGCTCCATTTTTCATATTGTGACGACATTTGAGACCAAAAGAGCTACAAACAAAGTCTCCAAGTAAGCCAATCTATCCAAAACTACTTCATTTGTAAACCTTTGGTCATTGACACCAATGATCAGTTTAGAATGATAAATTTAACTGGCCGATCAACTTGACATGTCCGCAATAAATCGTCTATAACTATTGAATCAGAGTTCAGAATGACACAAATCCAAAGCCCACGTTAAGCTATCTCAATTTTCTACACTGTCACGAAAGGTATGACCCAAATAGCTACAACAAAGTCTCCAACTAATACAATCTATCCCTAACTGCGTGATGCAATGCATTTTGGTTCATTTGTAAACCATTGCTCAATGAGCACCAATTATCAATTTAGAATGATCACCTTAACTAACTGTTCAACTTGACATGTCCGCACTAAATCGTCGTTAACTTTTGATTTAGAGCGCAAAATGACATGAATCCAACGCCCACATTAAGCTAGCTCAATTTTCCATATTGTGACGACATTTGAGATAGAAAGAGGTAGGCAAAGGCTCAAAGTAATCCAATCTATCCTAAACTGCATGATACCATGCATTATGCTTCATTTATAAGCATTTACTCAAGGAGCACCAATGATATGTTTAGAATAATCATTTTAACTGGCCGATCAACTTGACATGTCTGCACTAAATCGTATGTAACTTTTGATTTAGAGTTCAGAATGATACAAATGCAATGCCCACGTTAAGCTATTTCAATTTTCTATGTTGTGACAAAATTTAAGCCCGAAATAGCTACGAAAAAGTCTCCAAGTAATCCAATTTATCCCAAACTGCGTGATGCCATGAATTATGCTTCATTTGTATACCTTTGCTCAATGAGCACCAATTATCAGTTTAGAATTATAATTTTATTTATCTGATCAACTTGACATGTCCGCATTAAATCGTTTTTAACTTTTGATTTAGAGCTCAAAATGACATGAATCCAACGCCCACGTTAATCTAGCTCAATTTTCCATATTATGTTATTATTTGAGACTGAAAGAGCTTGGCAACCTCAAAGTAATCCAATCTATCCTAAACTGCGTAATCCCATGCATTGTGCTTCATATATAAGCCATTATTCAAGGAGCACTAATGATCAACTTAGAATAATCATTTTAACTGGCCGACCTGCTTGACATGTCCTCATTAAATCGTTTGTAACTTTTGATTTAGAATTAAGAATTACACGTATCCAATGCCCACATTAAACTAGCTCAATTTTCTATATTGTGACAACATTTAAAACCGCAATAGCTACGAAAAACTAACTAAGTAAGCCAATCTATCCCAAACTGCATAATGCCTTGCATGATGCCATTTGTAAACATGTGCTCAATGAGCACCAATGATCAGTTTATAATTATCAATTTAACTGTCCGATCAACTTGACATATCCGCACTAAATCGTCTTTACCTTTTGATTCAGAGTTTAGAATGACACGAACCCAATGCCCTCGTTAAGCTAGTTTGATTTTCTATATTGTGAAAAATTTAAGACCAAAATAGCTACGAGAGAGTCTCCAACTAATCCAATCTATCCCAAACTGTGTGATGCTATACAATTTAGAATTTGTAAACCTTTGCCCAATGAGCACCAATTATCAGTATAGAATGATCAATTTAACTTGCTGATCAACTTCATATGTCCACACTAAATCGTCTTTAATTTTTGATTCAAAGTTTAGAGTGACACGAATCAAACGCCTACGTTAAGCTAGCTCAATTTTCTATATTGTGACAAAATTTAAGACCAAAATAGCTACAAAATAGTCTCCAAGTAATCCAATCTATCCCAAACTGCGTGATGCCATGCGTTATCCTTCATTTGTAAACCTTTGCACAATGAGGACCAATTATCAGTTTAGAATGATCATCTTAATTAGCTGATCAACTTGACTTGTCAACACTAAATCGTTTGTTACTTTTGATTTGTACCTCAAAATGACATGAATCCAACACCCATGTTAAGCTAGCTCAATTCGCCATAATGTGACAACTTTTGAGACTGAACGAGCTAGACAAAGCATCAAAGTAATCCCATCTATCCTGAACTGCGTGATGCCTTGCATTATGCTTCAATTATAAACCTTTACTAAAAGCAACACCAACGATTAGTTTAGAATGATCATTTTAACTAGCCGATCAACTTGACATGTCGCACTAAATCATTCATAACTTTTGATTTAGAGTTCAGAATGACACAAATCGAATGACCACGTTAAGCTAGCTCAATTTTCTATATCGTGACAAAATTTGGGACTGAAATAGCTATGTCAAAGTCCCCAAGTAAGCAAATCTATCCCAAACTGCTTGATACCATGCATTATGCTTCATTTGTAAACCATTGCTCAATTAGCACCAATGATCAGTTTAGAATGACCAATTTAACTGGCCGATCGACTTGACATGTCCGCACTAAATCGTCTTTAACTACTGATTTAGAGCTCAAAATGACATGAACCAACTCCCACGTTAAGGTAGCTCAATTTTCTATATTGTGAGAACATTCGAGGCTGGAAGAGCTAGGCAAAGCCTCAAAGTAATCCAGTCTATACTAAACTGCATGATGTGATTCATTATGCTTCATTTATAAGCTTTTACTCAAGGAGAACTAATGATCAGTTTAGAATAATCATTTTAACTGGCTGATCAACTTGATACCATGCATTATGCTTCATTTGTAAACCATTGCTCAATTAGGACGAATGATCAGTTTAGAATGACCTATTTAACTGGCCGATCGAGTTGACATGTCCGCACTAAATCGTCTTTAATTTTTGATTTAGAGCTCAAAATGACATGAACCAATGTCAACGTTAAGGTAGCTCAATTTTCCATATTGTGAGAACATTTGAGGCTGGAAGAGCTAGGCAAAGCCTCAAACTAATCCAGTCTATCATAAACTGCATGATGCGATGCATTATGCTTCATTTATAAGCTTGTACTCAAGGAGAACCAGTGATCTGTTTATAATAATAATTTTAACTGGCCGATCAACTTGATGACCGCATTAAATCGTTTGCAACTTCTGATTTAGAGTTCAGCAACGCCCACGTTAAACTATCCCACTTTTATATATTGTGAGAAAATTTCGGACCAAAATAGGTACAACAAAGTCTCCGAATAAGCCAATCTATCCCAAACTGCATGATGCCCTGCATGATGCTTCATTTGTAAACCATTGCTCAATTAACAACAATGATCAGTTTAAATGATCAATTTAACTGGCCGATCAACTTTGCATGTCTGCACAAAATCGTCTTTAACTTTTGATTCATAGTTCAGAATGACACGAATCCGATGCCCACGTAAGATAGTTCGATTTACTATATTGTGACAAAATTTAAGACCGAAATAGCTAGGACAAAGTCTCCAACTAATCTAATCTATCCCAAACTGCGTGATGTCATGCATTATGCTTCATTTGTAAACCTTTGCTCAATGAGCACCAATTATCAGTTTAAAATGATCACTTTAACTAGCTGATCAACTTGACATGTCTGCCCTAAATCGTGTTTAACTTTTGATTTGGATCTGAAAATGACATGAATCCAATGCCTACATTAAGCTAGCTCAATTCTCCATAATGTGACAACATTTTAGGCTGAAAGAGCTAGACAAAGCTTCTATGTAATCCAATCTATCCTAAACTGCGTGATGCCTTGCATTATGCTTCATTTATAAGCCTTTACTCAAGGAGCACAAACGATCAATTTAGAATAATCATTTTAACTGGCCGATCTACTTGACATGTCCCCATTAAATCGTGTGTAACTTTTGATTTAGAGTTTAGAATTAAACGAATCCAACACCCACGTTAAGCTAGCTGAATTTTCTATATTGTAACAAAATTTAGGACCGCAATATCTATGACAATGTCACCAAGTAAGCCAATCTATCCCGAAGTGTGTGATGCCATGCATGATGCTTCATTTGTAAAACTTTTATCAAGGAGCACCAATGACAAGTAAGCCAATCTATCCCAAACTGCGTGATTCCATGCATGATACTTCATTTGTAATCTAATCTATCCTGAACTTCGTGATGTGATGAATTATGCTTCATTTATAAACTTTTACTTAAGGAAAACCAACTATTAGTTTAGAATAATCATTTAAACTAGCCGATCAACTTGACATGTCCGCACTAAATCGTTTGTAACTTTTGATTTAGAGTTCAGCAACGCCCACGTTAAACTATCTCAATTTTCTATGCTGTGACAAAATTTAGGAAAAAAATAGCTACGACAAAGTATCCTCAATGAGCACTAATGATCAGTTTGGAAAGATCAATTTAACTGGCCGATCAACTTGACATGTGCGCACTAAACCATCTTTAACGTTTGATTCAGAGTTCAGAATGACACGAATCCAATGCCCGCATTAAGCTTGTTCGATTTACTATAATGTGACAAAATTTAAAACCAAAATAGTTACGAAAAAGTCTCCAACTAATCCAATCTATCCCAAACTGCGTGATGCCACACATGATGCTTCATTTGTAAACTTCTGCTCAATGAGCACCAATGATCAGTTTAGAATGATATATTTAACAGGCCGATCAACTTGACTTGTTTGCACAAATCGTCTTTAACTTTTGATTTAGAGTTTAGAATGACACCAATCCAATGCCCACGTTAAGCTAGTTCGATTTTCTACATTGTGAAAAAAATTTAAGACCAAAATAGCTATTTCAAAGCCCCCAACTAATCCAATCCAACCAAAACATCGTGATGCCATGCATTATGCTTCATTTGTAAACCTTTGCTCAATGAGCACCAATTCTCAGTTTAGAATGATCACGTTAACTAGCTGATCAACTTGAGATGTATGCATTAAATCGTATTTAACTTTTGATTTAGAGCTCAAAATGACATGAATCCAACACCCACGTTAAAGTAGCTCAATTATCCATATTCTGACAACATTTGAGAATAGAAGAGCTAGGTAAAGCCTCAAAGTAAATGAATCTATCCTAAACTGCGCGATGAGATGCATTATGCTTCATTTATTAGCTTTTGCTCAAGGAGAACCAATTATCAGTTTAGAATAATCATTTTAACTGGAAGATCAGCTTGACATGTCTGCACTAAATCGACCCTAACTTTTGATTTAGAGTTCAGAATGACACGAATCCAACGCCCACATTAAGCTAGATCAATTTTCTATATTGTGACAAAATTTAGGACCGAAATAGCTATGGTAAAGTCTCCGAGTAAGTCAATCTATCCCAAACTGTGTGATGCAACGCAGGATGCTTCATTTGTAAACTTTTGCTCAATGAGCACCAATGATCAGTTTAGAATAATCAATTTAACTGGCTGATCAACTTGACATGTCCGCACTAAATCGTCTTTAACTTTTAATTCGGAATTCAGAATGACACGAATCCAACGCCCACGTTAAACTTGCTCAATTTACTATTTAGTGACAAAATTTAGAACCAAAATAGATACGAAAACGTCTCAAAGGAAGCCAATCTATCCCAAACTGCATGATGCCATGCATGATGCTTCATTTGTAAACCTTTGCTCAATGAGAACCAATTATCAGTTTTGAATAATCAATTTAACTGGCCAGTCAACTTGTGATGTCCGTAATTCCAATCTGCGTTCGACCTATTGGTGCGTCAAAGATCTTTGAGAGAGCTTTCCGAAATGGTTTTGTTGGCTGTGTAGTTCATCGTAGTGTGAAACTTATGGCATTTCGTAAATACAATGTTTTGCGATAGACAAATAAAAAGCGAGTGAATAGAAAAAGGGGTGCGACACGAGGAATTCCATGGAGGTCACCCATCCCTGTACTACTCTCGCCCAAGCACGCTTCACTACGGAGTTCTGATGTGATCCTGTGCGTTAGTGCTGGTATGATCGCACCCGGTAGTACATATCATGCAATCGTAAATATCCTCTTCATCAACTTTTTCAATGCTTCTTTTTGAGCTCGACATGATAAAGAAGAATCCACATGATGTTTCGGCCTCATCAAGATGGTTGAAACATTTTGGATCGTAGATGCGATTAGTTTGAGATGGCCGATAAAACGGTTTCGAGGTCGTGATTACTTCAGCCCGAGAAAAATGTCAGAAAGAGTATCTAAACATAAAAATTTGGGGTCGAAAACATTTCCATTCAGTCTTTGACCTATTGGCGTGTCAAAGATCTTTGAGAGAGCTTTCCGAAATGGTAATGTCGGCTGTGTAGTTCTTCGCGGTGTGAAAGTTATGGCATTTCAAAAATACAATATTTTGCGATATACAAATAAAAAGCGAGTGAATAAAAAAGGGGGGCAACACGGGACTTCGCAGGAGGTCATCCATCCCAGTACTACTCTCACCCAAGCTCATTTAACTGCGGAGTTCTAATGGGATCCGGTGCATTAGTGTTGGTATGATCGCACCCGGTACTACATGTTATGCAATTGAAAATATCCTCTTCATAAACTTTTTCAATACATTTTTTTGTGCTTGATGTGATAAAGAAGAGTCCACACGATGTGTGGGCATCATCTAGATGGTTGAAACGTTTTGGATCGTTGATGCGATGGGTTTCAGGTGGCCGATAAAACGGTTTCGAAGTCATGATTGATTCAGTCCAAGAAAAACGTCCGAAAGAGTATCTAAACATCAAAATTTGGGGTCAAAAAATTTCCAATCGGTATTCAACCTATTGGCGCATCAAAGATCTTTGAGAGAGCTTTCCAAAATCCTATTGTCAGCTGTGTAGTTAATCCGGTGTGAAACTTATGGCATTTCAAAAATACAATGTTTTACGATAATCAAGTAAAAAGCGAGTGAATAAAAAAATGGTGCAACACGAGGACTTCCCAAGAGGTCACCCATCCCAGTACTACTCTTGTCCAAGCACGCTTAACTACAAAGTTTTGATAGGATCCTGTGCATTAGTGCTAATATGATCGCAACCAATAGTACATGTCATGCAACCATAAATATCCTCTTCATCCACTTTTTCAATGATTCTTTTTGAGCTCGACGTGATACCACACGATGTGTGGTCCTCGTATAGATGGTTGAAATATTTTGGATCGTGTATGCGATGATTTTGAGATGGCCGATAAAACGGTTTCGAGGTCGTGATTGATTCAGCGCGAGAACAACGTCCGAAAGAGTAACTAAATATCAAAAATTGGGGTCAAAAACATTACCAATCGGTATTCGACCTATTGGTGCATCAAAGATCTTTGAGAGATATTTCCAAAATGGTATTGTCGACTGTGTAGTTCATCACGGTGTGAAACCTATGGCATTTCCAATATACAATGTTTTGCGATAGACAAATAAAAAGGGAGTGAATAAAAAAAGGGGTCCAGCATGAGGACTTCATATGAGGTCACCCATCCCAGTAGTACCCTCTTCCAAGCACGTTTAAGTTCTGATGGGATCCGGTGCATTAGTGCTGGTATGATCGCACCCAGTAGTACATGTCATGCAATCATAAATATCGTCTTCATCTACTTTTTCAATGCTTCTTTTTGAGCTTGACATGATAAAAAAATAATTCATGTGATGTGTGGGCCTCGTCTAGATGGTTGAAACGTTTTGGATCGTCGATGCGATTAGTTTGAGATGGCCGATAAAACGGTTTCAAGGTTGTGATTGTTTCAGCCCGAGAAAAACATCTGGAAGAGTATTTAAACATCAAAATTTGGGGTCAAACTCATTTCCAATCAGTCCTAGGCCAATTGGTGCATCAAAGATCTTTGAGAGAGCTTTCCAAGATGGTATTTTGGGCTGTGTAGTTCATCGTGGTGTGAAACTTATGGCATTTCGAAAATACAATGTTTTGCGATGGACATATAAAAAGCGAGTGGGTATAAAAAGGGGTGCAACACGAGGACTTCCCAGGAGGTCACCCATGCCATTACTAGTCTCGCGAGTCGATGCCATGTGTTTGAGATGGCCGATAAAACGGTTTCGAGGTCGTGATTGCTTCAGCCCGAGAAAAACATCCGAAAGAGTATCTAAACATCAAAATTTGGGGCCGAAAACATTTCCCATCGGTATTCGGCCTATTTGCACGTCAAAGATCTTTGAGAGAGCTTTCCAAAATGGTATTGTCGACTGTGTAGTTCATCGGTTGTGAAACTTATGGAATTTCGAAAATTCAATGTTTTGCGATAGACAAATAAAAAGGAGTGCAACACGAGTACTTTCCAGGAGGTCACCCATTCCAATACTACTCTCACCCCAGCACGCTTAATTGCGGAGTTCTGATGCGATCCGGTGCGTTAGTGCTGGTATGATCGCATCTGGTAGTACATGTCATGCAATTGTAAATATCCTCTTCATCAAGTTTTTCAATGCTTCTTTTTGAGCTCGACTTGATAATGATAATCCACACGATGTGTGGGCCTCGTTTAGATGGTTGAAATGTTTTGGATCGTTGATGCGATGAGTTTGAGATAGCCGATAAAATGGTTTTGAGGTCATGATTGCTTCAGCCCGATAAAAACATCTGAAAGAGTATCTAAACATCAAAATTTTGGGATCGAAAACACTTCCAATCGGTATTTGACCTATTGCCCCGTTAAAGATATTTGAGAGAGCTTTCGGAAATGTTATTGTCGGTGTGTAGTTCATCGCGTGTGAAATTTATGCCATTTTGAAAATACAATAATTTGCGATAGACAAATAAAAAGCGAGTTAAAAAAAGGGGTGCAACACGAAGATTTCGCAGGAGGTCACCCATCCCAGTACTACTCTCGCGAAGCACGCTTAACTGCAGATTTCCGATGGGATCCGGTGCATTATTGCTGGTATGATCGCACCCTGTAGTACATGTCATGCAATCGTAAATATCATCTTCACCCACTTTTCAATGCTTCTTTTTGAGCTCGATGTGATAAAAAAGAATCCACACGATGTGTGGGCCTCGTCTAGATGGTTGAATTGTTTTGGATCGCCGATGCGATGAGTTTGAGATGGCCTATAAAACGGTTCTGAGGTCGTGATTGCTTCAGCCTGAGAAAAACGTTCGAAAGAGAACATAAACATCAAAATTTGGGGTCGAAAACCTTTCCAATTGGTCTTTTTCCAATTGGCCGTCAAAGATCTTTGAGAGAGCTTTCGGAAATGGTATTGTCGGCTGTTTAGTTCATCGCGGTATGAAACTTATGGCATTTCGAAAATACAATGTTTTGCGATGGACATATAAAAAGCGAGTGGGTATAAAAAGGGGTGCAACACGAGGACTTCCCAGGAGGTCACCCATGCCATTACTAGTCTCGCGAAGCACGCTTAACTACGGAGTTCTGCAGGGATCCGGTGCATTAGTGTTGGTATGATCGCAAACTGTAGTACATGTCATGCAATCGTAAATATCATCTTCATCCACTTTTTCAATGCTTCTTTTTGAGCTCGACGTGATAAAGAATAATGCACACTATGTGTGGGCCTCATCTAGATCGATGAAACGTTTTGGATCGTCGATGCGATGAGTTTGAGATGGCCGATAAAACAGTTTCGAGGTCGTGATTGCTTCAACCCAAGAAAACATCCGAAAGAGTATTTAAACATCAAAAATTTGGATCAAAAATTTCCAATTGGTATTTGACCTATTGGGGCATCAAAGATCTTTGAAATAGCTTTCCGAAATGGTATTGTTGGCTGTCTAGTTTATCGCGGTCTGAAACTTATGCTATTTCGAAAATATAATGTTTTGCGATAGCCAAATAAAAGGAGAGTGAATAAAAAAATGGGTGCAACACGAGGACTTCCCAAGAGCTCACCCATCCCAGTACTACTCTCGCTCAAACATGCTTCACTGCAGAGTTTTGATGGGATCCGGTGCATTAGTGCTGCTTTGATCGCACCCGGTAGTACATTTCATGCAATTGTAAATATCCTCTTCATCTACTTTTTCAATACTTATTTTTGAGATCGACGTGATAAAAAAGAATCCATACGATTTGTGGGCCTCATCTAGATCGTTGAAACGTTTAGCATCGTTGATGCCAAAAATTTGAGATGGCCGATAAAACGGTTTTGAGGTCGTGATTGCTTCAGCCCGAGAAAAAATTCCGAAAGAGTATCTAAACATCAAAATTTGGGGTCGAAAATTCCAACGGTATTTGACCTATTAACGCATCAAAGATCTTTGAGTGAGCTTTCCGAGATGGTATTGTTGGCATTGTAGTTTATCGTGCTGTGAAACTTATGGCATTTCGAAAATACAATGTTTTGCAATACACAAATAAAAAGTGAGTGAATAAAAAAAGGGGTGCAACACGAGGACTTCCCAAGAGGGTCACCCATCCCATTATTACTCTCACCCAAACATGGTTCACAGCGGAGTTATGATGGGATCCGTTGCATTATTAATGGTATGATCGCACCCAGTAGTACATGTCATGCAATTGTAAATATCCTCTTCATCAACTTTTTCAATGCTTCTTTTTGAGCTCGACGTGATAAAGAATAATGCAAACTATGTGTGGGCCTCATCTAGATCGATGAAACGTTTTGGATCGTCGATGCGATGAGTTTGAGATGGCCGATAAAACAGTTTCGAGGTCGTGATTGCTTCAACCCAAGAAAAACATCCGAAAGAGTATTTAAACATCAAAAATTTGGATCGAAAATTTCCAATTGGTATTTGACCTATTGGGGCATCAAAGATCTTTGAAATAGCTTTCCGAAATGGTATTGTTGGCTGTCTAGTTTATCGCGGTCTGAAACTTATGCTATTTCGAAAATACAATGTTTTGCGATAGCCAAATAAAAGGAGAGTGAATAAAAAAAATGGGTGCAACACGAGGACTTCCCAAGAGCTCACCCATCCCAGTACTACTCTCGCTCAAACATGCTTCACTGCAGAGTTTTGATGGGATCCGGTGCATTAGTGCTGCTTTGTTCGCACCCGGTAGTACATTTCATGCAATTGTAAATATCCTCTTCATCTACTTTTTTCAATACTTATTTTTGAGATCGACGTGATAAAAAAGAATCGATACGATTTTTGGGCCTCATCTAGATCGTTGAAACGTTTAGCATCGTTGATGCCAAAAATTTGAGATGGCCGATAAAACGGTTTTGAGGTCGTGATTGCTTCAGCCCGAGAAAAAATTCCGAAAGAGTATCTAAACATCAAAATTTGGGGTCGAAAATTCCAACGGTATTTGACCTATTAACGCATCAAAGATCTTTGAGTGAGCTTTCCGAGATGGTATTGTTGGCATTGTAGTTTATCGTGCTGTGAAACTTATGGAATTTCGAAAATACAATGTTTTGCAATACACAAATAAAAAGTGAGTGAATAAAAAAAGGGGTGCAACACGAGGACTTCCCAAGAGGGTCACCCATCCCATTATTACTCTCACCCAAACATGGTTCACAGCGGAGTTATGATGGGATCCGTTGCATTATTAATGGTATGATCGCACCCAGTAGTACATGTCATGCAATTGTAAATATCCTCTTCATCAACTTTTTCAATGCTTCTTTTTGAGCTCGACGTGATAAAGAATAATGCACACTATGTGTGGGCCTCATCTAGATCGATGAAACGTTTTGGATCGTCGATGCGATGAGTTTGAGATGGCCGATAAAACAGTTTCGAGGTCGTGATTGCTTCAACCCAAGAAAAACATCCGAAAGAGTATTTAAACATCAAAAATTTGGATCGAAAATTTCCAATTGGTATTTGACCTATTAGGGCATCAAAGATCTTTGAAATAGCTTTCCGAAATGGTATTGTTGGCTGTCTAGTTTATCGCGGTCTGAAACTTATGCTATTTCGAAAATACAATGTTTTGCGATAGCCAAATAAAAGGAGAGTGAATAAAAAAAATGGGTGCAACACGAGGACTTCCCAAGAGCTCACCCATCCCAGTACTACTCTCGCTCAAACATGCTTCACTGCAGAGTTTTGATGGGATCCGGTGCATTAGTGCTGCTTTGATCGCACCCGGTAGTACATTTCATGCAATTGTAAATATCCTCTTCATCTACTTTTTCAATACTTATTTTTGAGATCGACGTGATAAAAAAGAATCCATACGATTTGTGGGCCTCATCTAGATCGTTGAAACGTTTAGCATCGTTGATGCCAAAAATTTGAGATGGCCGATAAAACGGTTTTGAGGTCGTGATTGCTTCAGCCCGAGAAAAAATTCCGAAAGAGTATCTAAACATCAAAATTTGGGGTCGAAAATTCCAACGGTATTTGACCTATTAACGCATCAAAGATCTTTGAGTGAGCTTTCCGAGATGGTATTGTTGGCATTGTAGTTTATCGTGCTGTGAAACTTATGGCATTTCGAAAATACAATGTTTTGCAATACACAAATAAAAAGTGAGTGAATAAAAAAAGGAGTGCAACACGAGGACTTCCCAAGAGGGTCACCCATCCCAGTATTACTCTCACCCAAACATGGTTCACAGCGGAGTTATGATGGGATCCGTTGCATTATTAATGGTATGATCGCACCCAGTAGTACATGTCATGCAATTGTAAATATCCTCTTCATCAACTTTTTCAATGCTTCTTTTTGAGCTCGACGTGATCAAAAAGAATCCATATAATATCTGGGCCTCGTCTAGATGGTTGAAATTTTTTGGACCGTTGACGCGATAAGTTTGAGATGGCCGATAAAACGGTTTCAAGGTCTTGATTGCTTCAGCCCGAGAAAAACGTCCGAAAGAATATCTAAACATCAAAATTTGGGGTCGAAAACATTTCCAATTGGAATTCGACCTATTGGCACATCAAAGATCTTTGAAAGAGCTTTTCCTAATGGTATTGTCGGTTGTGTAGTTCATCGTGGTGTGAAACTTATGGCGTTTCGAAAATACAAGATTTTGTGATAAACAAATAAAAAGCAAGTGAATAAAAAAAAGGGTGCAACACAAAGACTTCCCGGGAGGTCACCCATCCCAATACTACTCTCAACCAATCACTCTTAAATGCTGAGTTCTGATGGGATCCGGTGCATTAGGGCTGGTATGATCGCACCTGGTAGTACAGGTCATGCAATCGTAAGTATCTTCTGCATCAACTTTTTCAATGCCTCTTTTTGAGCTCGACGTGATAAAGAAGAATCCACACGATGCGTGGGCCTTTTCTAGATGGTTTAAATGTTTTGGATCGTCGATGCGATGAGATTGAGATGGCCGATAAAACGGTTTCGAGTTCATGATTGCTCCAGCTTGAGAAAATGTATGAAAGAGTACCTAAACATCACAATTTGGGGTCGAAAACATTTCCAATCGGCCTTCAACCTTCGCGCACCTCAAAGATCTTTAAGAGAGCTTTCCGAAATGGTATTGTCGGCTATGTAGTTCATCGTGTTGTCAAGCTTATGGCATTTTGAAAATACAATGTTTTGCGATAGATAAATAAAAACCGAGTGAATAAAAAAAGGGGTGCAACACGAGGACTTCCCAAGAGGTCACCCATCCCAATACTACTCTCGCCCAAGCATGCTTAACTGCAGAGTCCAGATGGGCCGGCGCATTAGTACTGGTATGATTGCACCCTGCAGTACATGTCATGCAATCGTAAATATCCTATTCATCCACTTTTTAAATGCTTCTTTTTGAATTCGACGTGATAAAGCAGAATCCACATGATGTGTGGGCCTCATCTAGATGGTTGAAACGTTTTGGATCATCGATTCGATGAGTTTAAGATGGCCGATAAAACGGTTTCGAGGCCGTGATTGCTTCAACCCGAGAAAACGTCCAAAAGAGTATCTAAACATCAAAATTTGGGGTCGAAAACATTTCCAATCGGTCTTCATCCTCTTGGCGCGTCAATGATCTTTGAGAGAGCTTTCCAAAATGGTATTTTTGGCTGTGTAGTTTTCGCGTTGTGAAACTTATGGCATTTTGAAAATACAATGTTTTGCGATACACAAATAATAAGCAAGTGAATAAAAAAAAGGGCTGCAACACGAGTACTTCTGAGGTGGTCACCCATCCCAGTACTACTCTCGCCCAAGCACGCTTAGCTGCGGAGTTCTGATTGGCCAGTGCATTAGTGCTGCTATGATTGGACCCGGTAGTACATGTTATTCAATCGTAAATATCCTCTTCATCCACTTTTTCAATGTTTGTTTTTGAACTCGACGTGATAAAGCAGAATCCACATAATGTGTGGGCCTCGTCCAGATGGTTGAAACGTTTTGGATCGTCGATGCGATGAGATTGAGATGGCCGATAAAAAATTTTCGAGGTCGTGATTGCTTCAGCCCGAGAAAACATCCAAAAGAGTATCTAAACATCAAAATTTGGGTTCAAAAACATTTCCAATCGGTCATTGACCTGTTGGCGCATCAATGATCTTTGAGAGAGCTTTCCGAAATGGTATTGTCGGCTGTGTTGTTCATCACGGTGTGAAACTTATGGCATTTCGAAAATACAATGTTTTCCGATCCACAAATAAAAAGCGAATGAACAAAAAAAGGGGTGCAACACGAGGACTTCCCAGGAGGTCACCCATCCCAGTACTACTCTTGCCCAAGCACGCTTAACTACAAAATTTTGATGGGATCCGGGGCATTAGTGCTGGTATGATCGAATGAATAAAAAAGGGGTGCAACACGAGGATTTCCCAAGAGGTCACCCATCACAGTACTACTCTCGCCCAATCCCGCTTAACTGCAAAATTCTGATGGGATCTGGTGCATTAGTGATGGTATGATCGCACCTGGTAGTACAGGTCATGCAATCGTAAATATCTTCTTCATCCATTTTTTCAATGTTTCTTTTTGATCTCGACATGATAAAGAATAACCCACATGATGTGTGGGCCTCGTATAGAAGGTTAAAATGTTTTGGATCGTCGATGCGATTAGTTTAAGATAGCCAATAAAATGGTTTCGACGTCGTGATTGCTTCTGCCCAAGAAAATTAGCCAAAATAGTATCTAAACATCAAAATTTGGGGTCGAAAACGTTTTCAATCGGTCTTCTACCTCTTGGCACATCAAAGATCTTCGAAAGAGCTTTCCAAAATGGTATTGTCAGCTATGTAGTTCATCATGGTGTGAATCGTATGACATTTGGAAAATACAATGTTTTGCGATAGTCAAAAAAAAAAGCGAGTGACTAAAAAAAGGGGTGCAACAGGAGGACTTCTCTGAAGGTCACCCATCTCAGTACTACTCTTGCCCGAGCACACTTAACAGCGGAATTCTGATAGGATTTGGTGAATTAGTGCAGGTACGATAGCACTCGGTAGTACATGTCATGCAATCGTAAATATCATGTTCATCCACTTTTTCAACACTTCTTTTTGAGCTCAATGTGATAAAGAAGAATCCCCACGATGTGTGAGCCTTGTCTAGATGGTCAAAACGTTTTGGATGGTCGATGCGATTAGTTTGAGATGGCCCATAAAAAGGTTTCGTGGTCGTGATTGTTTCAGCCCGAGAAAAATGTTCGAAAGAGTATCTAAACACCAAGATTGGGGAAAAAAATTTCAATCGGTCTTCGACCTATTGGCACGTCTAAGATCTTGGAGAGAGCTTTCCGAAATGGTATTGTCGGCTGTGTAGTTCATCGTGGTGTGACACTTATGGCATTTCGAAAATTCAATATTTTACGATAGAGGTCCAACACGAGTACCTCCCAAGAGATCACCCATACCAATACTACTCTCACCCAAGCATGCTTAACTGCAGAGTTCTGATAGGATCCGGTGCATTAGGGCTGGTATGATCGCACCCGGTAATACATGTCATGCAATCAAAAGTATTCTCTTCATCCAATTTTTCAATGCTTCTTTTTAAGCTCGAATTGATAAAGAAGAATCCACACGATGTGTGGGCCTCATCTAGATAGTTGAAACGTTTTGGATTGTTGATGCAATGAGTTTGAGATTGCTGATGAAACAGTTTAGAGGTCGTGATTGCTTCAGCCCAAGAAAAATGTTCGAAAGAGTATCTAAACATCAAAATTTGGGGTTAAAAACATTTCCAATTTGTCTTCGATCTCTTGGCGCGTCAATGATCTTTGAGAGAACTTTCAAAATTGGTATTGTCGGCTGTGTAGTTCATTGTGGTGTGAAACTTATGACATTTCAAAAATACAATGGTTTGCGATACACAGATAAAAAGCGAGTGAATACAAAAAAGGGCTGAACACGAGGACTTCCCAGTGGGTCACCCATCTCAGTACTACTCTCACCCAAACACGCTTAACTACGAAGTTCTGATGGGATCCGCTGAATTAGTGCTGGTATGATTTCGAAAATATATCATTTGCGATAGACAAATAAAAAGCGAGTGAATAAAAAAAGGGGTGCAACATGAGGACTTCCCAAGAGGTCACCCATCCCAGTACTACTCTCGTCCAAGCATGATTAACTATGGAGTTCTGATGGGCCGGTGCATTAGGGCTGGTATGATTGTACCCGGTAGTACATGTCATGCAAGCGTAAATATGCTCTTCATCCACTTTTTCAATGCTTCTTTCTGTACTCGAAGTGATAAAGCAGAATCCACATGATGTGTGTGCCTCGTCAAGATGGTTGAAACATTTTGGATCTTCGATGCGATGAGTTTGAGATGGCCGATAAAATGGTTTCGAGATCGTGATTGCTTCAGCCCGAGAAAACATCCAATAGAGTATCTAAACATCAAAATTTGGGGTAGAAAACATTTCCAATCGGTCATTGTCCTATTGGCTGTGTAGTTCATTGCGGTGTGAAACTTATGGCATTTCGAAAATGCAATATTTTGCGATACACAAATAAAAAGCGAGTGAATAAAAAAAGGGCTGCAACACGAGGACTTCCCAAGAGGTCACCCATCCCAGTACTCCTCTCGCCCAAGCACGCTTAATTGAGGAGTTCTGATGGGCCGATGCATTAGTGCTGGTATGGTTGCACCCGGTAGCACATGTCATTCAATCGTAAATATCCTCTTCATCAACTTTTTCAATGCTTCTTTTTGAACTCGACGTGATAAAGCAGAATCCACATGAAGTGTGGGCCTCGTCTAGATGGTTGAAATGTTTTTGATCGTCGATGCGATGAGATTGAGATGGCCGATAAAACTGTTTCAAGGTCGAGATTGCTTCAGCCCGAGAAAACGTCTAAAGGAGTATCAAAATTTGGGGTCGAAAACATTTCCAATCGGTCATTGACCTATTTGCGCATCAATGACCTTTGAGAGAGCTTTCCGAAATGGTATTGTCGGCTGTGTAGTTCATTGCGGTGTGAAATTTATGCCATTTCGAAAATACAATGTTTTCCGATACACAAATAAAAAGCGAATGAATAAAAAAAGGGGTGCAACTCGAGGACTTCCCAGGAGGTCACCCATCACAGCACTACTCTCGCCAAAGCACGCTTAACTACAAAATTCTGTTGGGATCCGGTGCATTAGTGATGGTATGATCGCACCTGTTAGTACTGGTCATGCAATCGTAAATATTCTCTTCATTCATTTTTTCAATGTTTCTTTTAGATCTCGACGTGATAAAGAGGAACCCACACGATATGTTGGCCTCGTATAGATGGGTGAAACATTTGGGATCGTCGAAGAGATGAATTTTAGACTACAGATAAAATGGTTTTGAGGTCGTGATTTTTTCAACCCGAGAAAAACATTTGAAATAGTATCTAACCATCAAAATTTGGGGTCGAAAACATTTCCAATCGGTTTTGACCACTTGGCGCGTCAATGATCTTTGAGAGAGATTTCCGAAATGGTATTGTCGGCTGTGTAGTTTATCGCGGTGTGAAACTTATGGCATTTCGAAAATGCAATGTTTTGCGATACACAAATAAAAAGCGAGTGAATAAAAAAAAGGGGTGCAACGCGATGACTTCCCCAGAGGTCACCCATCCCAGTACTACTCTTGACCAAGCACGTTTATCTGCAAAATTCTGATGGGATCCGGTGCATTAGTGCTGGCATGATCGCACCTGGTGGTACATGTCATGCAATCTTAAATATCCTCTTCATCCACT
This sequence comes from Pugionium dolabratum, assembly GCA_018901945.1. Taxonomy (NCBI): domain Eukaryota; kingdom Viridiplantae; phylum Streptophyta; class Magnoliopsida; order Brassicales; family Brassicaceae; genus Pugionium; species Pugionium dolabratum. The sequence goes on along the minus strand of JAEVFF010000084.1, from coordinate 241,525 downwards.
TTTTCAACAATTCTATTTAGCTCAACGTGACAAAAAAGAACCCCCGCGATGTGTGACCTTCGTCTAGATTGTAGAAATGTTTTGGATCGTCGATGCGATGAGTTTGATATGGCCAATAAAACGATTTTGAGGTCGTGATTGCTTCAGCCCAAGAAAAACATCCGAAAGAGTATCTAAACATCAAAATTTGGGGTCGAAAACATTTCCAATCAGTTTTGACCTCTTGGCGCGTCAATGATCTTTGAGAGAGCTTTCCGAAATGGTATTGTCGGCTGTGTAGTTTATCGCGGTGTGACGCTTATAGCATTTCGAAAATGCAATGTTTTGCGATACACAAATAAAAAGCGAGTGAATAAAAAAAAGGGGTGCAACACGATGACTTCCCAGAAGGTCACCCATCCAAGTACTACTCTTGCCCAAGCACGCTTATCTGCAAAATTCTGATGGTATCCGGTACATTAGTGCTGGCATGATCGCACCTGGTGGTACAGGTAATGCAATCGTAAATATCCTCTTCATCCATTTTTCAATGTTTCTTTTTAATCTCGACGGGATAGAGAAGAACCCACTGGATGTGTGGGCCTCGTCTAGAAGGTTAAAATGTTTTGGATCATTGATGCGATGAGTTTGAGATGGCCGATAAAATGGATTCGAGGTCGTGACTACTTCACCCCGAGAAAAATGTCTAAAATAGTTTCTAAACATCTAAATTTGGGATCGAAAACATTTCCAATCGGCCTTCAACCTCTTGGCACGTCAAGATCTTTGAAAGAGCTTTCCGCAATGGTATTGTCGGCTATATAGATCATCGCGGTGTGAAACTTATAACATTTCAAAGATACAAATTTTTGCGATAGACAAATAAAAAGCGAGTGAATAAAAAAAGGGGTGTAACAAGAGGACTTTGCAGGTGGTCACCAATCTCAGTACTACTCTTGCCCGAGCACGCTTCACTGCAGAATTCAAATAGGATCCGGTGAATTAGTGCTGGTATGATCACACCCGGTAGTACATGTCATGAAATCGTAAATATCCTTTTCATCCACTTTTTCAACACTTCTTTCTTGGCTCAACGTGATAAAAAAGAATCCCCACGACGTGTGAGCTTCCTCTAGATGGTTGAAATGTTTTGGATCATCCATGTGAGGAGTTTGATATGGCCAATAAAATGGTTTCGAGGTCGTGATTGCTTCAGCACAAGAAAAACATCTGAAAGACTATCTAAACTTTTTGGGGTCGAAAAAATTTCCAATCGGTCATTGACCTATTGGCGCGTCAAAGATATTTGAGAGAGCTTTCCGAAATGGTATTGTCGGCTGTGTAGTTTATCGCGGTGTGAAACTTATGGCATTTCAAAAATGCAATGTTTTGCGATACACAAATAAAAAGTGAGTGAATAAAAAAAAGGGGTGCAACATGATGACTTCCCAAGAGGTAACCCATCCCAGTACTACTCTCGCCCAAGCACGCTTATCTCCAAAATTTTGATGGAATCCGGTGCATTAGTGCTGGTATGATCGCACCCAGTAGTACCTATCTTGCAATCGTAAATATCCTCTTCATCCACTTTTTCAATACTTCTTTTTGAGCTCGACATGATAAAGAAGAATCCATATGATGTGTGGGCCTCTTCTAGAAGGTTGAAACATTTTGGATCATTGATGCGATGAGTTTGAGATGGCCGATTAAATGGTTTCGAGGTCGTGATTGATTCAGACCGAGAACAATGTCCGANAGAGAGCTTTCCAAAATGGTATTGTCGACTGTGTAGTTCATCGGTTGTGAAACTTATGGAATTTCGAAAATTCAATGTTTTGCGATAGACAAATAAAAAGGAGTGCAACACGAGTACTTTCCAGGAGGTCACCCATTCCAATACTACTCTCACCCCAGCACGCTTAATTGCGGAGTTCTGATGCGATCCGGTGCGTTAGTGCTGGTATGATCGCATCTGGTAGTACATGTCATGCAATTGTAAATATCCTCTTCATCAAGTTTTTCAATGCTTCTTTTTGAGCTCGACTTGATAATGATAATCCACACGATGTGTGGGCCTCGTTTAGATGGTTGAAATGTTTTGGATCGTTGATGCGATGAGTTTGAGATAGCCGATAAAATGGTTTTGAGGTCATGATTGCTTCAGCCCGATAAAAACATCTGAAAGAGTATCTAAACATCAAAATTTTGGGATCGAAAACACTTCCAATCGGTATTTGACCTATTGCCCCGTTAAAGATATTTGAGAGAGCTTTCGGAAATGTTATTGTCGGTGTGTAGTTCATCGCGTGTGAAATTTATGCCATTTTGAAAATACAATAATTTGCGATAGACAAATAAAAAGCGAGTTAAAAAAAGGGGTGCAACACGAAGATTTCGCAGGAGGTCACCCATCCCAGTACTACTCTCGCGAAGCACGCTTAACTGCAGATTTCCGATGGGATCCGGTGCATTATTGCTGGTATGATCGCACCCTGTAGTACATGTCATGCAATCGTAAATATCATCTTCACCCACTTTTCAATGCTTCTTTTTGAGCTCGATGTGATAAAAAAGAATCCACACGATGTGTGGGCCTCGTCTAGATGGTTGAATTGTTTTGGATCGCCGATGCGATGAGTTTGAGATGGCCTATAAAACGGTTCTGAGGTCGTGATTGCTTCAGCCTGAGAAAAACGTTCGAAAGAGAACATAAACATCAAAATTTGGGGTCGAAAACCTTTCCAATTGGTCTTTTTCCAATTGGCCGTCAAAGATCTTTGAGAGAGCTTTCGGAAATGGTATTTTAGGCTGTTTAGTTCATCGCGGTATGAAACTTATGGCATTTCGAAAATACAATGTTTTGCGATGGACATATAAAAAGCGAGTGGGTATAAAAAGGGGTGCAACACGAGGACTTCCCAGGAGGTCACCCATGCCATTACTAGTCTCGCGAAGCACGCTTAACTACGGATTTTTGCAGGGATCCGGTGCATTAGTGTTGGTATGATCGCAAACTGTAGTACATGTCATGCAATCGTAAATATCATCTTCATCCACTTTTTCAATGCTTCTTTTTGAGCTCGACGTGATAAAGAATAATGCACACTATGTGTGGGCCTAATCTAGATCGATGAAACGTTTTGGATCGTCGATGCGATGAGTTTGAGATGGCCGATAAAACAATTTCGAGGTCGTGATTGCTTCAACCCAAGAAAACATCCGAAAGAGTATTTAAACATCAAAAATTTGGATCAAAAATTTCCAATTGGTATTTGACCTATTGGGGCATCAAAGATCTTTGAAATAGCTTTCCGAAATGGTATTGTTGGCTGTCTAGTTTATCGCGGTCTGAAACTTATGCTATTTCGAAAATATAATGTTTTGCGATAGCCAAATAAAAGGAGAGTGAATAAAAAAATGGGTGCAACACGAGGACTTCCCAAGAGCTCACCCATCCCAGTACTACTCTCGCTCAAACATGCTTCACTGCAGAGTTTTGATGGGATCCGGTGCATTAGTGCTGCTTTGATCGCACCCGGTAGTACATTTCATGCAATTGTAAATATCCTCTTCATCTACTTTTTCAATACTTATTTTTGAGATCGACGTGATAAAAAAGAATCCATACGATTTGTGGGCCTCATCTAGATCGTTGAAACGTTTAGCATCGTTGATGCCAAAAATTTGAGATGGCCGATAAAACGGTTTTGAGGTCGTGATTGCTTCAGCCCGAGAAAAAATTCCGAAAGAGTATCTAAACATCAAAATTTGGGGTCGAAAATTCCAACGGTATTTGACCTATTAACGCATCAAAGATCTTTGAGTGAGCTTTCCGAGATGGTATTGTTGGCATTGTAGTTTATCGTGCTGTGAAACTTATGGCATTTCGAAAATACAATGTTTTGCAATACACAAATAAAAAGTGAGTGAATAAAAAAAGGGGTGCAACACGAGGACTTCCCAAGAAAGTCACCCATCCCAGTATTACTCTCACCCAAACATGGTTCACAGCGGAGTTATGATGGGATCCGTTGCATTATTAATGGTATGATCGCACCCAGTAGTACATGTCATGCAATTGTAAATATCCTCTTCATCAACTTTTTCAATGCTTCTTTTTGAGCTCGACGTGATAAAGAATAATGCAAACTATGTGTGGGCCTCATCTAGATCGATGAAACGTTTTGGATCGTCGATGCGATGAGTTTGAGATGGCCGATAAAACAGTTTCGAGGTCGTGATTGCTTCAACCCAAGAAAAACATCCGAAAGAGTATTTAAACATCAAAAATTTGGATCGAAAATTTCCAATTGGTATTTGACCTATTGGGGCATCAAAGATCTTTGAAATAGCTTTCCGAAATGGTATTGTTGGCTGTCTAGTTTATCGCGGTCTGAAACTTATGCTATTTCGAAAATACAATGTTTTGCGATAGCCAAATAAAAGGAGAGTGAATAAAAAAAATGGGTGCAACACGAGGACTTCCCAAGAGCTCACCCATCCCAGTACTACTCTCGCTCAAACATGCTTCACTGCAGAGTTTTGATGGGATCCGGTGCATTAGTGCTGCTTTGTTCGCACCCGGTAGTACATTTCATGCAATTGTAAATATCCTCTTCATCTACTTTTTTCAATACTTATTTTTGAGATCGACGTGATAAAAAAGAATCGATACGATTTTTGGGCCTCATCTAGATCGTTGAAACGTTTAGCATCGTTGATGCCAAAAATTTGAGATGGCCGATAAAACGGTTTTGAGGTCGTGATTGCTTCAGCCCGAGAAAAAATTCCGAAAGAGTATCTAAACATCAAAATTTGGGGTCGAAAATTCCAACGGTATTTGACCTATTAACGCATCAAAGATCTTTGAGTGAGCTTTCCGAGATGGTATTGTTGGCATTGTAGTTTATCGTGCTGTGAAACTTATGGAATTTCGAAAATACAATGTTTTGCAATACACAAATAAAAAGTGAGTGAATAAAAAAAGGGGTGCAACACGAGGACTTCCCAAGAGGGTCACCCATCCCATTATTACTCTCACCCAAACATGGTTCACAGCGGAGTTATGATGGGATCCGTTGCATTATTAATGGTATGATCGCACCCAGTAGTACATGTCATGCAATTGTAAATATCCTCTTCATCAACTTTTTCAATGCTTCTTTTTGAGCTCGACGTGATAAAGAATAATGCACACTATGTGTGGGCCTCATCTAGATCGATGAAACGTTTTGGATCGTCGATGCGATGAGTTTGAGATGGCCGATAAAACAGTTTCGAGGTCGTGATTGCTTCAACCCAAGAAAAACATCCGAAAGAGTATTTAAACATCAAAAATTTGGATCGAAAATTTCCAATTGGTATTTGACCTATTGGGGCATCAAAGATCTTTGAAATAGCTTTCCGAAATGGTATTGTTGGCTGTCTAGTTTATCGCGGTCTGAAACTTATGCTATTTCGAAAATACAATGTTTTGCGATAGCCACATAAAAGGAGAGTGAATAAAAAAAATGGGTGCAACACGAGGACTTCCCAAGAGCTCACCCATCCCAGTACTACTCTCGCTCAAACATGCTTCACTGCAGAGTTTTGATGGGATCCGGTGCATTAGTGCTGCTTTGATCGCACCTGGTAGTACATTTCATGCAATTGTAAATATCCTCTTCATCTACTTTTTCAATACTTATTTTTGAGATCGACGTGATAAAAAAGAATCCATACGATTTTTGGGCCTCATCTAGATCGTTGAAACGTTTAGCATCGTTGATGCCAAAAATTTGAGATGGCCGATAAAACGGTTTTGAGGTCGTGATTGCTTCAGCCCGAGAAAAAATTCCGAAAGAGTATCTAAACATCAAAATTTGGGGTCGAAAATTCCAACGGTATTTGACCTATTAACGCATCAAAGATCTTTGAGTGAGCTTTCCGAGATGGTATTGTTGGCATTGTAGTTTATCGTGCTGTGAAACTTATGGCATTTCGAAAATACAATGTTTTGCAATACACAAATAAAAAGTGAGTGAATAAAAAAAGGAGTGCAACACGAGGACTTCCCAAGAGGGTCACCCATCCCAGTATTACTCTCACCCAAACATGGTTCACAGCGGAGTTATGATGGGATCCGTTGCATTATTAATGGTATGATCGCACCCAGTAGTACATGTCATGCAATTGTAAATATCCTCTTCATCAACTTTTTCAATGCTTCTTTTTGAGCTCGACGTGATCAAAAAGAATCCATATAATATCTGGGCCTCGTCTAGATGGTTGAAATTTTTTGGACCGTTGACGCGATAAGTTTGAGATGGCCGATAAAACGGTTTCAAGGTCTTGATTGCTTCAGCCCGAGAAAAACGTCCGAAAGAATATCTAAACATCAAAATTTGGGGTCGAAAACATTTCCAATTGGAATTCGACCTATTGGCACATCAAAGATCTTTGAAAGAGCTTTTCCTAATGGTATTGTCGGTTGTGTAGTTCATCGTGGTGTGAAACTTATGGCGTTTCGAAAATACAAGATTTTGTGATAAACAAATAAAAAGCAAGTGAATAAAAAAAAGGGTGCAACACAAAGACTTCCCGGGAGGTCACCCATCCCAATACTACTCTCAACCAATCACTCTTAAATGCTGAGTTCTGATGGGATCCGGTGCATTAGGGCTGGTATGATCGCACCTGGTAGTACAGGTCATGCAATCGTAAGTATCTTCTTCATCAACTTTTTCAATGCCTCTTTTTGAGCTCGACGTGATAAAGAAGAATCCACACGATGCGTGGGCCTTTTCTAGATGGTTTAAATGTTTTGGATCGTCGATGCGATGAGATTGAGATGGCCGATAAAACGGTTTCGAGTTCATGATTGCTCCAGCTTGAGAAAATGTATGAAAGAGTACCTAAACATCACAATTTGGGGTCGAAAACATTTCCAATCGGCCTTCAACCCTCGCGCACCTCAAAGATCTTTAAGAGAGCTTTCCGAAATGGTATTGTCGGCTATGTAGTTCATCGTGTTGTCAAGCTTATGGCATTTTGAAAATACAATGTTTTGCGATAGATAAATAAAAACCGAGTGAATAAAAAAAGGGGTGCAACACGAGGACTTCCCAAGAGGTCACCCATCCCAATACTACTCTCGCCCAAGCATGCTTAACTGCAGAGTCCAGATGGGCCGGCGCATTAGTACTGGTATGATTGCACCCTGCAGTACATGTCATGCAATCGTAAATATCCTTTCTTTTTAAATGCTTCTTTTTGAATTCGACGTGATAAAGCAGAATCCACATGATGTGTGGGCCTCATCTAGATTGTTGAAACGTTTTGGATCATCGATTCGATGAGTTTAAGATGGCCGATAAAACGGTTTTGAGGCCGTGATTGCTTCAACCCGAGAAAACGTCCAAAAGAGTATCTAAACATCAAAAATTGGGGTCGAAAACATTTCCAATCGGTCTTCATCCTCTTGGCGCGTCAATGATCTTTGAGAGAGCTTTCCAAAATGGTATTTTTGGCTGTGTAGTTTATCGCGTTGTGAAACTTATGGCATTTTGAAAATACAATGTTTTGCGATACACAAATAATAAGCAAGTGAATAAAAAAAAGGGCTGCAACACGAGTACTTCTGAGGTGGTCACCCATCCCAGTACTACTCTCGCCCAAGCACGCTTAGCTGCGGAGTTCTGATTGGCCAGTGCATTAGTGCTGCTATGATTGGACCCGGTAGTACATGTTATTCAATCGTAAATATCCTCTTCATCCACTTTTTCAATGTTTGTTTTTGAACTCGACGTGATAAAGCAGAATCCACATAATGTGTGGGCCTCGTCCAGATGGTTGAAACGTTTTGGATCGTCGATGCGATGAGATTGAGATGGCCGATAAAAAATTTTCGAGGTCGTGATTGCTTCAGCCCGAGAAAACATCCAAAAGAGTATCTAAACATCAAAATTTGGGTTCAAAAACATTTCCAATCGGTCATTGACCTGTTGGCGCATCAATGATCTTTGAGAGAGCTTTCCGAAATGGTATTGTCGGCTGTGTTGTTCATCACGGTGTGAAACTTATGGCATTTCGGAAATACAATGTTTTCCGATCCACAAATAAAAAGCGAATGAACAAAAAAAGGGGTGCAACACGAGGACTTCCCAGGAGGTCACCCATCCCAGTACTACTCTTGCCCAAGCACGCTTAACTACAAAATTTTGATGGGATCCGGGGCATTAGTGCTGGTATGATCGAATGAATAAAAAAGGGGTGCAACACGAGGATTTCCCAAGAGGTCACCCATCACAGTACTACTCTCGCCCAATCCCGCTTAACTGCAAAATTCTGATGGGATCTGGTGCATTAGTGATGGTATGATCGCACCTGGTAGTACAGGTCATGCAATCGTAAATATCTTCTTCATCCATTTTTTCAATGTTTCTTTTTGATCTCGACATGATAAAGAATAACCCACATGATGTGTGGGCCTCGTATAGAAGGTTAAAATGTTTTGGATCGTCGATGCGATTAGTTTAAGATAGCCAATAAAATGGTTTCGACGTCGTGATTGCTTCTGCCCAAGAAAATTAGCCAAAATAGTATCTAAACATCAAAATTTGGGGTCGAAAACGTTTTCAATCGGTCTTCTACCTCTTGGCACATCAAAGATCTTCGAAAGAGCTTTCCAAAATGGTATTGTCAGCTATGTAGTTCATCATGGTGTGAATCGTATGACATTTGGAAAATACAATGTTTTGCGATAGTCAAAAAAAAAAGCGAGTGACTAAAAAAAGGGGTGCAACAGGAGGACTTCTCTGAAGGTCACCCATCTCAGTACTACTCTTGCCCGAGCACACTTAACAGCGGAATTCTGATAGGATTTGGTGAATTAGTGCAGGTACGATAGCACTCGGTAGTACATGTCATGCAATCGTAAATATCATGTTCATCCACTTTTTCAACACTTCTTTTTGAGCTCAATGTGATAAAGAAGAATCCCCACGATGTGTGAGCCTTGTCTAGATGGTCAAAACGTTTTGGATGGTCGATGCGATTAGTTTGAGATGGCCCATAAAAAGGTTTCGTGGTCGTGATTGTTTCAGCCCGAGAAAAATGTTCGAAAGAGTATCTAAACACCAAGATTGGGGAAAAAAATTTCAATCGGTCTTCGACCTATTGGCACGTCTAAGATCTTGGAGAGAGCTTTCCGAAATGGTATTGTCGGCTGTGTAGTTCATCGTGGTGTGACACTTATGGCATTTCGAAAATTCAATATTTTACGATAGAGGTCCAACACGAGTACCTCCCAAGAGATCACCCATACCAATACTACTCTCACCCAAGCATGCTTAACTGCAGAGTTCTGATAGGATCCGGTGCATTAGGGCTGGTATGATCGCACCCGGTAATACATGTCATGCAATCAAAAGTATTCTCTTCATCCAATTTTTCAATGCTTCTTTTTGAGCTCGAATTGATAAAGAAGAATCCACACGATGTGTGGGCCTCATCTAGATAGTTGAAACGTTTTGGATTGTTGATGCAATGAGTTTGAGATTGCTGATGAAACAGTTTAGAGGTCGTGATTGCTTCAGCCCAAGAAAAATGTTCGAAAGAGTATCTAAACATCAAAATTTGGGGTTAAAAACATTTCCAATTTGTCTTCGATCTCTTGGCGCGTCAATGATCTTTGAGAGAACTTTCAAAATTGGTATTGTCGGCTGTGTAGTTCATTGTGGTGTGAAACTTATGACATTTCAAAAATACAATGTTTTGCGATACACAGATAAAAAGCGAGTGAATACAAAAAAGGGCTGAACACGAGGACTTCCTAGTGGGTCACCCATCTCAGTACTACTCTCACCCAAACACGCTTAACTACGAAGTTCTGATGGGATCCGCTGAATTAGTGCTGGTATGATTTCGAAAATATATCATTTGCGATAGACAAATAAAAAGCGAGTGAATAAAAAAAGGGGTGCAACATGAGGACTTCCCAAGAGGTCACCCATCCCAGTACTACTCTCGTCCAAGCATGATTAACTATGGAGTTCTGATGGGCCGGTGCATTAGGGCTGGTATGATTGTACCCGGTAGTACATGTCATGCAAGCGTAAATATGCTCTTCATCCACTTTTTCAATGCTTCTTTCTGTACTCGAAGTGATAAAGCAGAATCCACATGATGTGTGTGCCTCGTCAAGATGGTTGAAACATTTTGGATCTTCGATGCGATGAGTTTGAGATGGCCGATAAAATGGTTTCGAGATCGTGATTGCTTCAGCCCGAGAAAACATCCAATAGAGTATCTAAACATCAAAATTTGGGGTAGAAAACATTTCCAATCGGTCATTGTCCTATTGGCTGTGTAGTTCATTGCGGTGTGAAACTTATGGCATTTCGAAAATGCAATATTTTGCGATACACAAATAAAAAGCGAGTGAATAAAAAAAGGGCTGCAACACGAGGACTTCCCAAGAGGTCACCCATCCCAGTACTCCTCTCGCCCAAGCACGCTTAATTGAGGAGTTCTGATGGGCCGATGCATTAGTGCTGGTATGGTTGCACCCGGTAGCACATGTCATTCAATCGTAAATATCCTCTTCATCAACTTTTTCAATGCTTCTTTTTGAACTCGACGTGATAAAGCAGAATCCACATGAAGTGTGGGCCTCGTCTAGATGGTTGAAATGTTTTTGATCGTCGATGCGATGAGATTGAGATGGCCGATAAAACTGTTTCAAGGTCGAGATTGCTTCAGCCCGAGAAAACGTCTAAAGGAGTATCAAAATTTGGGGTCGAAAACATTTCCAATCGGTCATTGACCTATTTGCGCATCAATGACCTTTGAGAGAGCTTTCCGAAATGGTATTGTCGGCTGTGTAGTTCATTGCGGTGTGAAATTTATGCCATTTCGAAAATACAATGTTTTCCGATACACAAATAAAAAGCGAATGAATAAAAAAAGGGGTGCAACTCGAGGACTTCCCAGGAGGTCACCCATCACAGCACTACTCTCGCCCAAGCACGCTTAACTACAAAATTCTGTTGGGATCCGGTGCATTAGTGATGGTATGATCGCACCTGTTAGTACTGGTCACGCAATCGTAAATATTCTCTTCATCCATTTTTTCAATGTTTCTTTTAGATCTCGACGTGATAAAGAGGAACCCACACGATATGTTGGCCTCGTATAGATGGGTGAAACATTTGGGATCGTCGAAGAGATGAATTTTAGACTACAGATAAAATGGTTTTGAGGTCGTGATTTTTTCAACCCGAGAAAAACATTTGAAATAGTATCTAACCATCAAAATTTGGGGTCGAAAACATTTCCAATCGGTTTTGACCACTTGGCGCGTCAATGATCTTTGAGAGAGATTTCCGAAATGGTATTGTTGGCTGTGTAGTTTATCGCGGTGTGAAACTTATGGCATTTCGAAAATGCAATGTTTTGCGATACACAAATAAAAAGCGAGTGAATAAAAAAAAGGGGTGCAACGCGATGACTTCCCCAGAGGTCACCCATCCCAGTACTACTCTTGACCAAGCACGTTTATCTGCAAAATTCTGATGGGATCCGGTGCATTAGTGCTGGCATGATCGCACCTGGTGGTACATGTAAGAATATTGAGATTATAGAGGAGAAATGTGAAGAATTGAATCTGAAAGCTCAAAGAGAAGTATGAGAAATGACTTAGACTTATGGAGAAGAATCTCCTAAGAGTATATTATACATTGAGTCTTTACAGCCCTTTTATAGAGGATTTACAATGTGAACACAAAAGAAAACGAATTCAAACTTGTGGATGAGTTTGAATAGAGGAGGAGCCTGTCAACAACCAATGAGAAGAGAGGAGACAGCATGGGCATGACTGTTTGGTGTGGTTGCCAAGACTGTGTGCAGCATGGGCATGACTGTTTGGTGTGGTTGCCAAGACTGTGTGCAGCATGGGCATGACTTTTCCACCTTGATTCTTCTCCCAAGGTAGCTATTTAACCATTTCAACCATGTGGTTAATAATAACCCATCCTTTTTCATTTCCCTTGTTATTCAAACTGAATTTTCGTGCTCACACTTGCCTTGTAGGTCAAGATAGGTCTTATTTGATTTTCCTATGTCAATACTCCCCCTCAAGCTAAAGACTTTGGAATCACCCTAAAGTCTTAAGCTTGGGAACCCAAGGCAACACCTCATTAAAAACCTTATTAAGGAAAACCACTTGGGACAAAACCTTAATAAGGGAAAAAGAGTGTGCTGCTCTTGGATTAGGAGACCTTTGATCATGGGTGTGATAAATCAACAAGACCAAGTTTGCTAAAGATGTTCTTGCAAACTTTGAGACTTGCTGCCTTTGTGAAGATGTCAGCTAGTTGGTCTTCACTCCTTGTATAACATGGCAGAATGGTTCCATCTTGAACTTTCTCCATAACCTTATGGCAGTCGATCTCTATGTGCTTGGTCCTCTCGTGAAACACTGAGTTTGAAGCTATGTGAATGGCTGCCTGATTATCACAATGGAAGGTAACTGGCCCTGGTTGTGCAATACCGAAATCTTTCAAGAGTGCTTTGAGCCAAGTTACTTCATTTGTCAGCTTCCTCATAGCCCTATATTCTGCTTCAGCACTAGAACATGATACCACCTTCTGCTTCTTAGTCTTCCAAGTGACTAAGTTCCCACCAACGAAGGTGCAATACCAAGTGGTTGATTTCCTATCCACCCTATCACCAGCCCAATCCGCATCACAATACCCGACAATCTCAGTGTTCCCATTCTTGCCCATCCATATACCTTGACCAGGAGATCCTTTGATGTATCTAAGGATCCTTTCTACCATGCCCCAATGATATACAGTAGGCTTTTGCATATGTTGACTCACTTGATTCACAGCAAAACACAAGTCTGGTCGTGTGAGGGTAAGGTAGATCAGCTTCCCAACTAGTCTTCTATACTGAGAAACATCCTTAAATAACTCATCAGCTTTCTCCCCTTTTCCGTTGACCTTGTAGCCATCTTCAAGAGGAGTTTTGGCCGGTTTAGCCCCAAGCTTTCCCGTGTCTGTCAACAGATCAAGAGCATACTTTCTTTGCGATAGAAAGAGCCCTTCTTGAGACCGACACACTTCAATACCCAAGAAGTACTTCAACTCTCCAAGATCCTTGATGTCAAATGATCTGTTTAAGAAGGCCTTTGTGGACTGAATTCCTTCCTTATCATCTCCTGTGATGATAAGGTCATCCACATAAACAAGGACCGCCACGATTCCTTTGGAGTTTTGACGAGTGAACAAAGTATGATCTGAATGGGATTTCCTAAACCCATTATCAGTAAGTGTGGAGCTTAATTTGTGATACCAGGCCCTTGGTGACTGCTTCAACCCATATATTACCTTCCTAAGTCTTAGAACTTGTCCCTCTTTGCAAAGATCTTCAAGGCCTGGTGGTGGAGTCATATACACTTCCTCTTCAAGTTCTCCTTGTAGGAATGCGTTCTTGACATCCATTTGCCATAAGTCCCAATTCAGATTCGTAGCTAGTGAAAGAACAACCCTTACAGTGTGTAGCTTAGCCACCGGTGCAAATGTATCAGTATAGTCCTCTCCATATGTCTGAGTGAAACCTCTTGCAACCAGACGTGCCTTGTACCTTTCTATGTCCCCATTGCTCTTATACTTGATGGTGAACACCCACTTGGAACTCACAGCCTTCTTGCCTTTGGGAAGTTCTTGTATATCCCATGTATGATTCCTTTCCATAGCTCCCTTCTCATCTCTTACTGCATCTAACCATTCTTTCTTGCTCTCAGCTTCTTCATAAGTCCTTGGAATCTGACTTTGTTCAATCTTTCCAAGGAATGCTTGATGACTAGATGGCAAGAGGTCAAGGGAACAAACAGCTTGTATGGGATGAGCCACGGCCTGGTTGTTGTAGAATACCCTAGTGTTCCTAAGTCTAGTACTCCTCCTTAAATGCTGAACAGGTGGTGCAGCCTCCTCTACAACCGTTTCCTCTTCCATTTGGTGAATAGGTTCCTCTATACCCACTTCCAAGTCGTCTTGTTCTTGATTTTGGGCCATAGCTTCTTCTTGGATTGGAGTTGGTTCTTGAGTTACCACCCCTTGTTCATTCTCTTGGGTATCTTGTGAACTACTTAAGGTTCTTGTTTCTTCGTGTCTTGAATCCTTTGGCAGATCATTTCCCAAATGATTCAAGAGAAACCTCAAACTCGTAGCCAAATCAGAAGGTGACCTTGAGAGATCCTTCAATCCTTCCCAATCTTTCTGATCATAATAGCTTTGTTCTTCTATGAACTTGACATCTCTAGACACATATGTCCTGTTGTTGCTCGGATCATAGCACTTATAACCCTTTTGTGTTGTCGAATATCCAAGGAACATACACTTGATGCTCTTTGCCTCCCAACTTGTTTCTTAGATCACCTGGAACATACACAAAGCACACACACCCAAATACACGTAAATGATCAATGGAAGGTTTAGTTTTATTGAGTACCTCAAATGGGGATATATCTTGCAAGACTTTGGTTGGAATCCGATTGATGAGGTAGCAAGCAACCAAGACTGCATCTCCCCAAAAACTTTTAGGAACATTGGTATGAAACATCATGGATCTTGCTACTTCCATTAAGTGTCGGTTCTTCCTTTCAGCAACTCCATTTTGTTGTGGTGTGTGTGGACAGCTAGTTTGATGTAGTATTCCATGTTTGTTTAGATGAGCTTTGAATCTTTGACTTGTGTATTCCCCTCCATTATCTGATCTTAACACTTTGATCTTGGCATTGAATTGATTAGTAACATAATTATGAAAGTTTATAAATGCCTCATAAACCCTATCTTTAGATGGAAGTAATGTAACCCATGTATATTTCGATTTCTCATCTATAAAGGTCACAAAGTATTTATTCCTATCTCTAGACATGTAAGGTGAGGTCCAAACATCGGAATGTACTAAATCAAAGCAATGCTCATAAATTGTAGACGATTTAGGGAAAACAACACGACAATGTTTGCCAAGGATACAAGCCTCACAAACTGAGTGATCATAAGCGACATTAGGAATTATTAAGCTTAAAGCACGAGCATGAGGATGTCCTAATCTAGCATGCCATAAGACATCTTTATTAGCAAAAACACAGGATTTGAAAGCTAAGGAATCCAAATTGCTTGGAGGGTTTTCAAGAACATAGAGCTCATCTTGAGTTACACCACCTCCAAGTATCTTACCACTCTTAATATCCTGAAAGTAAACATTGTTAGGCCCAAATGTAACATTGCAATTGAGGTCTTTAGTAGCCTTTTTGACAGAAACTAGATTAGACTTAAATTTAGGTACAAAGAATGCATTAGTTTCTTTGTCAAATAGTCTTAATTTTCCGGTTCCTTCAATTGGAATACCCTTACCATCAGCTATAGTTACTTGTCCTAGACATGGTTCAATGTTCTTTAACAACCTAGCATTGCTAATCATATGGTGAGAAGCACCTGAATCCACTACCAACTTATGATCTGGTTTATCAAGCGATTTATGGGAGTAGAGTGTGATACCGGAGAGTTTTGAGGCATAGGCCTTGATGAGATCCTCCAAGTCACTCTTCTTAACATACTCCATGGATACATTCATAGCTAGCTCCCCTCCTTGGTTGGATGAACTTGCCGGTTCAGTCGCAACCATTTGAGAGATGTTAGCCTTTGAATCCTTGAACCGGTTTGGCTTGAGATGAGGATGAAGTATCCAGCACTTGTCCTTGATGTGGCCATTCCTCTTACAATGCTCACACATCACACTCTTCCTATCCTCTTGCTTAAACACGCTTTTGTTGGCCATGACTAGTTCTCCTTTACCACCAAACAAACCAATGTTGCCTTGCTCCCTTTGAATCCGTGAGCACACCTCTTCGAAATCAGGGAGTTTTGGCTCTCTCAGGATGGACTTAATCACATCCTTAAAGGCTGGATTTAGGTTGAGAAGGAGCCCAAATATCTTGTCTTGTTCCTTCCTTTCATTAAGCACCTTTGGATCCATAGAACTTGGTCTCAACATGTCAAGCTCGGACCATGTTGACTGGAACTTGCCCAGGAATTTTGTGAACTCCATATCCTCTTGGTGTAGATCATTGAGAGCCTTCTTAACCTCATACACACGGCTGAGGTTTGAAACATCCCCATACACCCTCTTGAGAGTGTCCCAAAGAGACTTGGCAGTTTCACAATGTGAATAAGCTTCAAGAATGGATGGGTCCAATGAATTTTGGAGGAATCCAAGGACTGATTGATCTTCTTGGAACCACCTAGCTTCTTCTTTTCTTGTTGCCTCATCCTTCTTCTCCTTTGGATCATCTATAGATGGAGTATTATCCTCCAAGATGTGATTCCAAAGTCCTTTGCCACAAATGGCTGTCTTGATGGTTCTTGACCATAATGTGTAGTTCAAGCCTTTGAGAACTACTGCTATCACCGTAGGTTTCAGGCTGGAACTAATTTGAACTGTATCCTCCATTGTTAGGCTTTGAAGAGCTCAAAGGAAGCAGCTTTTATGGTTGAATGAAACCGTGAGTTTTTAGTCTAAAGACTGAGAGATTTTTGACAGAATTTTAGATTAGAAACTGAGAGATTTGAGTAGAAAAGATAAGAGAATGATCTTATGCTCTGATACCATGTAAGAATATTGAGATTATAGAGGAGAAATGTGAAGAATTGAATCTGAAAACTCAAAGAGAAGTATGAGAAAATGAGAAATGACTTAGACTTATGGAGAAGAATCTCCTAAGAGTATATTATACATTGAGTCTTTACAGCCCTTTTATAGAGGATTTACAATGTGAACACAAAAGAAAACGAATTCAAACTTGTGGATGAGTTTGAATAGAGGAGGAGCCTGTCAACAACCAATGAGAAGAGAGGAGACAGCATGGGCATGACTGTTTGGTGTGGTTGCCAAGACTGTGTGCAGCATGGGCATGACTGTTTGGTGTGGTTGCCAAGACTGTGTGCAGCATGGGCATGACTTTTCCACCTTGATTCTTCTCCCAAGGTAGCTATTTAACCATTTCAACCATGTGGTTAATAATAACCCATCCTTTTTCATTTCCCTTGTTATTCAAACTGAATTTTCGTGCTCACACTTGCCTTGTAGGTCAAGATAGGTCTTATTTGATTTTCCTATGTCAATAGTACATGTCATGCAATCTTAAATATCCTCTTCATTCATTTTTCAATGTTTCTTTTTAATCTTGACGTGATAAAGAAGAACCCACTTGATGTGTGGGCCTCTTCTAGAAGGTTAAAAGGATTTGGATCATTGATGCGATGAGTTTGAGATGGCCGATAAAACGGTTTCGAGGTCGTGATTACTTCACCCCGAGAAAAATGTCCGAAATAGTATCTAAACATCAAAATTTGGGATCGAAAACATTTCCAATCGGCCTTCGACCTCTTGGCACGTCAATGATCTTTGAAAGAGCTTTCCGAAATGGTATTGTCGGCTGGGTAGATCATCACGGTGTGAAACTTATGACATTTCGAAAATACAATGTTTTACGATACACAAATAAAAAGCGGGTGAATAAAAAAGGGGTGCAACAGGAGAACTTTCCAGGTGGTCACCAATCTCAGTACTACTCTCGTCCGAGCACGCTTCACTGTGGAACTCAGATAGGATCCAGTGAATTAGTGCTGGTATGATCGCACCCGGTAGTACATGTCACGCAATCGTAAATATCCTCTTCATCCACTTTTTCAACAATTCTATTTAGCTCAACGTGACAAAAAAGAACCCCCGCGATGTGTGACCTTCGTCTAGATTGTAGAAATGTTTTGGATCGTCGATGCGATGAGTTTGATATGGCCAATAAAACGATTTTGAGGTCGTGATTGCTTCAGCCCAAGAAAAACATCCGAAAGAGTATCTAAACATCAAAATTTGGGGTCGAAAACATTTCCAATCAGTTTTGACCTCTTGGCGCGTCAATGATCTTTGAGAGAGCTTTCCGAAATGGTATTGTCGGCTGTGTAGTTTATCGCGGTGTGACGCTTATAGCATTTCGAAAATGCAATGTTTTGCGATACACAAATAAAAAGCGAGTGAATAAAAAAAAGGGGTGCAACACGATGACTTCCCAGAAGGTCACCCATCCAAGTACTACTCTTGCCCAAGCACGCTTATCTGCAAAATTCTGATGGTATCCGGTACATTAGTGCTGGCATGATCGCACCTGGTGGTACAGGTAATGCAATCGTAAATATCCTCTTCATCCATTTTTCAATGTTTCTTTTTAATCTCGACGGGATAGAGAAGAACCCACTGGATGTGTGGGCCTCGTCTAGAAGGTTAAAATGTTTTGGATCATTGATGCGATGAGTTTGAGATGGCCGATAAAATGGATTCGAGGTCGTGACTACTTCACCCCGAGAAAAATGTCTAAAATAGTTTCTAAACATCTAAATTTGGGATCGAAAACATTTCCAATCGGCCTTCAACCTCTTGGCACGTCAAGATCTTTGAAAGAGCTTTCCGCAATGGTATTGTCGGCTATATAGATCATCGCGGTGTGAAACTTATAACATTTCAAAGATACAAATTTTTGCGATAGACAAATAAAAAGCGAGTGAATAAAAAAAGGGGTGTAACAAGAGGATTTTGCAGGTGGTCACCAATCTCAGTACTACTCTTGCCCGAGCACGCTTCACTGCAGAATTCAAATAGGATCCGGTGAATTAGTGCTGGTATGATCACACCCGGTAGTACATGTCATGAAATCGTAAATATCCTTTTCATCCACTTTTTCAAAACTTCTTTCTTGGCTCAACGTGATAAAAAAGAATCCCCACGACGTGTGAGCTTCCTCTAGATGGTTGAAATGTTTTGGATCATCCATGTGAGGAGTTTGATATGGCCAATAAAATGGTTTCGAGGTCGTGATTGCTTCAGCACAAGAAAAACATCTGAAAGACTATCTAAACTTTTTGGGGTCGAAAAAATTTCCAATCGGTCATTGACCTATTGGCGCGTCAAAGATATTTGAGAGAGCTTTCCGAAATGGTATTGTCGGCTGTGTAGTTTATCGCGGTGTGAAACTTATGGCATTTCAAAAATGCAATGTTTTGCGATACACAAATAAAAAGTGAGTGAATAAAAAAAAGGGGTGCAACATGATGACTTCCCAAGAGGTAACCCATCCCAGTACTACTCTCGCCCAAGCACGCTTATCTCCAAAATTTTGATGGAATCCGGTGCATTAGTGCTGGTATGATCGCACCCAGTAGTACCTATCTTGCAATCGTAAATATCCTCTTCATCCACTTTTTCAATACTTCTTTTTGAGCTCGACATGATAAAGAAGAATCCATATGATGTGTGGGCCTCTTCTAGAAGGTTGAAACATTTTGGATCATTGATGCGATGAGTTTGAGATGGCCGATTAAATGGTTTCGAGGTCGTGATTGATTCAGACCGAGAACAATGTCCGAAAGAGTATCTAAACATCAAAATATGGGGTCAAAAACATTTCCAATCAGTTTCGACACATTGGCGCATCAAAGATCTTTGAGAGACCTTTCGGAAATGGTATTGTTGGCTATGTAGTTCATCGTGATGTGAAACTTATGGCATTTCGAAAATACAATGTTTTGCGATAAACAAATAAAGAACGAGTGATTAAGAAAAGGGGTGCAACACGAGGAATTCCCAAGAGTTCACCCATCCCAGTACTACTCTTGCCCAAGCACGCTTAACTGTAGAGTTCTGATTGGATCTGGTGCATTATTGTGGTATGATCGCACCTAGTTGTACATGTCTTGCAATCGTAAATATCATCCTCATCCATTTTTTCAATGTTTCTTTTTGAACTCCACCTGATAAAAAAGAATTCACACGATGTGTTGGCCATCGTCTAGGTGGTTGAAACATTTTGGATTGTCGATGCGATGAGTTTGATATGGTTAATAAAATGGTTTAGAAGTCGTGATTGCTTCTGCCCGATACAAACGTGCGAAAGAGTATCTAAACATCAAAATTTGGGGTCGAATACGTTTCCAATCGCTATTGGTCCTATTGGCACGTCAAAGATGTAAGAATATTGAGATTATAGAGGAGAAATGTGAAGAATTGAATCTGAAAACTCAAAGAGAAGTATGAGAAAATGAGAAATGACTTAGACTTATGGAGAAGAATCTCCTAAGAGTATATTCATACATTGAGTCTTTACAGCCCTTTTATAGAGGATTTACAATGTGAACACAAAAGAAAACGAATTCAAACTTGTGGATGAGTTTGAATAGAGGAGGAGCCTGTCAACAACCAATGAGAAGAGAGGAGACAGCATGGGCATGACTGTTTGGTGTGGTTGCCAAGACTGTGTGCAGCATGGGCATGACTGTTTGGTGTGGTTGCCAAGACTGTGTGCAGCATGGGCATGACTTTTTCACCTTGATTCTTCTCCCAAGGTAGCTATTTAACCATTTCAACCATGTGGTTAATAATAACCCATCCTTTTTCATTTCCCTTGTTATTCAAACTGAATTTTCGTGCTCACACTTGCCTTGTAGGTCAAGATAGGTCTTATTTGATTTTCCTATGTCAATACTCCCCCTCAAGCTAAAGACTTTGGAATCACCCTAAAGTCTTAAGCTTGGGAACCCAAGGCAACACCTCATTAAAAACCTTATTAAGGAAAACCACTTGGGACAAAACCTTAATAAGGGAAAAAGAGTGTGTTGCTCTTGGATTAGGAGACCTTTGATCATGGGTGTGATAAATCAACAAGCCCAAGTTTGCTAAAGATGTTCTTGCAAACTTTGAGACTTGCTGCCTTTGTGAAGATGTCAGCTAGTTGGTCTTCACTCCTTGTATAACATGGCAGAATGGTTCCATCTTGAACTTTCTCCCTAACCTTATGGCAGTCGATCTCTATGTGCTTGGTCCTCTCGTGAAACACTGAGTTTGAAGCTATGTGAATGGCTGCCTGATTATCACAATGGAAGGTAATTGGCCCTGGTTGTGCAATACCGAAATCTTTCAAGAGTGCTTTGAGCCAAGTTACTTCATTTGTCAGCTTCCTCATAGCCCTATATTCTGCTTCAGCACTAGAACATGATACCACCTTCTGCTTCTTAGTCTTCCAAGTGACTAAGTTCCCACCAACGAAGGTGCAATACCCAGTGGTTGATTTCCTATCCACCCTATCACCAGCCCAATCCGCATCACAATACCCGACAATCTCAGTGTTCTCATTCTTGCCCATCCATATACCTTGACCAGGAGATCCTTTGATGTATCTAAGGATCCTTTCTACCATGCTCCAATGATATACAGTAGGCTTTTGCATATGTTGACTTACTTGATTCACAGCAAAACACAAGTCTGGTCGTGTGAGGGTGAGGTAGATCAGCTTCCCAACTAGTCTCCTATACTGAGAAACATCCTTAAATAACTCATCAGCTTTCTCCCCCTTTCCGTTGACCTTGTAGCCATCTTCAAGAGGAGTTTTGGCCGGTTTAGCCCCAAGCTTTCCCGTGTCTGTCAACAGATCAAGAGCATACTTTCTTTGGGATAGAAAGAGCCCTTCTTGAGACCGACACACTTCAATACCCAAGAAGTACTTCAACTCTCCAAGATCCTTGATGTCAAATGATCTGTTTAAGAAGGCCTTTGTGGACTGAATTCCTTCCTTATCATCTCCTGTGATGATAAGGTCATCCACATAAACCAAGACCGCCACGATTCCTTTGGAGTTTTGACGAGTGAACAAAGTATGATCTGAATGGGATTTCCTAAACCCATTATCAGTAAGTGTGGAGCTTAATTTGTGATACCAGGCCCTTGGTGACTGCTTCAACCCATATATTGCCTTCCTAAGTCTTAGAACCTGTCCCTCTTTGCAAAGTTCTTCAAGGCCTGGTGGTTGAGTCATATACACTTCCTCTTCAAGTTCTCCTTGTAGGAATGCGTTCTTGACATCCATTTGCCATAAGTCCCAAGTCAGATTCGTAGCTAGTGAAAGAACAACCCTTACAGTGTGTAGCTTAGCCACCGGTGCAAATGTATCAGTATAGTCCTCTCCATATGTCTGAGTGAAACCTCTTGCAACTAGACGTGCCTTGTACCTTTCTATGTCCCCATTGCTCTTATACTTGATGTGAACACCCACTTGGAACTCACAGCCTTCTTGCCTTTGGGAAGTTCTTGTATATCCCATGTATGATTCCTTTCCATAGCTCCCTTCTCATCTCTTACTGCATCTAACCATTCTTTCTTGCTCTCAGCTTCTTCATAAGTCCTTGGAATCTGACTTTGTTCAATCTTTCCAAGGATGCTTGATGACTAGATGGCAAGAGGTCAAGGGAACAAACAGCTTGTATGGGATGAGCCACGGCCTGGTTGTTGTAGAAGACCCTAGTGTTTACCCAATTGGATGGATCTTTCCTAAGTCTAGTACTCCTCCTTAGTTGCTGAACAGGTGTTGCAGCTTCTTCTACAACCGTTTCTTCTTCCATTTGGTGAATACGTTGCTCTATATCCACATCCAAGTTGACTTGTTCTTGGCTTTGGGCCATAGCTTCTTCTTGGATTGGAGTTGGTTCTTGAGTTACCACCCCTTGTTCATTCTCTTGGGTATCTTGTGAACTACTTAAGGTTCTTGTTTCTTCGTGTCTTGAATCCTTTGGCAGATCATTTCCCAAATGATTCAAGAGAAACCTCAAACTCGTAGCCAAATCAGAAGGTCACCTTGAGAGATCCTTCAATCCTCCCCAATCTTTCTGATCATAATAGCTTTGTTCTTCTATGAACTTGACATCTCTAGACACATATGTCCTGTTGTTGCTCGGATCATAGCACTTATAACCCTTTTGTGTTGTCGAATATCCAAGGAACATACACTTGATTCTCTTTGCCTCCAACTTGTTTCTTAGATCACCTGGAACATACACAAAGCAACACACACCCAAATACACGTAAATGATCAATGGAAGGTTTAGTTTTATTGAGTACCTCAAATGGGGATATATCTTGCAAGACTTTGGTTGGAATCCGATTGATGAGGTAGCAAGCAACCAAGACTGCATCTCCCCAAAAACTTTTAGGAACATTGGTATGAAACTTCATGGATCTTGCTACTTCCATTAAGTGTCGGTTCTTCCTTTCAGCAACTCCATTTTGTTGTGGTGTGTGTGGACAGCTAGTTTGATGTAGTATTTCATGTTTGTTTAGATGAGCTTTGAATCTTTGACTTGTGTATTCCCCTCCATTATCTGATCTTAACACTTTGATCTTGGCATTGAATTGAATAGTAACATAATTATGAAAGTTTATAAATGCCTCATAAACCCTATCTTTAGATGGAAGTAATGTAACCCATGTATATTTCGATTTCTCATCTATAAAGGTCACAAAGTATTTATTCCTATCTCTAAACATGCAAGGTGAGGTCCAAACATCGGAATGTACTAAATCAAAGCAATGCTCATAAATTGTAGACGATTTAGGAAAAACAACACGACAATGTTTGCCAAGGATACAAGCCTCACAAACTGAGTGATCATAAGCGACATTAGGAATTATTAAGCTTTAAGCACGAGCATGAGGATGTCCTAATCTAGCATGCCATAAGACATCTTTATTAGCAAAAACACAGGATTTGAAAGCTAAGGAATCCAAATTGCTTGGAGGGTCTTCAAGGACATAGAGCTCATCTTGAGTTACACCACCTCCAAGTATCTTACCACTCTTAATATCCTGAAAGTAAACATTGTTAGGCCCAAATGTAACATTGCAATTGAGGTCTTCAGTAGCCTTTTTGACAGAAACTAGATTAGACTTAAATTTAGGTACAAAGAATGCATTAGTTTCTTTGTCAAATAGTCTTAATTTTCCGGTTCCTTCAATTGGGATACCCTTACCATCAGCTATAGTTACTTGTCCTAGACATGGTTCAATGTTCTTTAACAACCTAGCATTGCTAATCATATGGTGAGAAGCACCTGAATCCACTACCAACTTATGATCTGGTTTATCAAGCAATTTATGGGAGCAGAGTGTGATACCGGAGAGTTTTGAGGCATAGGCCTTGATGAGATCCTCGAAGTCACTCTTCTTAACATACTCCGTGGATACATTCATAGCTAGCTCCCCTCCTTGGTTTGATGAACTTGCCGGTTCAGTCACAACCTTTTGAGAGAGGTTAGCCTTTGAATCCTTGAACCGGTTTGGCTTGAGATGAGGATGAAGTATCCAGCACTTGTCCTTGATGTGGCCATTCCTCTTACAATGCTCACACATCAAACTCTTCCTATCCTCTTGCTTAAACACGCTTTTGTTGGCCATGACTAGTTCTCCTTTACCACCAAACAAACTAATGTTGCCTTGCTCCTTTTGAATCCGTGAGAACACCTCTTCGAAATCAGGAGTTTTGGCTCTCTCAGGATGGACTTAATCACATCCTTAAAGGCTGGATTNCACAAATAATAAGCAAGTGAATAAAAAAAGGGCTGCAACACGAGTACTTCTGAGGTGGTCACCCATCCCAGTACTACTCTCGCCCAAGCACGCTTAGCTGCGGAGTTCTGATTGGCCAGTGCATTAGTGCTGCTATGATTGGACCCGGTAGTACATGTTATTCAATCGTAAATATCCTCTTCATCCACTTTTTCAATGTTTGTTTTTGAACTCGACGTGATAAAGCAGAATCCACATAATGTGTGGGCCTCGTCCAGATGGTTGAAACGTTTTGGATCGTCGATGCGATGAGATTGAGATGGCCGATAAAAAATTTTCGAGGTCGTGATTGCTTCAGCCCGAGAAAACATCCAAAAGAGTATCTAAACATCAAAATTTGGGTTCAAAAACATTTCCAATCGGTCATTGACCTGTTGGCGCATCAATGATCTTTGAGAGAGCTTTCCGAAATGGTATTGTCGGCTGTGTTGTTCATCACGGTGTGAAACTTATGGCATTTCGAAAATACAATGTTTTCCGATCCACAAATAAAAAGCGAATGAACAAAAAAAGGGGTGCAACACGAGGACTTCCCAGGAGGTCACCCATCCCAGTACTACTCTTGCCCAAGCACGCTTAACTACAAAATTTTGATGGGATCCGGGGCATTAGTGCTGGTATGATCGAATGAATAAAAAAGGGGTGCAACACGAGGATTTCCCAAGAGGTCACCCATCACAGTACTACTCTCGCCCAATCCCGCTTAACTGCAAAATTCTGATGGGATCTGGTGCATTAGTGATGGTATGATCGCACCTGGTAGTACAGGTCATGCAATCGTAAATATCTTCTTCATCCATTTTTTCAATGTTTCTTTTTGATCTCGACATGATAAAGAATAACCCACATGATGTGTGGGCCTCGTATAGAAGGTTAAAATGTTTTGGATCGTCGATGCGATTAGTTTAAGATAGCCAATAAAATGGTTTCGACGTCGTGATTGCTTCTGCCCAAGAAAATTAGCCAAAATAGTATCTAAACATCAAAATTTGGGGTCGAAAACGTTTTCAATCGGTCTTCTACCTCTTGGCACATCAAAGATCTTCGAAAGAGCTTTCCAAAATGGTATTGTCAGCTATGTAGTTCATCATGGTGTGAATCGTATGACATTTGGAAAATACAATGTTTTGCGATAGTCAAAAAAAAAAGCGAGTGACTAAAAAAAGGGGTGCAACAGGAGGACTTCTCTGAAGGTCACCCATCTCAGTACTACTCTTGCCCGAGCACACTTAACAGCGGAATTCTGATAGGATTTGGTGAATTAGTGCAGGTACGATAGCACTCGGTAGTACATGTCATGCAATCGTAAATATCATGTTCATCCACTTTTTCAACACTTCTTTTTGAGCTCAATGTGATAAAGAAGAATCCCCACGATGTGTGAGCCTTGTCTAGATGGTCAAAACGTTTTGGATGGTCGATGCGATTAGTTTGAGATGGCCCATAAAAAGGTTTCGTGGTCGTGATTGTTTCAGCCCGAGAAAAATGTTCGAAAGAGTATCTAAACACCAAGATTGGGGAAAAAAATTTCAATCGGTCTTCGACCTATTGGCACGTCTAAGATCTTGGAGAGAGCTTTCCGAAATGGTATTGTCGGCTGTGTAGTTCATCGTGGTGTGACACTTATGGCATTTCGAAAATTCAATATTTTACGATAGAGGTCCAACACGAGTACCTCCCAAGAGATCACCCATACCAATACTACTCTCACCCAAGCATGCTTAACTGCAGAGTTCTGATAGGATCCGGTGCATTAGGGCTGGTATGATCGCACCCGGTAATACATGTCATGCAATCAAAAGTATTCTCTTCATCCAATTTTTCAATGCTTCTTTTTGAGCTCGAATTGATAAAGAAGAATCCACACGATGTGTGGGCCTCATCTAGATAGTTGAAACGTTTTGGATTGTTGATGCAATGAGTTTGAGATTGCTGATGAAATAGTTTAGAGGTCGTGATTGCTTCAGCCCAAGAAAAATGTTCGAAAGAGTATCTAAACATCAAAATTTGGGGTTAAAAACATTTCCAATTTGTCTTCGATCTCTTGGCGCGTCAATGATCTTTGAGAGAACTTTCAAAATTGGTATTGTCGGCTGTGTAGTTCATTGTGGTGTGAAACTTATGACATTTCAAAAATACAATGTTTTGCGATACACAGATAAAAAGCGAGTGAATACAAAAAAAGGGCTGAACACGAGGACTTCCCAGTGGGTCACCCATCTCAGTACTACTCTCACCCAAACACGCTTAACTACAAAGTTCTGATGGGATCCGCTGAATTAGTGCTGGTATGATTTCGAAAATATATCATTTGCGATAGACAAATAAAACGCGAGTGAATAAAAAAAGGGGTGCAACATGAGGACTTCCCAAGAGGTCACCCATCCCAGTACTACTCTCGTCCAAGCATGCTTAACTATGGAGTTCTGATGGGCCGGTGCATTAGGGCTGGTATGATTGTACCCGGTAGTACATGTCATGCAAGCGTAAATATGCTCTTCATCCACTTTTTCAATGCTTCTTTCTGTACTCGAAGTGATAAAGCAGAATCCACATGATGTGTGTGCCTCGTCAAGATGGTTGAAACATTTTGGATCTTCGATGCGATGAGTTTGAGATGGCCGATAAAATGGTTTCGAGATCGTGATTGCTTCAGCCCGAGAAAACATCCAATAGAGTATCTAAACATCAAAATTTGGGGTAGAAAACATTTCCAATCGGTCATTGTCCTATTGGCTGTGTAGTTCATTGCGGTGTGAAACTTATGGCATTTCGAAAATGCAATATTTTGCGATACACAAATAAAAAGCGAGTGAATAAAAAAAGGGCTGCAACACGAGGACTTCCCAAGAGGTCACCCATCCCAGTACTCCTCTCGCCCAAGCACGCTTAATTGAGGAGTTCTGATGGGCCGATGCATTAGTGCTGGTATGGTTGCACCCGGTAGCACATGTCATTCAATCGTAAATATCCTCTTCATCAACTTTTTCAATGCTTCTTTTTGAACTCGACGTGATAAAGCAGAATCCACATGAAGTGTGGGCCTCGTCTAGATGGTTGAAATGTTTTTGATCGTCGATGCGATGAGATTGAGATGGCCGATAAAACTGTTTCAAGGTCGAGATTGCTTCAGCCCGAGAAAACGTCTAAAGGAGTATCAAAATTTGGGGTCGAAAACATTTCCAATCGGTCATTGACCTATTTGCGCATCAATGACCTTTGAGAGAGCTTTCCGAAATGGTATTGTCGGCTGTGTAGTTCATTGCGGTGTGAAATTTATGCCATTTCGAAAATACAATGTTTTCCGATACACAAATAAAAAGCGAATGAATAAAAAAAGGGGTGCAACTCGAGGACTTCCCAGGAGGTCACCCATCACAGCACTACTTTCGCCCAAGCACGCTTAACTACAAAATTCTGTTGGGATCCGGTGCATTAGTGATGGTATGATCGCACCTGTTAGTACTGGTCACGCAATCGTAAATATTCTCTTCATCCATTTTTTCAATGTTTCTTTTAGATCTCGACGTGATAAAGAGGAACCCACACGATATGTTGGCCTCGTATAGATGGGTGAAACATTTGGGATCGTCGAAGAGATGAATTTTAGACTACAGATAAAATGGTTTTGAGGTCGTGATTTTTTCAACCCGAGAAAAACATTTGAAATAGTATCTAACCATCAAAATTTGGGGTCGAAAACATTTCCAATCGGTTTTGACCACTTGGCGCGTCAATGATCTTTGAGAGAGATTTCCGAAATGGTATTGTCGGCTGTGTAGTTTATCGCGGTGTGAAACTTATGGCATTTCGAAAATGCAATGTTTTGCGATACACAAATAAAAAGCGAGTGAATAAAAAAAAGGGGTGCAACGCGATGACTTCCCCAGAGGTCACCCATCCCAGTACTACTCTTGACCAAGCACGTTTATCTGCAAAATTCTGATGGGATCCGGTGCATTAGTGCTGGCATGATCGCACCTGGTGGTACATGTCATGCAATCTTAAATATCCTCTTCATCCACTTTTTCAACAATTCTATTTAGCTCAACGTGACAAAAAAGAACCCCCGCGATGTGTGACCTTCGTCTAGATTGTAGAAATGTTTTGGATCGTCGATGCGATGAGTTTGATATGGCCAATAAAACGATTTTGAGGTCGTGATTGCTTCAGCCCAAGAAAAACATCCGAAAGAGTATCTAAACATCAAAATTTGGGGTCGAAAACATTTCCAATCAGTTTTGACCTCTTGGCGCGTCAATGATCTTTGAGAGAGCTTTCCGAAATGGTATTGTCGGCTGTGTAGTTTATCGCGGTGTGACGCTTATAGCATTTCGAAAATGCAATGTTTTGCGATACACAAATAAAAAGCGAGTGAATAAAAAAAAGGGGTGCAACACGATGACTTCCCAGAAGGTCACCCATCCAAGTACTACTCTTGCCCAAGCACGCTTATCTGCAAAATTCTGATGGTATCCGGTACATTAGTGCTGGCATGATCGCACCTGGTGGTACAGGTAATGCAATCGTAAATATCCTCTTCATCCATTTTTCAATGTTTCTTTTTAATCTCGACAGGATAGAGAAGAACCCACTGGATGTGTGGGCCTCGTCTAGAAGGTTAAAATGTTTTGGATCATTGATGCGATGAGTTTGAGATGGCCGATAAAATGGATTCGAGGTCGTGACTACTTCACCCCGAGAAAAATGTCTAAAATAGTTTCTAAACATCTAAATTTGGGATCGAAAACATTTCCAATCGGCCTTCAACCTCTTGGCACGTCAAGATCTTTGAAAGAGCTTTCCGCAATGGTATTGTCGGCTATATAGATCATCGCGGTGTGAAACTTATAACATTTCAAAGATACAAATTTTTGCGATAGACAAATAAAAAGCGAGTGAATAAAAAAAGGGGTGTAACAAGAGGACTTTGCAGGTGGTCACCAATCTCAGTACTACTCTTGCCCGAGCACGCTTCACTGCAGAATTCAAATAGGATCCGGTGAATTAGTGCTGGTATGATCACACCCGGTAGTACATGTCATGAAATCGTAAATATCCTTTTCATCCACTTTTTCAACACTTCTTTCTTGGCTCAACGTGATAAAAAAGAATCCCCACGACGTGTGAGCTTCCTCTAGATGGTTGAAATGTTTTGGATCATCCATGTGAGGAGTTTGATATGGCCAATAAAATGGTTTCGAGGTCGTGATTGCTTCAGCACAAGAAAAACATCTGAAAGACTATCTAAACTTTTTGGGGTCGAAAAAATTTCCAATCGGTCATTGACCTATTGGCGCGTCAAAGATATTTGAGAGAGCTTTCCGAAATGGTATTGTCGGCTGTGTAGTTTATCGCGGTGTGAAACTTATGGCATTTCAAAAATGCAATGTTTTGCGATACACAAATAAAAAGTGAGTGAATAAAAAAAAGGGGTGCAACATGATGACTTCCCAAGAGGTAACCCATCCCAGTACTACTCTCGCCCAAGCACGCTTATCTCCAAAATTTTGATGGAATCCGGTGCATTAGTGCTGGTATGATCGCACCCAGTAGTACCTATCTTGCAATCGTAAATATCCTCTTCATCCACTTTTTCAATACTTCTTTTTGAGCTCGACATGATAAAGAAGAATCCATATGATGTGTGGGCCTCTTCTAGAAGGTTGAAACATTTTGGATCATTGATGCGATGAGTTTGAGATGGCCGATTAAATGGTTTCGAGGTCGTGATTGATTCAGACCGAGAACAATGTCCGAAAGAGTATCTAAACATCAAAATATGGGGTCAAAAACATTTCCAATCAGTTTCGACACATTGGCGCATCAAAGATCTTTGAGAGACCTTTCGGAAATGGTATTGTTGGCTATGTAGTTCATCGTGATGTGAAACTTATGGCATTTCGAAAATACAATGTTTTGCGATAAACAAATAAAGAACGAGTGATTAAGAAAAGGGGTGCAACACGAGGAATTCCCAAGAGTTCACCCATCCCAGTACTACTCTTGCCCAAGCACGCTTAACTGTAGAGTTCTGATTGGATCTGGTGCATTATTGTGGTATGATCGCACCTAGTTGTACATGTCTTGCAATCGTAAATATCATCTTCATCCATTTTTTCAATGTTTCTTTTTGAACTCCACCTGATAAAAAAGAATTCACACGATGTGTTGGCCATCGTCTAGGTGGTTGAAACATTTTGGATTGTCGATGCGATGAGTTTGATATGGTTAATAAAATGGTTTAGAAGTCGTGATTGCTTCTGCCCGATACAAACGTGCGAAAGAGTATCTAAACATCAAAATTTGGGGTCGAATACGTTTCCAATCGCTATTGGTCCTATTGGCACGTCAAAGATCTTTGAGAGAGCTTTCCAAAATGGTATTGTGGCCTTGTATAGTTCATCACGGTGTGAACTTATAGCATTTCGGAAATGCAATGTTTTGCGATAGAACATATAATGCGTGTGAATAAAAAAACGGGTGCAACACAAGGACTTCCCAAGAGATCACCCATCCCAATACTACTCTCGCCCAGACACGCTTAACTGCGGAGTTCTGATGGGATCTAGTGCATCAATGCTAGTATGATCGCACACGGTAGTACATGTCATGCAATTGTACATATGCTCTTTACCCCATTTTTTCAATGTTTCTTTTTGAGCTTCACGTGATAAATAAGAATCCACACGTTGTGTAGGCCTTGTCTAGATGGTTGAAACTTTTTGGATCGTCGATGCGATAAGATTTAGATGGCCGATAAAATGGATTCGAGATCGTGATTGCTTCTGCCCAAGAAAAACGTTCGAAAGAGTACCTAAACATCAAAATTTGGGGTCAAAAACATTTCCAATCGGCCTTCTATCCATTTGCGCGTCAAAGATCTTTGAGAGACCTTTCCAAAATGGTATTGTCGGCTGTGTAGTTCATCGAGGTGTGAAACTTATGGCATTCCGAATATACAATGTTTTGCGATAGAAAAATAAAAAGCGAGTGAATAAGAAAAGGGGTGCAACACGAGGACTTCCCAGTAGGTCACCCATCGTAGTACTACTCTCACCCAAGTACGCCTAACTGCAGAGTTCAGATGGGATCAGGTGCATTAGTGTTGGTATGATCGCACACTGTAGTACATGTCATGCAATCGTAAATATCATCTCCATCCACTTTTTCAATGTTACTTTTTGAGCTCCATGTGATAAATAAGAATCCACACGATGTGTGGGCCTCGTCGAGATGGTTGAAACATTTTGGATCATCGATGCGATGAGTTTTATATACCCCATAAAACGTTTTCGAGGTTGTGATTGCATCTGCCTGAGAAAAATGTCCGAAAGAGTATCTAAACATCAAAATTTGGGGTCAAAAATATTACATCAAAGATCTTTGAGAGACCTTTCCAAAAGGGTATTGTCGGTTTTGTAGTTCATCGCGGTGTGAATCTTATGGCATTTCGAAAATATAATGTTTTGCAATTGACAAATAAAAAGCAAATGAATAATAAAAGGGGTGCAACACGAGGACTTCCCAGGAGGTCACCCATCCCGGTATTACTCTTAAATACGGAATTCCGATGGGATACGGAATACGGAATTCCAATGGGATACGGTGCATTACTACTTGTATGATCCTACCTGGTAGTACATGTCATACAATCATAAATATCCTCTTCATCCACTTTTTCAATATTTCTTTTTGAGCTCCATATTATAAATAAGAATACACACGATGTGTGGGCCTCGTCTAAATGGTTGAAACATTTTGGATCGTCGATGCGATGAGTTTGAGATGGCCGATAAAACGGTTTTGAGGTGGTCATTGCTTCTTCCAGAGAAAAACATCCTAGAAAGAGTATCTAAACATCAAAATTTGGGGTCGAAAACATTTCCAATCTGTCTTTGACCAATTGGCATGTCAAAGATCTTGGAGAGACCTTTCCGAAATGGTATTGTCGCCTGTGTAGTTTATCGCGATGTGAAACTTATGGCATTTAAGAAATACAATGTTTTGCAATAGACAAATAAAAAGCGAGTGAATAACAAAAGGGGGGCAACACGAGAACTTTCCAAGAGGTCACACATCCCAGTACTACTCTCGCCCACGCACGCTTAACTGCGATGTTTTCATGGGATCCAGTGTATTAGTGATAGTATGATCGCACCTAATAGTACATGTCATGCAATCGTAAATATATTTTTCATCCAATTTTTCAATGTTTCTTTTTGAGCTCCACGTGATAAATAAGAATCCACACGGTGTGTGGCCCTTGTCTAGATGGTTGAATCATTTTGGATCGTCGATGCGATGAGTTTGAGATAGCCGAAAAAATGGTTTCAAGGTCATGATTGCTTCTGCCCGAGAAAAACGTCCGAAAGAATATCTAAACATCAAATGTTGAGGTCCAAAATATTTGCAATAGGTTTTCAACCTATTGGTGCGTCAAAGATCTTTAAGAGACCTTTCTGAAATGGTATTGTCGGCTGTGCAATTCATCACGGTGTGAAACTTAAGGCATTTTGAAAATATAATATTTTGCAATAGACAAATAAAAAGTGAATGAATAAGAAAAGGGTGCAACACGAGGACTTCCCAAGAGGTGAGCCATCTCAATACTACTCTCTACCAAGCACGCTTAACTGCGGAGTTCGGATGGGATCCACAACATTAGTGCTGGTATGATCGCACCCGGTAGTACATGTAATGCAATCGTAAATATACTCTTCGACCACTTTTTCAATGTTTCTTGTTGAGCTCCCGTGATAAAGAAGAATCCCCAAGATGTGTGGGCCTCGTCTAGATGGTTGAAACGCTTTGGATCGTCGATGCGATGAGTTTGAGATAGCTGATAAAACGGTCTTGAAGTCGTGATTGCTTCTGCCCGAGAAAAACATCCAAAAAATATCTAAAACTCAAAATTTGGGGTCGAAAATGTTTCCAATCAGTCTTCGACCTATTGGTGCGTCAAAGATCTTTTAGAGACCTTTTAGAAAGTGTATTTTTGGCTGTGTATTTCATCGCGGTGTGAAACTTATAGCATTTCGAAAATACTATGTTTTGCGATAGACAAATAGAAAGCGAGTGAATAAGGAAAAGGGTGCAACACGAGGACTTCCCAAGAGGTCACTCATCCCAGTACTACTCTTGCCCAAGCACGCTTAACTGCGGTGTTCTGATGGGATCCGGTGCATTATTGCTAGTATGATCTTACCCAGTAGTACATGTCATGCAATCGTAACTATCTTCTTCCTCCAACATTTCAATGATTCTTTTTGAGCTCCACGTGATAAATAAAAAACCACACAATGTGTGGGCCTCGTCTAGATGGTTGAAACATTTTGAATCGTCGATGCGATGAGTTTGAGATGGCCTCTTGGGAAACTTATGGCATTTCGAAAAATACAATGCTTTGCAATAGACATATAAAAAGCGAGTGAATAAGAAAAGGGGTGCAACACTAGTATTTCCCAAGAGGTCACCCATCCCAGTACTACTCTTGCCCAAGCACTCTTAACTACGGTGTTCTGATGGTATCCGGTGCATTATTGCTAGTATGATCACACCCAGTAATACATGTCCTGCAATCGTAAATATCTTCTTCCTCTATTTCAATGTTTCTTTTTGAGCTCCACGTGATAAATAAAAATCCACATGATGTGTGGGCCTCGTCTAGATGGTTGAAACGTTTTGAATCATTGATGCGATGAGTTTGAGATGGCCGATAAAACGGTTTCGAGGTCGTGATTGCTTCTGCCCGAGAAAAACGTCCGCAAGAATATCTTTTTTTGTCACTTTTGATTAACACCACAATCGTTCCCTGGTTAAAAGATATCTTTGTATTTTCGAACCCGTATGGTATCGAGGTGCTAATGTGCAAGAAAATCGAGTTCTTCGGCCTTGCCTGCTTTGCTGGCGCATCAGCTTGGGAGTTATTGTTCCTTGCTACGTGTCACAGAGAGAATTCCGGATATTTCTTTCATATCACCTTGAACTCTTCTTTCTCCGTGACAAATCCTCGCTAGTCCCCTGGCTCTAAGACTATGCTGATTAGATTAGTTGAGTCTGTGTAGAAACTGGTACAGTACCGTTTCATATTATACAAACTTGCCATTGCCCAACGCAGGCTGTAGAATTCCGTGTGCAATGGAGTTAACCCTCGGTAGGTTCCTTTCATGCCCAACAGATCACTAGTACCATCTTGCAGCTTCAGGATCCAACCCATCCCAGCTGTGGTCGCCCCCTCTTTCCATGAGCCATCCACGAAGCAGTCCGAAAGAATATCTAAACTTCAAAATTTGGGGTCAAAAACATTTCCAATCGGTTATTGTCCTATTGGTGCGTCAAAGATGTTTAAAAGACCTTTCCGAAATGGTATTGTCAGCTGTGTAATTCACCACGGTGTGAAACTTATGGCATTTTGAAAATACAATGTTTTGTGATAGACAAATAAAAAGCGAGTGAATAAGAAAAGGGGTGCAACACAAGGAGTTCCCAGGACGTCACCCATCCCAATACTACTCTCGCCCAATCACGCTTAACTGCAGAGTTTTAATGGGAACCGGTGCAATAATGCTGGTATGATCGCACCCGATAGTACATGTCATGCAATCGTAAGTATCCTCTTCATCTACTTTTTCAATGTTTCTTTTTGAGCTCCACGTGATAAAGAAGAATTCACACGAGGTGAGGGTCTCGTCTAGATGGTTGAAACATTTTGGATCGTCGATGCGATGAGTTTGAGATGGGCGATAAAAAGGTTTCGAAGTGGTGATTGATTCTGCTTGAGAAAAACGTTAGAAAGAATATTTAACCATCAAAATTTGGGGTCAAAAAACATTTCCAATCGGCCTTCGACCTATTGGCATGTCAATGATCTTTGAGAGACCTTTCGGAAAGTGTATTTTGGGCTGTGTATTTCATCGCAGTGTAAAACTTATGGCATTTTGAAAATACAATGTTTTGCGATAGACAAATAAAAAGCGAGTGAATAAGAAAAAGAGTGCAACACGAGGACTTCCCAGGAGGTCACCCATCCCAGTTCTACTCTTTCCCAATCACGCTTAACTGCAGAGTTTTGATGGGATCCGGTGCATTAGTGCTGTTATGATCGCACACAGTAGTACATGTCATACAATCGTAAATATCCTCTTCATCCACTTTTTCAATGTTTCTTTTTGAGCTCCACGTGGTAAAGAAGAATCCACACGATGTGTGACCCTCATCTAGATGGTTGAAATGTTTTGGATCGTCGAGATGGCCGAAAAAATGGTTTCCAGGTCGTGATTGCTTCTGCCCGATAACAACGTCCGAAAGAGTATCCAAACATCAAAATTTGGAGTCAAAAACATTTCCAATTGGTCTTCGACCTATTGGCTCATTCAAATTGACACGAATCTAACGCCCACGTTAAACTAGCTCAATTTTCCATATTTTGACAACATTTGAGACTGAAAAGCTATGAAAAAGCCTCCAAGTAATCCAATGTATCCCAAACAGCGTGATGCCATGCATTATACTTCATTCATAAGCCTTTACTCAAGCAGCACCAATGATCAGTTTATAATGATAATTTTAAGTAGCTGGTCTACTTGACATGTCCGCACTAAATCATCTGTAACTTTTGATTTAGAGTTCCCAATGACACAAATCTAACGCCCATGTTATGCTAGCTCAGTTTTCTATATTGTGTCAACATTTGAGACTAAAAGAGCTACGAAAACGTCTCCAAGTAATTGAATGTATCCCAAACTGCGTGATGCAATCCATTATGCTTAATTTGTAACCTTTTACTCAAGGAGCACCAATGATGAGTTTAGAATGATCATTTTAACTGGCCGATCAACTTGAAATGCCCACACAATGTTTTGCGATAGACAAATAACAAGAGAGTGAATAAAAAAAGGGGTGCAACACGAAAACTTCCCACGAGGTCACCCAACCCAGTACTACTCTCGCCCAAGCACGCTTAACTATGGAGTTCTAATGTGATCTGGTGCATTAGTGTTGGTATGATCGCACCCGGTAGTACATGTCATGCAATCGTAAATACCCTCTTCATCCACTTTTTTCAATGCTTCTTTTTGAGCTCGACGTGATAAAGAAGAATCCACAAGATGTGTGGGTCTCGTCTAGATGGTTGAAATGTTTTGGATCGTCGATGCGATTAGTTTGAGATGGCCGATAAAACGGTTTCGAGGTCATGATTGCTTCAGCCCGAGAACAGCATCCGAAAGAGTATCTAAACATCAAAATTTGGGATCAAAAATATTTCCACTCGGTCTTTGACCTCTTGACGCATCAAAGATATTTGAGAGATCTTTCCGAAATGGTATTGTCGGTTGTGTAGTTCATCGCGGTGTGAAACTTATTGAATTTCGAAAATAAAATGTTTTGCGATAGACAAATAAAAAGTGAGTGAATAAAAATAGGGGTGCAACACGAGAACTTCCCTGGAGGTCACCTATCCCAGTACTACTCTCGCCCAAGCACGCTGAACTACGGAGTTCTCCGGTGCATTAGTGCTGGTATGATCGCACCCGCTAGTACATGTCATGCAATCGTAAATATCCTCTTCATCCACGTTTTCAATGCTTCTTTTTGAGCACGACGTGATAAAGAAGAATCCACACGATGTGTGGGACTCGTCTAGATGGTTGAAACGTTTAGGATTGTCGATGCGATGAGTTTGAGATGGCTGATAAAACGGTTTCGAGGTCGTGATTGCTTCATCCCGAGAAAAACGTCTGAAAGAGAATCTTAACATCAAACTTTGCGGTCGAAAACATTTCCTATCGGTCTTCGACCTTTTGGCACGTGAAAGATCATTAAGAGTGCTTTCCGAAATGGTATTGGCGGCTGTGTAGTTCATCGCGGTGTGAAGCTTATGGCATTTTGAAATTACAATGTTTTGCGTTAGAGAAATAAAAAGCGAGTGAATAAAAAATGGGGTGCACCACGAGGACTTCCCGGGAGGTCACCCAACCTAGTAGTACTCTCGCCGAAGCACGCTTAACAGCGGAGGTCTGATGGGATCCGGTGCATTAGTGCTGGTATGATCGTACCCGGTAGTACATGTCATGCAATCGAAAATATCCTCTTCATCTACTTTCCAGTGCTTCGTTTTGAGATCAACGTGATAAAGAAGAGCCCAGACAATGTGTAGCCGTCGTCTAGATAGTTGAAACGTTTTGGATCATCGATGCGATGAGGTTGAGATGGCCGATAAAACGGTTTCAAGGTTGTGATTGCTTCAGCCCGAGAAAGACATCCGAAATAGTATCTAAACATCAAAATTTGGGATCGAAAACATTTCCAATCGGTCTTCCGCCAATTTGTGTGTCAAAGATCTTTGAGAAAGTTTTCTGAAATGGTGTGGCGGCTGTGTAGTTCATCGCGGTGTGAAACTTATGGCATTTCGAAATACAATATTTTGCGATACACAAATAAAAAGCGAGTGAATAAAAAAAGGGGTGCAACACGAGGACTACCCAAGAGGTCACCCATCGCAGTACTACTCTCGCCCGAGCATGCTTAACTGCAGAGTCCAGATGGGATCGGGTGCATTAGTGCTGGTATGATCCCACCCAGTAGTACATGTCATGCAATCGTACATATCCTCTTCATCCACTTTTTCAATGCTTCTTTTTTAGCTCGAGGTGACAAAGAAGAATCCACACCGATGTGTGGGCTTCATCTATATGGTTGAAACGTTTTGGATCTTCGATGCGATGAGTTTGAGATGGCCGATAGAACGGTTTCGAGGTCGTGACTGCTCCAACCCGAGAAAAATGTCTGAAATAGTATCTAAACATCAAAATTTGTGGTCGAAAACATTTCTAATCAGTTTCGACCTATTGGGGCATCAAAGATCTTTGAGAGAGCTTTTTGAAATAGTATTGTCGGCTGTGTAGTTCATCGCGGTATGAAACTTATGGCATTTCGAAAATACAATATTTTGCGATAGATACATAAAAAACGAGTCAATAAAAAAATGGGTGCAACACGAGGATTTCCCAGGAGGTCACCCATCCCAGTACTACTCTCGCCCAAGCACGCTTAATTGCGGAGTTCTGATTGGATCCGGTGCATTAGTGTTGGTTTGATCGCACCCAGTAGTACATGAATATCCTATTCGTCAACTTTTTCAATGATTCTTTTTTAGCTCGACGTGATAAAGAAGAATCCACACGATGTGTTGGCCACGTCGAGATGGTTGAAATGTTTTGGATCATTGATGCGATGAATTTAAGATGGCCAATAAAATGGTTTCGAGGTTGTGATAGCTTCAGCCCGAGAAAATTTTTTGAAAGAGTATCTAAACATCAAAATTAACGGTCGAAAACATTTCCAATCGGTCTTTGACCTATTGGCGCGTCATGAGAGACCTTTCCAAAATGGTATTTTTGGCTGTGTAGTTTATCGCGGTGTGAAACTAATGGCATTTCGAAAATACAATGTTTTGCGATAGACAAATAAAAAGCGAGTGAATAAAAAAAGGGGTGCAACACGAAAACTTCCCACGAGGTCACCCAACCCAGTACTACTCTCGCCCAAGCACGCTTAACTGTGGAGTTCTAATGTGATCTGGTGCATTAGTGTTGGTATGATCGCACCCGGTAGTACATGTCATGCAATCGTAAATACCCTCTTCATCCACTTTTTCAATGCTTCTTTTTGAGCTCGACGTGATAATGAAGAATCCACAAGATGTGTGGGCCTCGTCTAGATGGTTGAAATGTTTTGGATCATCGATGCGATTAGTTTGAGATGGCCGATAAAACGTTTTCGAGGTCATGATTGCTTCAGCCCGAGAACAGCATCGGAAAGAGTATCTAAACATCAAAATTTGGGATCAAAAATATTTCCACTCGGTCTTTGACCTCTTGGCGCATCAACGATAAATTTATTCCCGAATGGAAAATATGGAGTCATCTATATTGTCGAGGATTTATGCCAAATTATTATATTTGGTATAAACATGTAGAAAAGCTGAATGTTAAGTCAGGGATGAGTAGACGGGGTGATGTCCAAAGAAATCCGGGAGGTACGTGTGGTACTAGTGAAGAAACAGTTGGTACATCCGATAATAGATATGTTGAAATGGTCACAGATGCATTTCGTGAGACTACGACTGATCAGTACTATAATCATAACGAGCAAGAATATAATAATGTAGAAGAACCTAATGTAGAAGCACAAAAAATTCACAACATGTTAGAAGCTGCGAAAAATCCATTGTATGATGGTTGTCATGAAGGGCACTCACAGTTATCTTTAGCTGCTCGGTTCATGAACATTAAGTCTGATTTTAATCTACCAGAAAAATGCATGGATTCTTGGGCGGAGCGGTTTACAGAATATTTGCCCCAGGAGAATCAGACAACGAGTTTATATTATGAAACCAAAAAATTGATGCGAAATTTAGGGCTCTTGTTTTATACAATTGACGTGTGTGTTCAGAATTGTATGATCTTTTGGAAAGAAAATGAGAAATGGGAAAAATGCAAATTTTGCGATTCCCCCCGATATAAGCGAAGCGAGGGTAGGACGAGAATACCTTTCAATCGTATGTGGTATTTACCTATAGGCGACATACTTAAGAGAATGTATCAAAGCGAGAAAAGCGCAGAGGCAATGAGGTGGCACGCAGAGCATGAAGCAGAACACGGAGAAATGAGTCATCCATCTAATATTGCGGAATGGAAAATTTTCAATTTCTACATCCTAGATTTGCTGCTGAATCTCGAAACGTTTATCTTGGCTTATGTACTGATGAGTTCAATCCATTTGGGATGTCTCGTAATCATTCATTATGGCCGGTGATTATCAATTCATATAACTTGCCACCGGATATGTGTATGAAGAAAGTGTTTATAACAATTCTGAATTCGGCGCCAAATCATCTGTGCGCTAGTCTGGATATATTCCTCCCACCTTTGATTGATGAGTTGAAAGAATTGTGTTCTACCGGAGTTGATGCATATGATGTATCGTTGAATCAACATTTCAATCTAAAAGTCGTGTTACCATGGACGATAAGTGATTTTCCCGCTTATGGAATGTTGTCACGATAGAAAATGCATGGTAGACTGTCTTGTCCAATTTGTATTGATGATACAAAGGCATTTCAATTACCAAATGGTAGAAAGACGTGTTGGTTTGATTGTCACAGAAGGTTTCTTCCTAAGGGTTACCTGTTTCGGAAAAATAAAACAAATGTTTTAAAGGGGAAGCACGCTTTGAATGACTATCCTCCATAATCATTGACAGGCGAACAAGTTTTATACGAGAAAATAAAACTGTAAATCCTCTAAGAACATCTGACTACGCAGGAAACGGTCATGAAAGTAAAGAAGAAGGTTATGGCAGCTGGCATAATTGGCACAAAGAAAGCATATTTTGAGAGTTGTCGTACTAGACGGATCTTAACCTTCCACATAATCTTAATGTGATGCATATAGAGAAGAATTTCTTTGATAACATCATTAATATTGTTATGAATGTGAAGGAGAAATCAAAGATACAGTTGAGTCAAGGTTGGATACGAAGTTTTGCTCTCGAAAAGAGTTGCACGTGGATGGTCGGGGTAATGCTCCACTCCCTATATTTCGATTGACACAAAAAGCCAAAGAACGCTTATTGGAATATATCAAAAATGATGTCAAATTTCCAGATGGCTATGTGGAAGATTTATCAAATTGTGTGGATTTGGATGGGCTGAAGTTCTCGGGCATGAAAATCCATGACTGCCATATTTTTATGGAAAGGCTTCTCCCTTTTATATTTGCAGAACTTTTACCACGAAACATTCATCTATCGTTATCAGGTATATACTAATAAACATATTTTACATTATAAGTACGTAAATTAATAATAATTGCATATAATAATTAATACTAGATGGTAATA
Source organism: Pugionium dolabratum (assembly GCA_018901945.1). Classification (NCBI taxonomy): domain Eukaryota; kingdom Viridiplantae; phylum Streptophyta; class Magnoliopsida; order Brassicales; family Brassicaceae; genus Pugionium; species Pugionium dolabratum. Next base: position 200,152 of record JAEVFF010000084.1, on the reverse strand, counting down.
TAGGGATTGAAGGATTTTTCCGTGATTTATGCTCCATATCATTACAACAAAGTCGTGTACGAATTCTGAAGGAAAACATAGTCATAATCTTTTGCAATTTGGAGAAGATCTTTCCACCTTCATTTTTTGACGTCATGGATCACCTACCTATACATCTACCATACGAAGCTTAATTGGGTGCACATGAGCAATATAGGTGGATGTATCCATTTGAAAGGTTTTACTAAAAAATTAAGCAAGGTGAAGAACAAATGATATGCTGCAGGGTCGATTGTTGAATCATATGTGAATGATGAGATATTTTATTTTTCGGAGCATTACTTTGCTGTCCACATACGCATGAAAAACAGGTACCATAAATTCTTTTGCTTATTAATTAATTCTTTTACTATGAATGGTAAATAATTAAATTTTCGTGCTGAATATATCGTACATATATATATATATACAGGTATATAAGATTCGATTAAGGTGACGTCCCTGTATATCCGGATCCCGGAGTGCTGGATATATTTTCTCACATGGGTCGTCCAAGTGGTAAATGTCAAGAAATATGGCTCTCTGAAAAAGAATACAAATATGCACATGCATATGTTTTGCGGAACTGTGATTATTTTCTGCCACTAGAGAGGTAAAATACTATGAAAACAATTGCATTTATTACATTACAATTTCATTGTAGTTAAGCAATATATATTACTTTTTCACAATTAATTTTGTAGCTTGTTTGAAGATCATATTCGTTGTACGTATCCATATCTTTCGGAAGATGGTATTTCAACGAAAAGAGAGGAAGAGTTCCACATATGAGTTTGAGATTATGTATGTTTAATTAATTCATATGTATATTATATTAAATTTTTTAATTTTGAAATACTAACTATATATATATATGATCATAGGTCAATGCATGCACTTCCACATATCCACACGCCTTTCCGATATGGGCCCAAGAACTAGTTCAAGGGCCGATGAATAAAGCGTCAACTTGGCCGATCTATTTTACAAGAGGTTATATGTTCCACACAAAGAAACATGGACATACGAGAAAGACATGTAACTACGGCATTTGTGACAAGGGAGACAATTACTCATATGCATATAATGAAGCTGATTTCTACGGGATTTTAACAGATATCATTCAACTTGAGTATGCCGGCCGCCTAAATTTGAAAATCACACTTTTTAAATATGAGTGGTACGATCCTACGCTTTCGAAAGGAACTCAGAAGTCAGAAAAATGGAGTCGTTGATGTCTTATCATCAGGGAAGTACTATGATGTAGAACCTCTCAAGCATATCAAGTTTGTTATATTCCCTATCCGCACACCAAATCATCATCAAAACAAGCATGGCTCACTGTTATGAAAGTTAATACTAGATCTAACATTTTGGGGAAATACAAAAACAAAGATTAGATTGGCCTGTTGCAACAAGAAAATGATGAATAGATAATGGTTATTCAAGAGATAGAAGTAGATCGTTTGGTCGATATAGTTAATCATATCAAAGAATTTGATTTCGATGTCGGAGATGCCGAACTAGTAGATGAATTTCAGTGAAATATTTCATCTTCAGATGATGACGAGGATGAAGAGATCTAATTAATAAATTTGACTTTTTATGTCTTTTTGACATTGATCCTTATATAATTCAATGTATTCACAAAAACCATATAATTTAGTTTTTATGACACTAATTGTGACTGCTTTGCCACCACATTGCCACTACATTCAGAATGTTGTGGCAAATTGGTCACAAATATTATAGGTGGTCGCAAATCAGTCACATATTTGCGACTAATTTGCAATCACTTCATTAATTTTGAATTTTGGCACCGATTTGCGACCACGTTCGTGGTCGCAAAACAATCTATAAATACGTGATGGTTTTCCCTCATTTTTCACACTTTAAACATTCCAACTGTCTAAAAATTCTCTCAAATACAAACCTTTTTCCCTACCAAAAAAATAGATAACCAATGGAAAGTAGCAGTAGGTCGATGAGAGGTAGTGGAAGATGACAAATCACATCGTCTTCTGGCCGTGGTTCCTCTTCGACCTCCTCAAACCCCTCACCCACCCCTTATAGAGTGGCAGCCCGCCTCCCTCCCGAATACACATTTACTCCGCACTCAGTTCCTGAAACGAATCCAGCCCCACTATTTCAGGAATCCGAGGAGCATGAGGAGAAAGATGTTCTGACATCCGAAACGGAAATGGGAGAACAATCTATCACATTTGATAGTTTATTACAAACCGTAGGGCGGGACCAATACTTGACTGAACTGTCTCCTGTACCTGCACCAAACACAACATGGTAAGTTTAACTACATTTTTATATTTATTTATATAAATTATAAATATTTCATTATAAATAAATAATTTAAATGTAAAATATCGTACCCGGTAGTACATGTCATGCAATTGTAAATAGCCTCTTCATCCATTTTTCAATGTTTCTTTTTGAGCTCCACGTGATAAAAAAGAATCCATGTGATAAACAAGAATCCACACGATGTGTGGGCCTCGTCTAGATGGTTGAAACGTTTTGGATCGTCAATGCGATGAGTTTGAGATGGCCAATAAAATGGTTTTGAGCTCGTGATTGCTTCAGCCCAAGAAAAACATCCGAAAGAGAATCTTAACATCAAAATTTGGGGTCGAAAACATTTCCAATCGGTCTTTGACCTATTGGCGCATCAAAGAACTTTGAGAGACCATTCCGAACCGATATTTTTGGCTGTCTAGTTCATCGCGGTGCGAAACTTATGGAATTTCAAAAATACAATATTTGCGATAGACAAATAAAAAGCGAGTGAATGAAAAAGGGGTGCAACACGAGGACTTCCCAAGAGATCACCCATCCCAGTACTACTCTCGCCCAAGCACACTTAACCGCAGAGTTCTGATGGGATCTGGTGCATTAGTGTTGGTATTATCGCACCCGGTAGGACATGTCATGCAATCGTAAATATCCTCTTCGTCCACTTTTTCAATGTTTCTTTTCGAGCTCCACGTGATAAAGAAGAATCCACACGATGTGTGGGCCTCGTCTAGATGGTTGAAACGTTTTGGTTCATCGATGTGATGAGTTTGAGATGGCCGATAAAATGGTTTCGAGCTCATGATTGCTTCAGCCCGAGAAAACCGTCCCAAAGAGTATATAAACATCAAAATTTGTGGTCAAAAACATTTCCAATGGGACTTTGACCTATTGGCGCATCAAATTTCTTTGAGAGACCTTTCCAAAATGGTATTGTCGGCTGTGAAGTTCAGCGCGGTGTGAAACTTATGGCATTTCGAAAATACAATGTTTTGCGATAGACAAATGAATATCGAGCGAATAAAAGATGGGGTGCAACATGAGGACTTCCAAGGAGGTCACCCATCCCAGTACTACTCTCGCCCAAGCACTCTTAACAACAGAGTTCTGATGGGATCCTTTGCATTAGTGCTGGTATGATCGCACCCAGTAGTACATGTCATGCAATAGTTAATATCCTCTTCATCCACTTTTTCAATATTTCTTTTTTATCTCCACGTTATAAAGAAGAATCCACACGATGTGTTACCCCCTTCTAGTTGAAACGTTTTGGATCATCAATGCGATGAGTTTGAGATGGACAATAAAACGGTTTCAAGGTCGTGATTGCTTCTACCCGATAAAAACGTACGAAAGAGTATCTAAACATCAAAAATTTGGAGTCGAAATCATTTCCGATTGGTCTTTGTCCTATTGGCGCGTCAAAGATCTTTGAGATAGCTTTCTGAAATGGTATAGTCGGCTGTGTAGTTTATCGCGTTGTGAAACTTATGGCATTTCGAAAATGCAATGTTTTGCGATAGAAACATAAAAAGCGAGTGAATAAAAAAGGGGGGCAACAGGAGGACTTCCCAGAAGGTCACCCATCCCAGTTCTACTCGCGCCCAGGCACGTTTAAGTGCAAAGTTGTGATGGGATCCAGTGCATTACTGTTTGTATGATCGTACCCGGTAGTACATGTTATGCAATCGTAAATATCCTCTTCATCCACTTTTTCAATGTTTCTTTTTGAGCTCCACGTGATAAAGAAGAATCCACATGATGTGTGTGCCTCGTCTAGATGGTTGAAACATTTTGGATTTTTGATGCGATGACTTTGGGATGGCCGGTAAAACGGTTTCGAGGTCGTGATTGCTTCAGCCCGAAAAAATGTCTGAAATAGTAAGTTAACATCCAAATTTGGGGTCGAATACATGTCCAATCGGCGTTTGTCCTAATGGCGCGTCAAAGATCTTTGAGAGACCTTTCCGAAATGGTATTGTCGGCTGTGTAGCTCATCGTAGTGGGAAACTTGTGGCATTTTGAGAATTGCAATAGACAAATAAAAAGCGAGTGAATAAAAAAGGGGTGCAACACGAGAACTTCCTAGGAGGTCACCCATCCTAGTACTACTATCGCCCAAGTACGCTTAACTACAAAGTTCTAATGGGATCCAGTGAATTACTGCTAAGATGATCGCACCCATTAGTACATGTCATGCAATCGTAAATATCCTTTTCATCCACTTTTTCAATGTTTCTTTTTGAGCTCCACATGATAAAGAAGAATCCACACGATGTGTTGGCCTTGGGTAGATGGTTGAAACGTTTTGGATCATTGAGGCGATGAGTTTGAGATGGCCGATAAAACGATTTTGAGGTCGTGATTGCTTCTGCTCGATAAAAACATCCGAAAGAGTACTTAAACATCAAAATTTGGAGTCTAAATTATTTCCAATCGGTCTTCAACATATTGGCGCGTCAAAGATCTTTGAGAGAGCTTTCCGAAATGGTATTGTCGACTGTATATTTAATCGCGGTGTGAAACTTATGACATTTTGAAAATACAATGTTTTGCGATATAAACATCAAAAGCAAGTGAATAAAAAATGGGTGCAACACGAGGACTTTCTAGGAGGTCACCCATCCTAGTACTACTCTCGCCTAAGCACGCTTAACTGCGGAGTTTTGATGGGATCCAGTGCATTAGTGCTTGTATTATTGCAACCGGTAGTACATATCATGCAATCGTAAATATCCTCTTCATCCACTCTTTCAATGTTGATTTTTGAGCTCCAGGTGATAAATAAGAATCCACATGATGTGTGGGACTCGTCTAGATGGTTGAAACATTTTGGATCATCAATGCGATGTGTTTGAGATGGCCGATAAAACGGTTTTGAGGTCGTGATTGCTTCAGCCCGAGAAAAACCACCTCAAGAGTACGTAAACATCAAAATTTGTGGTCGAAAACATTTCCAATCGGCCTTCCACCTATTGATGCGTCAAAGATTTTTGAGAAACCTTTCTGAACTTGTATTGTCGGCTGTGTAGTTCATCGTAGCCTAAAACTTATACCATTTCGAAAATACAATGTTTTGTGAGAGACAAATAAAAAGCGAGTGAATAAAAAAAATACTGCAACAGAAGGACTTCCCAGGAGGTCACCCATCCCAGTACTACTCTCGCCCAAGCACGCTTAACTGCAGAGTTTTTATGGGATCCGGTGTATTAGTGCTGGTATGATCGCACCTGATAGTACATGTCATGCAATCGTAAATATCCTCTTCATCCACTTTTTCACTGTTTCTTTTTCAATCGTAAATATCCTCTTCATGAAATGTTTTGGATCGTTAATGCGATGAGTTTGAGATGGCCGATAAAACGGTTTCGAGGTCCTGATTGCTTATGCTTGATAAAAACGTCCAAAACAGTATCTAAACATCAAAATTTGGAGTCAAAAATATTTCCAATCGGCCTAAGACCTATTGGCGCATCAAAGATCTTTGAGAGAGCTTTTCGAAATGGAATGGTCGGCTGTGTAGTTCATGGCGGTGTGAAACTTATGACATTTCGAAAATACAATGTTTTGCGATATAAACATAAAAAGCAAGTGAATAAAAAATGGGTGCAACACAAGGACTTCCTATGAGGTCACCCATCCCAGTACTAGTCTCGCCCAAGCACGATTAACTTCGGAGTTCTGATGGGATCTAGTGCATTAGTGATTGTATTATCGCATCCGGTAGTACATGTTATCCAATCGTCAATATTCTCTTCATCCACTTTTTCAATGTTTATTTTTGAACTCCATGTGATAAATAATAATCCACACGATGTTTGGGCCTCTTCTAGGTGGTTGAAACATTTTGGATCATCGATGCGATGAGTTTGAGATGGCCGATAAAACAGTTTTGAGGTCGTGATTGCTTCAGCGCGAGAAAAACATCCAAAAGAGTATGTAAACATGAAAATTTGGGGTCGAAAACATTTCCAATCAGTCTTTGACATATTGGCGCGTCAAAGATCTTTGAGACAGCTTTCCGAAATGGTAATTTTGTCTGTGTAGTTCATCGCGGTGTTAAACTTATGGCATTTCAAAAATACAATGCTTTGCGATAGAAACATAAAAAGCGAGTGAATAAAGAAATGGGTGCAACACGAGGACTTCCTAGGAGTTCACGCATTCTAGTACTACTCTTGCCCAAGCACGCTTAACTGCGAAGTTCTGATGGGATCCGATGCATTAGTGCTCGTATGATCTCACCCGGATGTACATGTCACACTACAAGAAAGCTACCAAAATGCGACTGCATTTTGCGACCACATATGTAGTCACAAAATTTGCAACCACATTTGCCATGATTTTGCGACCACTTTGTGACTATGGAGATGTAGTCGCAAAGTGGTCGCAGAAGTGTGACCAAAACCTGTAGTTGCATATTGGTTGCAATACGCAACCATTTAGAGACTGAAATGCGACTGTGTTGCGACTGTTGTATGCAGTCGCTAATCAGTCGCAAAATAGCGACTGATTAGCGACTACATGTGGAAAAACCACATATTGGTCGCATATTGGTCGCTAAAAATGCGACCAATTTGCGACTACATTTTGGAGTGGCTGTTTAGTCACAAAGTGGTGGCAAAATGCCAACATAAAAAACATGTGCGTGTTAGGTATAATGACCTTTAAGTGACTACACTGTTGTAGTCGCAAAGTAGTGCCAATGCAGTGGCAAAGTAGTGGCAAAGTAATGGCAAAATGTTGTATATATATGCCCCATCCCATTCTTTCATTTGTAGAATGGAAGGGAAAAAAATCTTAAAACATGTGGGCAAATTATAATAATTCGAGAGATTGGATGTACAAAATGATTGATAATCAAACAAGAAATATATCGGCGGAAATTGCACAAGGCATGGAGCAGTTCATGAATTTTGCAAGTAGTCAACCAATAGCTCAAAGTAGCGGAGTTATGTTTTTTTGTCCTTTTATTAATTGCAAAAACGATAAATTTATTCTGGGACGGAAAATATGGAGTCATCTATATAGTCGAGGATTTATGCCAAATTATTATATTTGGTATAAACATGGAGAAGAGCTGAATGTTTAGTTAGGGACAAGTAGTCGGGGTGATGTCCAAAGAAATCAGGGAGGTACCCGTGGTAGTACTAGTGACGAAACAGTTGGTACATCCGGCAATAGGTATGTGGAAATGGTGACGGATGCATTTCGTGAGACAACGACTGATGATCAGTACTATTATCAGAATGAAGAAGAATATAATAATGAAGAAGAACGGCCTAATGAAGAAGCACAAAATTTTTACAACATGTTAGAAGTTGCGAAAAATCCATTGTATGATGGTTGTCATGAAGGGCACTCACAATTATCTTTAGCTGCTCGGTTCATAAACATTAAGTCTGATTTTAATCTAACAGAAAAATGTACAGATTCTTGGGCGGAGCTGTTTACAGAGTATTTGCCCCAGGAGAATCAGGCAACGGGTTCATATTATGAAACCAAAAAATTGATGCGAAATTTAGGCCTCCCGTTTTACACAATTGACATGTGTGTTCACAATTGTATGATCTATTAGAAAGAAGATGAGAAATGGGAAACATGCAAATTTTGCAATTCCCCCCGATATAAGCCAAGCGAGGGCAGGACGAGAATACCTTTCAGTCGTATGTGGTACCTATAGGTGATAGACTTAAAAGAATGTATCAAAGCGAGAAAACCGTAGAGGCAATGTGGTGGCACGCAGAGCATGAAGCAGAAGACAGAGAAATGAGTCATCCATCTGATGCCGCAGAGTGGAAAATTTTTCAATATCTACATCCTAGATTTGCTGCTGAATCTCGAAACATTTATCTTGGCTTATGTACTGATGGGTTCAATCCATTTGGGATATCTCGTAATCATTCATTATGGCTGGTGATTATCACTCCATATAACTTGCCACCGGACATGTGTATGAAGAATGAGTATTTGTTTCTAACAATTCTGAATTCGGGGCCAAATCATCTGCGTGCTAGTCTAGATATATTCCTCCGACCTTTGATTGATGGGTTGAAAGAATTATGGTCAATGGGAGTTGATGCATACGATGTATTGTTGAATCAAAATTTCAATCTAAAAGTCGTGTTACTATGGACGATAAGCGATTTTCCCGCTTATGGAATGTTGTCAGGATGGACAACGCATGGAAGACTAGCTTTTCCAATTTGTATGGATGATACGAAGGCATTTCAATTACCAAATGGGAAAAAGACGTGTTGTTTTGATTGTCATGGAAGGTCTCTCAGTAAATTTGGTAAATGTTATTGTTTTCTTAGTAATTGAAATTTGTACAACTTATAATCAAGTAATCAATCTTATATAATTCAATTTATTCACCAAAATCAATAAATTTATGGTTTAGGCTATTATTTGTGACTTATTTGCCACCACTTTGCCATTGCATTGAGAATGTGATAAATTCAGTCACAATTATTATTCGTGGTCGCAAATTTGTCGCAAATTTGCGACTGATTTGCGGCCACAGTTAAATTATTCGAATAAATTAACATGTGGTCGCAAATCAGTGGCAAATTTGCGACTGATTTGCGACCATAGGTTTTTTTCCGAATAAATTACCCATGGTCACAAATCAGTCGCAAATTTGCCTCTGATTTGGGACCACAAGTTTATTTTCGTAGAAATTACCCGTGGTCGCAAATCAGTCGCAAATTTGCAACTGATTTGCGATCACATGTTAATTTATTCGAATAATTTAACCGTGGTCGCAAATCAGTCGTAAATTTGAAAATATTTGCGACCACCATTAATTTGGTGGGAGTTGAAAATCCGAAAACTTTCAAACTGCCACCAAATTAAATAGTGGTTGCAAATCAGTTGTAAATTTGCGACTGATTTGCAACCACGTCATTAATTTAGAATTTTGACAAAATTCTATAAATACTCGATGGTTTTCCCTCATTTTCACACTTCTAACATTTTTACCTTCTATAACCTCTCTAAACACTTATAAAACCTCTCATAATCCAAAAAATCCAATCAATCAAATGGCAAGTAGCGGTAGATCGATGAGAGGTCGTGAAACACGATCTATCGTCTTCTGGCCGTGGTACCTCTTTGGCCTCCTCGAACCCTCACCCGCCGCTAATAGAGCGGCATCCCGCCTCCCTCCCCAATATATGTTTACCCCTCATTTCATTCCTGAAACCCAAACTTCTCCACGGTTTCAAGAATCGGACGAACATGAGGAGGAAGATATTCTCGAATGCGAAACGGGAACGGAGGAACAAACTATCACTCTTGATAGTTTGTTACAAACTCCGGGGCGCGACCAATATCTGAGAGTGTTGTCTCCACTACCCGCACCAAATACAACGTGGTATTGAAATTTTTTTTCTTTTTAATTGTTTATTTATAAATCATTATTAAAATTTATTAGTATTATTATGAAATTTAAATTTTTTATATAATAAAAATATTAGGTTTGCCGCGATAAAGGGGCTATTACCCGCCAAATTTCAAAAATTTTAAAAAATAAATTTGATGGCCCCTACTACAGTTGGACGGTCGTATTTGCTGAAAGGCAGGTAAAATATTTCATTGAGTTTGGGGTAAGTAAATTTTTTTTTTATTTTTATAAAATTTAAATAATACTTATTTATATTTTATTATTTAATTCAAAGCAATTATACACCTGGGATCGTATAATCACCCCGGTGTTACGAAAAAAGTTCGATACCGTCTGTGTAAGATTGATGAAAGGGATGGTGAGCACGGTTCATACAACCGACAAACGTCCCCGATGGATTTCCCCGAGTCTGTTGAAAATTATGACATACTATTGGGGAACAGAAACGTCTAATGAGAGGAGTAGCAAATCCTCTAATATCAGCAACTCCTCTCAGGATGGCCTTGGCCCGCATAATCATTTGTCGGGGTAAAAATCCTACATCCAGATCCAGCAGGAAATGGTAAGTAATTTAAAATATTTAAATTTAATTAAAAAATTTATTATTATTTAATTAAAAATTATTTCAATATATGTGTAGGAAAATAATTTGGGACGACCTGACTCAATAGGTGAGGTTTTTATAAAGACTCACACTAGAACGGATGGTTCGTATGTCGATTTGAAAGCAAAACAAAACTGTGAAGCATACGAGCGTAACATCCAAGAGAAGATGGCGATCTTGGAGGTCGATCCAACAGAAACGTCATACTGTACTTCCTGTCCAGTTGAGCTGACTATAGAAGAGAAGAATGAGATCTTCATTCAGGTAAGAAAATTTTATTTTTTTAATTTTTTATTTATACAAAATTATTTATATTTATTCTATTTATTTTATTTAGTATTTTATTTTTATTTTATTTATTCTGTAGTCTTCCGTTGCAGATGACCGAGGTCGTCTTTATGGACATGGTAGCCTGAACCGTGTCCACGGGTTGGGTAGGCGTAGTGGGTTGCAATCAAGTACCGCAGACTACGTTATGCTTCAAGACCAACTTCTAGCCGCGCAGCGCAAAATCAAAGAGTAAAACACAATCAACATGCGTAATGCAGAACAAAACGCGCTTACTGTACAACAAAATGCACAAATTTTGGAAGTAAATCGCAAGATGCAAGAAGAGCATAAAGAAAACGAAAAGAAGATCTACAACTTGGAGATCCTACTCGGGTATTTTCAATGGATGGATCTCGCATTTGCCTCCTTTATGCGGGATAAAGATTGCGTAGGGGAACCGTCGACGGCTCCGATCCCATTCTCGCCTTCGGATTTTCAATTTCCACCACCGGAGAATTAGTTTTATTGTCTTTTTTGTAAATTGAATTTCAATTAATAAAAATTATATTTTTAATTTTTAATTTCTTTTTATTTAATAAAATAGTTAATTAATAATTTAATTATAATTTAAATAATATTATAGATTACAAAAAATTAATTAAAAAAATATTTTATATTTAATATTATATTTTATATTTATTATAAATTAATAATTAATAATAATAATTAATTTTTTTCAAAAATAATAATTAATTAAAATATTTTGAAATTAAAATTAAAATTATTATTAAAAAATAATAATTTTTAATTTTAATTTCCGAATATTTTAATTAATTATTATTTTAAAAAAAAAAATCTAATTCCGTTGTAGTCGCAAATCAGTCCTAAATCAGTCTCAATTTTTCGGGACCGATTTGCGACTACGTGATTTTTTTCGAATATTTTATAATCAGTCGCAAATCAGTCGCAATAATTGCGACTAATTTGCGACTCCGTGTAATTTGTAGTCGCCAATCATGCATAAAATTTTGTGACTGATTTGCGAGCACATGAACCTTTGCAGTCGCAAATCAGTCACAAAATTTTGTGACTGATTTGCGACCACATGAACCTCAGTCGCGAAATTGCGACTGATTTGCGACAACTAATATTTGCGACTAAGAATTTGTGACTACATTGCGACCACGTGCGTGGTCGCAATTTCGATGTTTTCTTGTATTTTCATGCAATCGTAAATATCCTTTTCATCCACTTTTTCAATGTTTCTTTTTGAGCTCCACGTGATAAAGAAGAATCCACACGATGTGTGGGCCTCGTCTAGATGGACGTTTTGGATTGTCGATGCGATGAGTTTGAGATGGCCGATAAAACGGTTTCGAGGTCATGATTGCTTCTGCCCGATAAAAACATGCGAAAGAGTATATAAACATCAAAATTTGGAGTAAAACAAAATTCCCAATCGGTCTTCGACCTATTGGCGTGTCAAACATCTTTGAGAGACCTTTCCAGACTGGTGTTGTCGGCTGTGTAGTTCATCGCGGTGTGAAACTTATGACATTTCAAAAATACAATGTTTTGCGATAGAAATATAAAAAGCGAGTGAATAAAAAAAGGGGTGCAACATGAGGATTTCCCAGGAGGTCACCCATTCCAGTACTACTCTCGTCCAACCACGCTTAACTACGGAGTTCTGATGGGATCCGGTGCATTAGTGATAGTATGATCGCACCCAGTAGTATATGTCATGCAATTGTAAATATCCTCCTCATCTACTTTATCAATGTTTCTTTTTGAGCTCCACGTGATGAAGAAAAATCCATACGATGTGTGGGCTTTGTCTAGATGGTTGAAACATTTTGGATAGTCGATGCGATGAGTTTGAGATGGCCGATAAAATGGTTTCGAGGTCTTGTTTGCTTTTGCTCGATAAAAACGTGCGAAAGAGTATCTAAACATCAAAATTTGGAGTCAAAAACATTTTCAATCGGTGTTCGACGTATTTGCACGTCAAAGATCTTTGAGAGACGTTTCCGAACTAGTGTTGTTAGTTGTGTAGTTCATCGCGTTGTGAAACTTATGGTATTTCAAAAATACAATGTTTTGCGATAGAAACATAAAAAACGAGTGAATAAAAAAAGGGGGGAACCACGAAGACTTCCCAGGAGGTCATCCATCCCAGTACTACTCTTGCCTAAGCATGCTTAACTACGGAGTTCTGATGGGATCTGGTGCATTAGTGCTGGTATGATCGCACCCGGTAGTACATGTCATGCAATCTATATATCCTCTTCATCCACTTTCTCAAAGTTTTCGCGATAAAGAAGAATCCACACGATGTGTGGGGCTCTTTTAGATGGTTGAAACTATTTGGATTGTCGATACGATGAGTTTGAGATGGCCGATAAAACGGTTTCGAGGTCGTGATTGCTTTTGCATGATTAAAACTTGCGAAAGAGTATCTAAACATCCAAATTTGGAGTCGAGATCATTTCCAATCGGTCTTTGACCTTTTGGCACGTCAAAGATCTTTGAGAAAACTTTCCGAAATGGTATTGTTGGTTGTCTAGTTCATCGCGGTGTGAAACTTTTGGCATTTCGAAAATACAATGTTTTGCGATCGAAAGATAAAAAGTGATTGAATAAAAAAAGTTGTGCAACAGGAGGACATCCTAGGAGGTCACCCATCCCAGTACTACTCTCGCCCAATCACGCTTAATTGCGGAGTTCTTATGGGATCCTGTGCATGAGTGCTGGTCTGATTGCACCCGGTAGTAAATGTCAAACAATCATAAATATCCTCTTCATCCACTTTTACACTGTTTCTTTTTGAGCTCCACGTGATAAAGAGGAATCCACACGATGTGTGGGCCGGGTCTTGTTGAAACGTTTCAGATAGTCGATGCGATGAGTTTGAGATGGCCGATAAAACAGTTTCGAGGTCATGATTGCTTTTTCCCGATAAAAACATGTGAAATAGTATCTAAAAATCAAAATTTGGAGTGGAAAACATTTCCAATTGGTCTTCGTCCTATTGGCGCGTCAAAGATCCTTAAGAGACCTTTCGGAACAGGTATTCTCGGTTGTGTAGTTCATCGCGGTGTGAAACTTATGGCATTTTGAAAATACAATATTTTGCAATAGAAACATAAAAAGCGAGTGAATAAAAAAAGAGGTGCAACACGACGACTTCCCCGGAGGTCACCCATCCCTGTACTACTCTTCGCCAAACATGCTTAACTGTGGAGATCTGATGGGATACGGTGCATTAGTGCTGGTGTGATCGCACCCGATAGTACATCTCATGCAATCTAAATATCCTTTTCATCCACTTTTTCAATGTTTCTTTTTGAGCTCCACGTAATAAAGAAGAATCCACACAATGTGTTGACCTCGTCGAGATGGTTGAAACGTTTTGGATCGTCAATGCGCTGAATTTGAGATGGCCGATAAAACGGTTTTGAGGTCATGATTGCTTCTGCCCGACAAAAACGTCCGACAGAGTATCTAAACATCAAAATTTGGACTCGAAAACATTTTGAATCGGTCTTTGACCAATTGCCACGTCCAATATCTTTGAGAGACCTTTTCAATCTAGTGTTGTCGGCTGTGTAGTTCAACGCGCTGTGGAAACTTATAGAATTTCGAGAATACAATGTTTTGCGATAGAAACATAAAAAAGCGAGTGAATAGAAAAAGGAGTGCAACACGAGGACTTCCCAGTAGGTCACCCATCCCAGTATGAATCTCGTCCAATCAAGCTTAACTACAGAGTTATGATGGGATACGGTGCATTAGTGCTGGTATAATCGCACCCGGTATTACATGTCATGCAATCATAAATATCCTCTTCATCCACTTTTTCAATGTTTCTTTTTGAGCTCCACGTGATAAAGAAGAATCCACATGATGTAAGGGCCCCGTCTAGATGGTTGAAGTATTTTGGATCGTCGATGAGATGAGTTTGAGATGGCCGATAAAACGGTTTCAAGATTGTGATTGTTTCGACCCGATAAAATCGTGCGAAAGAGTATCTAAGCATCAAAATTTGGAGTCAAAAACATTTTCAATCTGCCTTTGACCTATTGGCACGCCAAAGATCTTTGACAGAGCTTTCCAAAATGGTATTGTCGGTTGTATAGTTCATCGCGGTGTGAAACTTATGGCATATTGGAAATACAATGTTTTGCGATACAAACATAAAAAGCGAGTGAATAAAAAAATTGGTGCAACACGAGGACTTCCCACTAGGTCAGCCATTCCACTACTACTCTCGCCCAAGCATGCTTAACTGTGGAGTTTTGACGGGATCTGATACATTAGTGCTAGTATGATCTCACCCAGTAGTACATGTCATGCAATCATAAATATCCTCTTCATCCACTTTTTCAATGTTTCTTTTTCAGCTCCATATGATAAAGAAGAATCCACACGATGTGTGGGCCTAGTCTAGTAGTTGAAACGTTTTGGATCATCGATGCGATGAATTTCAGATGGGCGATAAAACGGTTTCGAGATCATGATTGCTTCTGCCCGATAAAAACGTGCACAAGGGAATCGAAACATCAAAATTTGGAGTCGAAATCATTTCCAATCGGTTTTTGACCTATTGGCGCGTGAAATATCTTTGAGAGAGCTTTCTGAAATGCTATTTTCGGCTGTGTAGTTCATCGCGGTATGAAACTTATGGCATTTTGAAAATACAATGTTTTGCGATAGAAACATAAAAATCAAGTGAATAAAAAAGTGGTGCAACACAAGGACTTCCCAGGAGGTCACCCATCCCATTACTACTCTCGCCCAAGCACACTTAACTGCGGAATTTTGATGGGATCTGATGCGTTAGTGTTGGTACGATCGCACACGATAGTACATGTCATGCAATCGTAAATATCCTCTTCATCCACATTTTCAATGTTTCATTTTGAGCTCCACTTGATAAAGAAGAATCCACACGATGTGTGGGCCTCATCTTTTTGAAACGCTTTGTATCGTTGATGCGATGAATTTAAGATGGCCGGTAAAACGGTTTCGAGGTCGTGATTTCTTATGCTCGATAAAAACATGTGAAAGAGTATCTAAAGATCAAAATTTGGAGTCAAAAACATTTCCAATCGGTCTTTGACCGATTGGCGCGACAAAGATCTTTGAGAGACCTGTCAGAACTGGTACAATGGGCTGTGTAGTTCACTGTGGTGTTAAATTTATGGCATTTCGAAAATACAATGTATTGCGATAGAAACCAAAAAAGAGAGTAATTAAAAAAAGGGGTGCAACATGAGGACTTCCCCGGAGGTCACCCATCCTAGTACTACTCTCGCCCAAGCACGGTTAACTGCATAGTTCTGTTGGGATCCGGTGCATTAGTGCTGGTATGATCGCACCCGATAGTACATGTCATGCAATCGTAAATATCCTCTTTATCCACTTTTTCAATGTTTCTTTTTGAGCTCCACGTGATAAAGAAGAATCCACACGATGTGTGGGACTCGTCTAGATGGTTGAAACGTTTTTGGATTGTCGATGCGATGAGTTTGAGATGGCCTATAAAACTATTTCGATGTTGTGATTGCTTCTGCCCAATAAAAACATCCCAAAGAGTATCTAAACATCAAAATTTGAAGTTGACAACATTTCTAATCGGTCTTCAACCTATTGGCACGTCAAAGATCTTTGAGAGTGCTTTCCTAAATGTTATTGTCGGATGTGTGGTTCATCGCGGTGTGAAAGTTATGGCATTTCGAAAATACAATGTTTGCCGATAGAAACATAAAAATCTAGTGAATAAAAAAAGTGGTGCAACCCAAGGATTTCCGAGGAGGTCACCCATCCTATTACTACTCTCGCCCAAGCATGTTTAACTGTTGATGGGATCTGGTGCGTTAGTGCTGGTATGATCACACCTAGTATCACATGTCATGCAATCGTAAATATTCCTTCATCCACTTTTTCAATGTTTCGTTTTGAGCTCCATGTGATAAGAAGAATCCACACATTGTGTGGGCCTCATCTTGTTGAAACGTTTTGGATCGCCGATGTGATGAGTTTAAGATGGCCAATAAAACGATTTCGAGGTCGTGATTGCTTCTGCCCAATAAAAACGTGCAAAAGAGTATCTAAACATCAAAAGTTGGAGTCAAAAACATTTCCAATCGGTCTTCAACCTATTGGTGCGTCAAAGATCTTTGAGAGACCTTTCGGAATTGGTACAGTCGGTTGTGTAGTTCATTGTAGTGTTAAACTTATGACATTTTGAAAATACAATGTTTTGCGATAGAAACAGAAGAAGCGAGTGAATAAAAAAAGGGGTGCAACACGAGGACTTTCCACGAGGTCACCCATCCCAATCCTACTCTCGCCCAAGCATGTTTAACTGCAGAGTTCTTCTTGGATCCGCTGCATTAGTGATAGTATGATCGTACCCAAAAGTACATGTCTTGCAATCGTAAATATCCTATTTATCCAGTTTTTCAATATTTTTTTAGCTCCACGTGATAAAGAAGAATCCACACGATGTGTGGGCCTCGTCTAGATGGTTAAAACGTTTTGGATCGTCGATGTGATGAGTTTGAGATGGCTGATAAAATGATTTCGAGGTCGTTATTGCTTTTGCCCGATAAAAATGATAGAAAGAGTATATAAACATCAAAATTTTAAGTCGAAAACATTTCCAATCAGACTTCAGCCTATTGGCGCGTCAAAGACCTTTGAGAGAGCTTTCCAAAATGCTATTGTCGTCTGTGTAGTTCATCGCGGTGTGAAACCTAGGGCATTTCGAAAATACATTGTTTTGTGATAGACAAGTAAAAAGCGACTCAATTAAAAAAGGGGTGCAACACGAGGAATTCCAAGCAGGTCACCCATCCCAGTCCTACTCTCGCCCAAGCACGCTTGACTGCAAAGTTATGTTGGGATTCGGTGCATTAGTGCTGGTATGATTGCACCCGATAATACATGTGTAATCGTAAATATCCTCTTCCTCCACTTTTTCAATGTTTCTTTTTGAGCTCCACGTGATAAAGAAGAATCCACACGATGTGTGGGCCTCGTCTAGATGGTTGGAACGTTTTGGATTGTCGATGCGATGAGATTGAGATGGCCGATAAAACGATTTCGAGGTCCTGATTGCTTCTGCCCAATAAAAACGTGTGAAAGAGTACCTAAGTATTAAAATTTGAAGTTGAAAACATTTCGAATCGGTCTTCAACCTATTGGTGCATCAAACATCTTTGAGAGACCTTTCCAAAATGCTATTGTCGGCTGTGCAGTTCATCGCGGTGTGAAACTTATGGCATTTCGAAAATACAATGTTTGCCAATAGAAACATAAAAACCTAGTGAATGAAAAAAGTGGCGCAACACAAGCATTTCCCAGGAGGTCACCCATCCCAGTACTACTCTCGCCCAAGCACGTTTAACTGTGGAATTTTGATGGGATCCGGTGCGTTAGTGCTGGTATGATCGCACCCGGTAGTACATGTGATGCAATCGTAAATATCCTCTTCATCCGCGTTTTCAATGTTTCGTTTTGAGCTCCACGTGATAAAGAACAATCCACACGATGTGTGGGCCTCATCTTGTTGAAACGTTCTGGATCGTCGATGCGATGAGTTTGACATGGCCGATAAAACGGTTTCGAGGTCGTGAATGCTTCTACCCAATAAAAACGTGCAAAAAAGTATCTAATCATCAAAATTTGGAGTCAAAACCATTTCCAATTGGTCTTCGACCTATTGGCATGTCAAAGATCTTTGATAGACCTTTCGGAACTGGTACAGTCGGCTGTGTAATTCATTGCAGTGTTAAATTTGTGTCATTTTGAAAATACAATATTTTGCGATAGAAACCAAAAAAGCGAGTGAATAAAAGAAGGGGTTCGAGATGCGATGAGTTTGAGATGGCCGATAAAACGGTTTTGAGGTTGTGTTGGCTTTTGCTCGAGAAAAACGACCGAAAGAGTATCTAACCATCAAAATTTGGGGTAAAAAATATTTCCAATCGGACGTCGACCTATTGGCGCGTCAAAGATCTCTTTGAGAGAACTTTTCGAAATGGTATTGTCGGCTGTGTAGTTCATCGGGTTGTGAAATTTATGGTATTTCGAAAATACAATGTTTTGCGAATGACAAATAAAAAGTGAGTGAATAAAAAAGGTGCGCAACACGAGGACTTCCTAGGAAGTCATTCATACTACTCTCGCCCAAGCACGCTTAACTGCAGAATTCATATGTGATCCGGTGCATTAGTTCTGGTATGATCGCACCCGCTAGTACATGTCATGCAATCGTAAATATCCTCTTCATCCACTTTTGCAATGTTTCTTCTTGAGCTCCACGTGATAAAGAAGAATCCACGCGATGTGTGGGCCTCTTCTAGATGGTTGAAACGTTTTGGATCATAAATGCGATGAGTTTTAGATGGGCGAGAAAACGGTTTCGAGGTCATGATTCCTTCTGCTCGAGAAAAACGTCCAAAAGAGTATCTAAACATCAAAATTTATGGTCAAAAACATTTCCAATCGGTCATCGACCAATTGGCCCGTCAAAGATCTTTGAAAGAGCTTTCCAAAATGGTTTTGTTGGCTGTGTAGTTCATCGCGGTGTGAGACCTATGGCATTTTTAAAATACATTGTTTTGCAATAGACAAATAAAAAGCGAGTTAATAAAAAAAGGGATGCAAAACAAGGAATTATCAGGAGATCACCCATCCCAGTACTACTCTAGCCCAAGCACGCTTGACTACGAAGTTCTGATGGGATCCGGTGCATTAGTGCTGGTATGATTGCACCCGGTAGTACATGTCAAGCAATCATAAATATCCTCTTCATCCACGTTTTCAATGTTTCTTCTTGAGCTCCAAATGATAAAGAATAATTGAAACTTTTTGGATCACCAATGCGTGGGCCTCGTCTATATGGTTGAAATGTTTTGGATCATCAATCTGATGACTTTGAGATGGCCGATAAAACGGTTTTGAGGTCGTGATTGCTTCTACCCGAGAAAAAAAATCCGAAAGAGTATCTAAGCATCAAAATTTGGGGACGAAAATATTTCCAATCGGTCTTTGACCTATTCGTACATCAAAGATCTTTGACAGAGCTTTCCGAAATGGTATTGTTGGCTATGTAGTTCATCGTTGTGTGAAACCTATGGCATTTCGAAAATACAATGTTTTGCGATACACAAATAAAAAGCGAATGAATAAAAAAAGGAGTGCAACACGAGGACTTCCCTAGAGGTCACCTATCCCAGTACTACTCTTGCCTAAGCATGCTTAACTATAGAGTTCTGATGGGATCCGGTGCATTAGTGCTGCTATGATCGCACCCGGTAGTACATGTCATCCATAATCGTAAATATCCTCTTCATCCACTTTTTCAATGTTTCTTTTTGAACTCCACGTGATAAAAAAGAATCCACAGGATGTGTGGGCCTCGTCTAGATGGTTGAAATGTTTTGGATCGTCGATGTGATGAGTTTGAGATGGTCGATAAAATAGTTTCGAGGTCGTGATTGCTTATTCATGAGAAAAACGTCAGAAAGAGAATCTAAACTTCAGAATTTATGGTCAAAAACAATTCCAATCGGTCGTTGACCTAATGGCGCGTCAAAGATCCTTGAGAGAGCTTTCCGAAATACTATTGTCGGTTGTGAAGTTCACCGCTGATGCGAACCTCTCAAGGAATGCACTTCTGGATGCGGTTGAGATAGGCTTTACAATAGAATGAATCAAAATTCAATATGTTCAAAGGTTGTGTATTGAAGGGTCACAACCCCTTGATGACGCCAATTTGGACCTTTTTCAAGTGAACTCCTTTTGATTTTAAGCAACAAATCGGGCTGGTTGTAATGTGATTCATTTGCCTCATTAAAAACCTTACCAAGAAACCCAATGGGAGAAAACTTGGTTAAGGGAAAAAGAGTACAAATGGATCGCATACCCATTTGTATGCTGTCTTGAGCTTGCACTAAAATCAGAGTGCTTTTAGGAACTTCTCCATTCAAGCTCAAGTGAATTGTTGTGCATTCTCCTTGTTGAGCATGCTGCTGATTGCCTCTTTGAGTTTCTTGGCCTTTGCTCGGTTTGGTCTTGGCTGGCCGCTTCTTGGTTTGGCTTGGATTCATGAAGATACACCCATGTATCCTTTTGTGCGTATTTGGCCGCCTTTGTGTTCCTTGGGCCGGCCCCGGGCCGGGCAGTTGGCCGGGGGTTATACCAAAATGATGTAAGATTGAGTATCAATCTTACAAGCGGTACAGCGGTGACTCGCAAGGCCTAGAATCTCTCTTGGCTTAAGCGGGAAAGGGAACTAAAAGGAGGGGGTTTTGATCGAATCACACACAAAGGTGAACCAAGGGAGTTTGAATCTCTCAAACTAACCTGGTCGTGGCTTCAATAGAAAGGAAGTGAATCACAGACTTAGTTTCTAAAGAATAAGAACAAGTTCAAAGACAAGGCTTTGAAGAAAATACTTCGTATTCAACTTTTATTTCAATGGTGGTCTTCTTGATCTTTGTTGAATCCTTGCTTTATTAGACTTGTTTCAACAACCTTTGGCAAAGACAAGTGCATTATGCTAGTACTGGAAATTTCAAATTGAAGCTCCTTTATTGCCTTAACACTTTTAGGCTTAACATTTTCGTGTTCTACTTGTAAGCTTGTTATTAGTTTTCTAGTTGGGCATGTCTTAGCAAAGTGTCCTATTTCTTGACATCTATAGCATATAATTTCATCTGTTTTCACATTGTTAGAGGACTTACCTGGCGTTTCCTTGACGTGTATTCCAAGCAATGGCTTTGATGGTTTCATGTGTGCTATGGCTTGAGGCTTTTGAACTTGCTGGTCAATTTTTGGTTTGACCATCGGCTTAGCTACCTTTTGTCCTTCTAAGGTGTTTGAAAACACGTTGTTATGCTCAGAGCAGTAGGCAAGCTTGGGCTTATGAAAGGGCTGCATGTTTGGTGTAGACATCTCACTCCTTGATGTTGTTGGGTGCATAGGTTGTGTGGTGATGTTTCTGCGTGTTTGGTACTTCTTCACAAACTCCCTATACATTCGTGCCTTAAGGTCTCCCCAATCAAGGACTGGTTTGTTGTAGAAGGTCCGTGCATTTTCCTTCAACCACCAATTGTAGGAATCTCCAACGAGCATATCAACGGCATATGAAAGCTTCTCTTCTTTGGGGATGTTGTTTGAGCGCAGCCATTGTTTCATGTTGGTTTCCCATCGGAGGTATTCATCTGGGTCCTTCTTATAACCTGAAAAGGTTAGAGATTTGGAATTGTAAATATATACCTTACTAGTTCGATTTCTATCTAGTTGGAGTGGAATAGGTTGCCACTCGGCTTGACACAACGAAGTGGCGAGGTGTGATTGTCTTTGGCCAGCTTCTGTCAGTGGAATAGTAGTCTGGTGGCTCTGGTTCGAGTTCTTCACCTTCTGTTTCATTGTCAAAATCATATTCTGAATAGTATTAATGCCATGTCTCATATCCATTAGAATCATCTACATCGGACAAGTCCGGTGGTTCTAGTTCAAGGTTTTCTCCATCTGATTCTTCCCTACAATCAGTCTCCAAATATTCTTGATTCCATGACTCATCTACATACTCACACTCGCTGGTGCTTAGGCATTGATCATAGTCGTTGTCTAGACTACAATCAGTTTGTGGTATGCTCATGGTGTCTTCTTCTTCATCATAGTGCTCCATCATTAAATTTAGTGCCTTGCACGACAAAAAGAAGAGATATCAGGCCCAAATCAACAAATAAGGAAAGTACACTCTAGTGAATATATGATTTCAACACATAAGTAGTAGTAAAAGGAAAATCGATACAAGTAAATATTTTGAGGTTTTTGTTTTTATTTCTTTTGGAAACTAACTTTCAAGAAAACTAAAAGACAAATTTTTTTTGGTTTTTGATATTGTAAATTAATTTAGGACGAAGAAACAATATTCTATGAATCTTTTTTTTTTAACTTTACTAGTAACAAAATTCGAAAATAACAAAATGAGTGATGCTTATGTTTTTGGTTTTTCTCTTATGATGAATGAAATTAAGTAAACATGAAATACAATTTTTTTGAGTTGGTTTTAGATTTATATGAGAGTAGACAAAAAGAGACAACAAAAATCAACAAGAAACAATGCAAATGAAGAATAAGAACAAATATATTTTTTTGGTTTTTCGATAAGATGTAAATAACAAAATGCTAAACAAAATCATAAAAGATAAAGGATAAAGGTTGGATGAACACAACCTGGGATATGAGCTTTTAGCTCTGATACCAAATGATGTAAGATTGAATATCAATCTCACAAGCGGTACGGCCGTGACTCGCAAGACCGAGAATCTCTCTTGGCTTAAGCGGGCAAGGGAACTAAAAGGAGGGAGTTTTGATCGAATCACACGATCAAAGGTGAACCAAGGGATTTTGAATCTCTCAAACTAACCTGTTTGTGGCTTCAATAGAAAGAAAGTGAATCACACACTTTATTCCTAAAGAACAAGAACAAGACTCAAAGACAAGGCTTTGAAGAAAATACTTTGTATTAAAATTTAATTTCAATGGTGGTCTATCTTTACAATGAGGTCGTGCTTAGCTTATATATGCTCCTAGCAACGGTCCTAATCCTAAAAAGGAAAACACGAAATCATACATTTATAATATATGGCTGTTGGCCATTAATGTCTAGTTTAACCAACAAGGAAAGTGTAGATTCTTGTATCTTGAGAGCTTTGGGGCGAATGTAAGGTGTCTAGGTACATCCTGGATTCTTTGGAAAGTCTTTAATACGTGCCCAAGTTGTAAGGAATAGAGATATTGCAATCTGAACACATTAAGTGCACTTCGGTCCATATATGGCAAGTCTTGGAGGAAAGGGATTCGCCTGATCCTCTATTGGCTGGTACATGGTACGTTGATTTTGGGCTTCCTTAGGGCCTTAATAATATCTCATGGACGCCATGTTTTGGTTTCCAAGTGATTAAACCAGTTGGTCATCTCACTTACCATAAACGGCTCCAATCGGTTCATTTGAAGGCACGGATGGACCCGCCTGGTCAAAGGCGTATTTGCATTTCTAGAAGTTCTTAAGGGAGCTCCTAGAAGTACAAAAAAGGCTCCTGGTCGCCAAAGAAACATTTGGAGATTTTCATATAAGGAAAGTTCCAAATATGGTAAGTTTCGAAAACTCCAACTTGATGTAGGGTGCATGACTTGATCTGGCCTGGTTTGGGGTGAGCTCCATGTCGCCGCGTGTCCTCTGTGAGTCAGGATTATAGGCCAGGTTTGGTCTTGGTTGGCCGCTTCTTGGTTTGGCTTGGATTCATGAAGATACACCCATGTATCCTTTTGTGCGTATTTGGCCGCCTTTGTGTTCCTTGGGCCGGCCGGGCCGGGCAGTTGGCCGGGGGTTATGCCGATGACCTCATCATACAAGCGGATAGGGGTTTTTGGGTTGGTATTGGGTGGAAGGGTGAGGTGAACCACACGAGGGGTGATGAACCTCGTGATAAATCACAATCTTAGAGCTAGGAGAGCTGGTCTCGACTAGGTTCTAAGCGCACAAGTCTTATAAAGAGAAAAGCTTGTAGAAGAAAATTCGCACTTTATTAATTATCAAAAAGGTTGTCGAACTACAATGCTGGAAGGAGCCTTATTAATATGCTCGACAACTTGACCTTCTAGGGTCGACTCAAAGAAAGAAAAGGAAAATTTACAAAAGTGCACAAATGGAAAACGTACAAAAGTGCACAAATGGAAAACGTACAAAAGTGCATAACCGAAAAAGGACCTATTCCTAAAATGTCTTTGACTCAAAAATGTAAACAATCTAGATCCTACCCTGCAAAACAGAAAGAGGCAAATATTCGAATTGAAAACTTACCTTTCTTACCTCACGGCCAATAAATGGAAAGAGGCCGTCCTTGTGGCACGCACGCGCCTTGCTCCTAGTCTTCGACTTGGAGCAGGGTTAGGAATCTTTGGGCCCTGACCTCTCTTGCCACTAAAGCCAAAGTCTCTGAAGTCCCTTGCATTTTTGAGAAGCCTTTGGACTCTTCTTTGCACTTCTGGCCCACTGTCCTTTGTCGGTCACCCTCTAGGAGCTTGTCGACCCATAAGCTGAATTTGTGGAAGCGTGCTCTTGATCTGCTCCTTGTCATTGCTCCTGGTGGCACCACTGGTGTAGAGACATCCTCTAGATGCATGTCCTGAAGCTGGTAGCTCATATGGTCCGAGTCTCCTTGTGTAGATGCTGAAATGCCCGTGTACTCGGCTGGATCGGCTGTACTGGCTGGACTGTGCGAGGTGCTTGCCGGAATGTCTTCTGTACCGGCCAAATTGATCCCGGAGCTGGCGGCATCACCAATAGGGCCAGCAGTGTCATCCACGTCGCCACCAGTTGGGCCGGAGGTTTGGGCCTCTCCGCCGGCAATGCTGATCGGTCCGGTCCTGTTGGTCGAGGGTCCGGCGGTACCGCTTGGGCCGGCAGACGTGCCAAATTGCCCGGCTGTCTCGGGCAAGCTCCCTGGTCGGCCAGTCTGGTCTCCTGGCCGGCCATATGACCTGATGTCCCTATCACAACGCCTTGATGACGCCAATTTGGACCTTTTTTAAGTGAACTCCTTTTGATTTTAAGCAACAATCGGGCTGGTTGTAATGTGATTCATTTGCCTCATTAAAAACCTTACCAAGAAACCCAGTGGGAGAAAACTTGGTTAAGGGAAAAAGAGTACAAATGGATCGCATACCCATTTGTATGCTGTCTTGAGCTTGTACTAAAATCAGAGTGCTTTTAGGCACTTCTCCATTCAAGCTCAAGTGAATTTGTTGTGCATTCTCCTTGTTGAGCATGCTGCTCATTGCCTCTTTGAGTTTCTTGGCCTTTGCTCGGGTTAATGGTCCAGCTGGTAGTGCAACAGCTTCTTCATGTTCCACTGGTTCATTCCTATCCATGAGCTTCTCCTTTTGTGTGCTTTCCATGCTCGTATCATCCCCCTCCTCTTGAAAAGGATTTGACCTCAAATTTGGTTCATCTGCAATGAAAGGCACAAGATCAGAAACATTGAAGTTTGAACTCACATTATACTTACCTTGAAGATCAATTTTGTAGGCGTTGTTGCTGATCTTCTGAACTTTCTTGAGGGTGGCTCCTCCAAGCTTCTCACTAAAATAGGCTATAGGTTTCTTATCCTGCATCAAAACAGCTCCAATACCTATACCAGAAGCATCACATTTTATCTCAAAGGTTTTAAGAAAATTAGGTAAAGATAGAAGAGGTACATGTGTAAGCTTTTCGTTCAAAGCTTGGAATGAGCTTTCTTGAGCTTCTCCCCATTTGAATCCTATGTCTTTCTTGATTACTTCAGTAACTGGGGCAGCAATAGTGCTAAAATCCTTGACAAAGCGTCTATATAAGCCAGCTAGCCCATGGAAACTTCTCACTTCTCCTACTGTTTTTGGATTTGGCCATTCCTTAATAGCTTTGACCTTTTCCTCATCAACCTTAATACAATCTGCACTTATAACAAAGCCTAAAAACACAATGTTATCTGTACAAAAAGTGCATTTATTAAGATTGACATATAGTTTTTCTTTTTTAAGAACACTTAGAACCAATGTCAAATGACTAGCATGCTCTTCTAGATTATTGCTGTAGATTAAGATGTCATCAAAGTATACTACAACAAAGACTCCTATGAATGCTCTAAGAATATGATTCATCAACCTCATGAAAGTACTAGGTGCATTTGTTAACCCAAATGGCATGACTAACCATTCATATAACCCATGCGCGTTTTAAATGCAGTTTTCCATTCATCCCCTTCTTTCATGCGTATTTGATTGTACCCACTCTTAAGATCTATCTTAGAAAAGATTCTGGAACAATGCAACTCATCAAACATGTCATCTAACCTAGGGATTGGATGGCGATACTTTACCGTAATGTTGTTGATTGCTCTACAATCAACACACATGCGCTAGCTGCCATCTTTCTTTGGCACAAGTAGAACTGGCACAGCACAAGGACTCATGCTCTCCCTGATGTAGCCCTTCTCCATTAGCTCATTAACTTGTCTTTGCAGCTCCTTAGTCTCAACGGGATCGGTTCTATAAGCTGGTCTATTTGGTAGTTAGGCTCCAGGTACAAAATCAACCTGATGTTCAATGCCTCTAATGGGTGGTAGCCCGTTTGGATTGTCTTCTGGAAAGACATCTTCATAATCCTGCAAAATAGAAGTCACTTCACTCGGTAATACCGGTGCAATGTTAGTTAAGCTCATGAGAGCTTCCTTATAGATGAACAAAAGAACAGGTTGTTGTGAGAAGAGAGCCTTCTTAACTCTACCAGTTCTCACAAAGAAACTTGAGTGCTTCTTGTTCTTGTTCTCACAGCCTCTGCACTTTTGGTGCTTATGGTTTCCTTTGAAGTCCCAGCTGTTTTCCTTTGCTCCAACACAAGCTGATCTTGGTACACCTCTTGTGGTGTCATAGGAACAAGTGTGATCTTCTTACCTTTATGTTCAAACGAGTGTTGGTTGGTGTAATCATCATGAATGACCTTTTGATCAAATTGCCATGGTCTTCCAAGCAGAATGTGACCAGCCTCCATTGGTAAAACATTACAATGGATCTCATCTTGGTACTTTCCAATGGTTATTGGTACCTTGACTTGGCGGCTTACCTTC
The DNA here is from genome assembly GCA_018901945.1 of Pugionium dolabratum. Taxonomy (NCBI): domain Eukaryota; kingdom Viridiplantae; phylum Streptophyta; class Magnoliopsida; order Brassicales; family Brassicaceae; genus Pugionium; species Pugionium dolabratum. The sequence continues at coordinate 172,854 of JAEVFF010000084.1, read as the reverse complement.
ATTTTGCCACACTCATTAAGCCATTGCAGCTTATACGGCTTTGGGTGCTTGAACACTTCCAGACCTAACTTTTTTACCATAGTTTAACTAGCCACATTAGTGCAGCTGCCTCCATCAATAATGATGCTGCAAATCTTTCTTTGGACGTGGCATCTTGAGTGAAACAGGTTCTCTCTTTGCTCATGTTCTTTGGTTTTGTTTTGTACGCTTAGGGTTCTTCTTGTTACCAATAATTCCCCTGCCATAGGAGGTTCAAGATGCTCTTCTGAAGAATCAGAAAAGACTTCTTCTTCCTCGGATTCTATTTCACCATTATCCAACAGAATCATGATCTTTTTGTTGGTGCATTCATTCGCATAATGCCCTCTTCCTTGGCATTTGAAACATTTCACATCTCTTGTTCTAGTAGATGTAGTAGCTTCAGATTTTCCCTTGACATCTTGAGTGGTTGTTGAAGGTTTGGAATCAACTTTAGCAATCTGCTTTCCTTCCCTTTGGTAGCTAGGCTTATTGTTAGCTGCCCCATAGCTTGGCCTAGTATAACTTTTTCTTTTTAGCTGTTGTTCCACCAGTATAGCTTTGTGCAACATTTCCTCTAGCTCCACATAATGTTCCAGCTTCATTCTATCTTGAATATCACGGTTAAGTCCTCCTAAAAATCTTGCCATAGTAGATTCTCTGTCTTCAGAAATGTCTGCCCTGATCATGAGGGTTTCCAGCTCCTGGTAATAGTCCTCAACACTTCGGCATCCTTGATTGAGTCTCCTTAGCTTTTGGTGAAGATCACGGTGGTAATGGCTGGGCTGAAAGCTTTTCCTCATTATAGATTTCATCTTAGCCCATGTTTCTACTGGATACTCACCCTTACGTCTTCTGGAAGTCACCAATTGATCCCACCAGCTGAGTGCATACACATAAAACTAAGTCGTAGCTACGCGGACCTTGTTGAGCTCGGAATAGTGTTGACAATCAAACACCAGCTTGATCTTCTTCTCCCATTCCAGGTAAGTGTCTGGGTCATTTTTGCCATAGAATGATGGTATCATAAGTTTAAGACCTCCTAAGATGTCATTACGCTGACCCCTTTCTTCTCTTACACGCCTATGCCTCCTTTTGTTTCTCCTGCTCCCTTCACTGCCACAGCTATAGTAGGCTTCTATTTCTTCATTATGGCCATGTCTAAAGGGATTCCTAGTTCTCCTTGAACCTCCTTCAGTGTTACTATTGTTCTGAACATCATCAAGCCGCAAATGAATGGCTTCCAGCTCTATTTGTAGTGCTTTCTTCATTTATGCTACTAGAGCCTCCATTAACAAGTTTGGTGTTGCTGAAGTTTGATTTCCTCCTGACATAGCTACAAATACACTTAAAAATGTGTTAAAAGTATCTGTTCTAAAAAAAATTTCGATGGAAGACGAAGAGTTGCGAGTATGTTATTTTCTGAAGTGAAAATGCAATGAGTTGGGATCGATTTTGATGTGATAAACTGATGTAATATTGGATAAAAACAACAATGGAGGTATATGGATAGTTTTTTTTATTAATCAACTTATGCAAATCAATACACAAGCTGATGCAATCTAAGCAGATGGAAATGGAGAGGTAGAGAGATTAGGGATAGGGATAACCGATCCAAAGTGTGCTCTGATACCAAATGATGCAAACCTCCCAAGGAATGCATTTCTGGATGCGGTTGAGATAGGCTTTGCAACAGAATGAATCAAAATTCAATCTGTTCAAAGGTTGTGGATTGAAGGGTCACACAATAGCTGCGGAAAGACTACAGGTTTACCTAAGATAGTAGGTTAGATATGACACACTAAAGCTACTAAATGTTGACTGAAGGATATTACACACCAACAACAGGATTAAGAAGAGAATCACTCTCAAACTTAAGAAAAGAAGTTGTGTTTATTTGAAAAGTTGAATGATCAAGATTACAACTGAAAGCCCCTATTTATACTGTAAGGAGGCGTAATATGAGGAACCTACAACATTAAATTGGTTAAAATTACAAGGGAAGACTTGACCAAAGACCTTGACTTCATTAACTCTTATTTTGACAATGAATGTAGACACTTCCCCCCCCCCTGTTGACGCCAATTTGGACCTTTTTTAAGTGAACTCCTTTTGATTTTAAGCAACAAATCGGGCTGGTTGTAATGTGATTCATTTGCCTCATTAAAACGTTACCAAGAAACCCGAAGGGAGAAAGCCCAATAGGATCCGGTGCATTAGTGCTGGTGTGATCGCACCCGGTAATATATGTCATGCAATAGTAAATATCCTCTTCATCAACTTTTTCAATGTTTCTTTTTGAGCTCCACGTGATAAAGAAGAACCCACACATTGTGTGCACCTCATCTAGATGGTTGAAACGTTTTGGATCTTCGATGCGATGAGTTTGATATGCCCGATAAAATGCTTTCAAGGTCGTGATTGCTTCTACCCAAGAAAAACATCCGAAAGAGTATCTAAACATCAAAATTTGGCATCAAAAACATTTCCCACTGGTCTTCAGCCTATTGGAGAATGAAAGAACTTTGAGAGAGCTTTCCGAAATGATATTGTCCGATGTGTAGTTCATCGCGGTTTGAAACTTATGGCATTTCGAAAATACAATCTTTTGCAATAGACAAATAAAAGCGAGTGAAGAAAAAAGGAGTGCAACACGAGGACTTCCCAGGTGGTCACCCATCCCAGTACTACTCCGCCCAAGCACGCTTAGTTGCGGAGTTCTGATGGGATTCGGTGCAGTAGTGATTGTATGATTGCATCAGGTAGTATCTGTCATGCAATAGTTAATATCCTCCTCATCCACTTTTTCAATGTTTCTTTTTCAGCTCCATGTGATAAAGAAGAATCCACAGGATGTGTGGGCCTCTTCCAGATGGTTGAAATGTTTTGGATCTTCGATGCGATGAGTTTGAGATAGCCGATAAAACGGTTTCGAGGTCGTGATTGATTTTGTCCAAGAAAAACGTCCGAAAAAGTATCTAAACATCAAAATTTGGGATCGAAATCATTTCCAATCGGTTGTCGACCTATTGGCGCGTCAAAGATCTTTGAGAGAGCATTCTGAAATGGAATTGTCGGCTGTGTAGTTCATCGCGGTGTGAAACTTATGGCATTTAGAAAATACAATGTTTTGCAATAGACAAATAAAAAGCGAGTGAATAAAAAAAGGGCTGCAACACGAGGAATTCAGAGAAGGGCACCCATCCCAGTACTAATCTCGCCCAAGCACGCTTGAATGCGAAGTTGTGATGGGATCCGGTGCATTAGTGCTGGTATGATTGCACCCGGTAGTACATGTCATGCAATCGTAAATATCCTCTTCATCCACTTTTTCACTGTTTCTTTTTGAGCTCCAAGTAATAAAGAAGAATACACTTGATGTGTGGGCCTCGTCTAGATGGTTGAAACGTTTGGATTGTTAATGCGATGAGTTTTAGATGGCCGATAAAAACCGGTTTCGAGGTCGTGATTGCTTCTGCCCGAGAAAAACGTCTGAGAGAGTATCTAAAGATCAAAAGTTAGGGTCAAAAACATTTCTAATCGGTCGTCAACCAATTAGCGCGTCAAAGATCTTTGAGAGAGCTTTCCGAAATGATCTTTTTGGTTGTGTAGTTCATGGCGGTGTGAAACCTATGGCATTAGGAAAATACAATGTTTTATGATATACAAATAAAAAGCGAGTGAATAAAAAAGGGCTTCAACACGACGAATTCAAGGAAGTCACCCATCCCAGTACAAATCTCGCCCAGGCACACTTGACTGTGAAGTTTTGATGTGATCCGTTCCATTAGTGCTGGTATGATTGCACCCAGTATTACATGTCATGCAATCGTAAATATCCTTTTCATACACTTTTTCAATGTTTCTTTTTGAGCTCCAAGTGATAAAGAAGCATCAACACGATGTGTGGGCCATGTATCGGTGGTTGAAACGTTTTGAATCGTCAATGCGATGAGTTTGAGATGGCCTATAAAACGGTTTTGAGGCCGTGAATGCTTCTGCCCGAGAAAAACGTTCAAAAGAGTATCTAAACATCTAAATTTGGGGAAAAACTATTTCCAATCAGTCATCAACCAATTGGCGGGTCAAAGATCTTCCAGGGAGCTTTCGAAAATGGTATTGTCGGCTGTGTAGTTCATCGCGGTGTGAAACCTGTGGCATTTCGAAAATACATTGTTTTGCAATAGACAACTAAAAAGCGAGTGAATAAAAAAAGGGTGCAACACGAGGAATTCACAGGAGGTCACCCATCCCAGTACTACTCTTGCCCAAGCACTCTTGACTGCAAATTTCTGATGGGATCCGGTGCATAAGTCCGGGTATGAACGCACCCCGTAGTACATGTCATGCAATCATAAATATCCTCTTCATCAACTTTTTCAATGTTTCTTTTTGTGCTCCACGTGATAAATAAGAATCTACACGATGTGTGGACCTCGTCTAGATGGTTGAAACATTTTGGATCGCCGATGCAATGAGTTTGAGATGGCCGATAAAATGGTTTCGAGGTCGAGATTGTTTCAGTCCAAGAAAAACGTCCGAAAGAGTATCTAATTATCAAAATTATGGGTCAAAAAAAATTTCCAATCAGTCTTCGACCTATTAGCACGTCAAAGATCATTGAGAGTGCTTTCCGAAATGGTATTGTCGGCTGTGTAGTTCAATGCGATGTGAGAATTATGCCATTTCGAAAATACAATGTTTTGCGATAGACAAATAAAAAGCGAGTTAATAAAAAAAGGGGTGCAACACAAGGAATTCCCAGGAGGTCACCCATCCATGTATGACTCTAGTCCAAGCACGCTTATCTACGGAGTTCTGATGGGATCCGGTGCATTAGTGCTGGTATGATCGCATCTGATAGTATATGTTATGCAATAGAAAATACCCTCTTCATCCAATTTTTCAGTGTTTCTTTTTAATCTCCATGTGATAAAGAAGAATCCACACGATGTGTGGGCCTCGTCTAGATGGTTGAAACTATTTGGATCTTCGATGCGATGAGTTTGACATTGCCGATAAAACGATTTCGAGGTCGTGATTGCTCCAACCCTAGAAAAACATCTGAAAGAGTATCCAAACATCAAAATTTGGGGTCGAAAACATTTCCAACCGGAATTCAACCTATTGGCGCATCAAATACTTTGAGAAAGCTTTCCGAAATGGTATTGTCGGCTGTGTAGTTCATTACGGTCTGAAACTTATGGTATTTCAAATATACAATGTTTTGCGATAGACAAATAATAGCGAGTGAATAAAAAAGGGAACAACACGAGAACTTCCTAGGAGGTCACCCATCCAAGTACTTCTCTTGCCCAAGCACGCTTAACTACGGGGTTCTGATGGGATCCGGTGCACTAGTGCTAGTATGATCACACCCGGTAGTACATGTCATGCAATAGTAAATATCCTCTTTATCCAATTTTTCAATGTTTCTTTTTCAGCTCCAAGTGATAAAGAAGAATCAACACGATGTGTGGATCTCGTCTAGATGGTTGAAACGTTTTGAATCGTCAATGCGATGAGATTGAGATGGCCGATAAAATGGTTTTGTGGTCGGGATTGCTTCTACCCGAGAAAAACGTTTGAAAGAGAATCTAATCATCAAAATTTGGGGTTGAAAACATTTCCAATCCCAGCACTACTCTCGCCCAAGCACGCTTAATTGCAGAGTTCTGATGGGATCCGGTGCATTAGTGCTGGTATGATCGCACCCGGTAGTACATGTCATACATAATCATAAATATCCTCTTCATCCACTTTTTCAATGTTTATTTTTGAACTCCAAGTGATAAAGAAGAATCCACACGATGTGTGGACCTCGTCTAGATGGTTGAAACGTTTTGTATCGTCGATGCGATGAGTTTGAGATGACCGATAAAATGGTTTCGAGGTTGTGATTGCTTTTGATCGAGAAAAACTTCTGAAAGAGTATCTAAACATCAAAACTTGGGGTAAAAAATATTTCCAATCGGTCGTCGACCTATTGGTGCATCAAAGATGTTTGAGAGAACTTTCCAAAATGGTATTGTCGGCTGTGTAGTTCATAGCGGTGTGAAACGTATGGCATTTTGAAAATTCAATGTTTTGCTATAGACAAATAAAAAGCGAGTGAATAAAAAAANGGAAAATACAATGTTTTACGATATACAAATAAAAAGCGAGTGAATAAAAAAGGGCTTCAACACGACGAATTCAAGGAAGTCACCCATCCCAGTACAAATCTCGCCCAGGCACACTTGACTGTGAAGTTTTGATGTGATCCGTTCCATTAGTGCTGGTATGATTGCACCCAGTATTACATGTCATGCAATCGTAAATATCCTTTTCATACACTTTTTCAATGTTTCTTTTTGAGCTCCAAGTGATAAAGAAGCATCAACACGATGTGTGGGCCATGTATCGGTGGTTGAAACGTTTTGAATCGTCAATGCGATGAGTTTGAGATGGCCTATAAAACGGTTTTGAGGCCGTGAATGCTTCTGCCCGAGAAAAACGTTCAAAAGAGTATCTAAACATCTAAATTTGGGGAAAAACTATTTCCAATCAGTCATCAACCAATTGGCGGGTCAAAGATCTTTCAGGGAGCTTTCGAAAATGGTATTGTCGGCTGTGTAGTTCATCGCGGTGTGAAACCTATGGCATTTCGAAAATACATTGTTTTGCAATAGACAACTAAAAAGCGAGTGAATAAAAAAAAGGGTGCAACACGAGGAATTCACAGGAGGTCACCCATCCCAGTACTACTCTTGCCCAAGCACTCTTGACTGCAAATTTCTGATGGGATCCGGTGCATAAGTCCGGGTATGAACGCACCCCGTAGTACATGTCATGCAATCATAAATATCCTCTTCATCAACTTTTTCAATGTTTCTTTTTGTGCTCCACGTGATAAATAAGAATCTACACGATGTGTGGACCTCGTCTAGATGGTTGAAACATTTTGGATCGCCGATGCAATGAGTTTGAGATGGCCGATAAAATGGTTTCGAGGTTGAGATTGTTTCAGTCCAAGAAAAACGTCCGAAAGAGTATCTAATTATCAAAATTATGGGTCAAAAAAAATTTCCAATCAGTCTTCGACCTATTAGCACGTCAAAGATCATTGAGAGTGCTTTCCGAAATGGTATTGTCGGCTGTGTAGTTCAATGCGATGTGAGAATTATGCCATTTCGAAAATACAATGTTTTGCGATAGACAAATAAAAAGCGAGTTAATAAAAAAAGGGGTGCAACACAAGGAATTCCCAGGAGGTCACCCATCCATGTATGACTCTAGTCCAAGCACGCTTATCTACGGAGTTCTGATGGGATCCGGTGCATTAGTGCTGGTATGATCGCATCTGATAGTATATGTTATGCAATAGAAAATACCCTCTTCATCCAATTTTTCAGTGTTTCTTTTTAATCTCCATGTGATAAAGAAGAATCCACACGATGTGTGGGCCTCGTCTAGATGGTTGAAACTATTTGGATCTTCGATGCGATGAGTTTGACATTGCCGATAAAACGGTTTCGAGGTCGTGATTGCTCCAACCCTAGAAAAACATCTGAAAGAGTACCCAAACATCAAAATTTGGGGTCGAAAACATTTCCAACCGGAATTCGACCTATTGGCGCATCAAATACTTTGAGAGAGCTTTCCGAAATGGTATTGTCGGCTGTGTAGTTCATTACGGTCTGAAACTTATGGTATTTCAAATATACAATGTTTTGCGATAGACAAATAATAGCGAGTGAATAAAAAAGGGAACAACACGAGAACTTCCTAGGAGGTCACCCATCCAAGTACTTCTCTTGCCCAAGCACGCTTAACTACGGGGTTCTGATGGGATCCGGTGCACTAGTGCTAGTATGATCACACCCGGTAGTACATGTCATGCAATAGTAAATATCCTCTTTATCCAATTTTTCAATGTTTCTTTTTCAGCTCCAAGTGATAAAGAAGAATCAACACGATGTGTGGATCTCGTCTAGATGGTTGAAACGTTTTGAATCGTCAATGCGATGAGATTGAGATGGCCGATAAAATGGTTTTGTGGTCGGGATTGCTTCTACCCGAGAAAAACGTTTGAAAGAGAATCTAATCATCAAAATTTGGGGTTGAAAACATTTCCAATCGGTCTTTGAGCAATTGGTGTGTCAAAAATCTTTGAGAGAGCTTTCGGAAATGATATTGTCGGTTGCATAGTTTATCGCGGTGTGAAACCTATGTAATTTCGAAAATTCAATATTTTGCGATAGACAAATAAAAAACGAGTGAATAAAAAAAGCGGTGCATCATGAGGATTTTCTAGGAGTCACCCATCCCAGCACTACTCTCGCCCAAGCACGCTTAATTGCAGAGTTCTGATGGGATCCGGTGCATTAGTGCTGGTATGATCGCACCCGGTAGTACATGTCATACATAATCATAAATATCCTCTTCATCCACTTTTTCAATGTTTATTTTTGAACTCCAAGTGATAAAGAAGAATCCACACGATGTGTGGACCTCGTCTAGATGGTTGAAACGTTTTGTATCGTCGATGCGATGAGTTTGAGATGACCGATAAAATGGTTTCGAGGTTGTGATTGCTTTTGATCGAGAAAAACTTCTGAAAGAGTATCTAAACATCAAAACTTGGGGTAAAAAATATTTCCAATCGGTCGTCGACCTATTGGTGCATCAAAGATGTTTGAGAGAACTTTCCAAAATGGTATTGTCGGCTGTGTAGTTCATAGCGGTGTGAAACGTATGGCATTTTGAAAATTCAATGTTTTGCTATAGACAAATAAAAAGCGAGTGAATAAAAAAAGGGGTGCAACACGAGGAATTCCCAGGAGGTCACCCATCCATGTACTACTCTCGCCCAAGCATGCTTAACTGCGGGGTTCTGATGGGATCTGGTGCATTAGTGCTGGTATGATCGTACCCGGTAGTATATGTCATGCAATAGTATATATCCTCTTCATCCACTTTTCAATGTTTCTTTTTGAGCTCCATGTGATAAAAAAGAATCCACACGATGTGTTGGCCTCATCTAGATGGTTGAAACATTTTGGATCTTTGATACGATGAGTTTGAGATGGCCGATAAAATGGTTTCGTATCGTGATTGCTTATACCCAAAAACACGTCCAAAAGGGTATCTAAACATAAAAATTTGGGGTCGAAAAACATTTCCAACCGGCCTTTGACCTATTGGTGCGTCAAAGACTCTAAGAGAGCTTTCCAAAATGGTATTGTCGATTGTGTAGTTCATCTCGGTGTGAAACTTATGGCATTTCGAAAATTCAATGTTTTGCGATAGACAAATAAAAGCGAGTGTATAGAAAAGGGCTGCAACACGAGAACTTCCCAGGAGGTCACCTATCCCAGTACTACTCTCGCCCAAGCAGGCTGAACTATGGTGTTCTTATGGGATCCGGTGCATTAGTGCTGGTATGATCGCACCCAGTAGGACATATCATGCAATCTTAAATATCCTCTTCATCCATTTTTGCAATGTTCCTTCTTGACCTCCGCGTGAAAACATTTCCAATCTTTCTTTGACATATGGTGCATCAAAGATCTACGAGAGAGATTTCCGAAATCGTATTGTCTGCTCTATCGTTCATCGGGGTGTGGAGGCTATGGCATTTCGAAAATACAATGTTTTGCGATAGACAAATAAAAATCGAGTGAATAAAATAAGGGGTGCAACAAGAGGACTTCCCAAGAGGTCACCCATCCAAGTACTACTCTCGCCCAAGCACGCTTAATTGTAGAGTTCTGATGGGATATAGTACATTCACTACAATGAAACTGCCAATTTACGACTACATACGTGGTCGCAAATATTGCGACCAAATTTGCCATGGTTTAGCGACCAATTTGCGACTACGGAATAGTAGTCGCAAATTGGTCACAAATATGTGACCAATAAGTGTGGTCGCAAATCAGTCGCAATATGCAACCAATTAGCGACTGAGATGCGACTGCTTTGAGACTGACCCTGGTAGTCGCTAATCAGTCGCAAAATAGCGACTGATTAGCGACTACATATGGAAAATCAGGTGGTAGTCGCTAATCAGTCGCAAAATAGCGACCAATTTGCGTCTACGGTATGTAGTGGCTCTGCAGTCACAAAATGGTGGCAAAGTGCCACCATAAAAAACATGTGCGAGTTAGGTATAACGACATTTAAGCGACTACATAGGTGTAGTCGCAAAGTAGTGGCAAATCAGTGGCAAAGTAGTCGCAAAGTAGTCGCAAAATGTTGTATATATATGCACCATCCCATTCTCTCATTTGCGAAATCAAAAGTAAAAAGTTTTGTAAAACATGTGGGGAAATTATAACAATTCGAGATATTGGATGTACAGAAGAATTGATAATGAAACAAGAAATATCTCGGCGGAATTTGCACAAGGCATGGAGCAGTTCATGAATTTTGCAAGTAGTCAACCTATAGCTCAAAGTAGTGGAGGTAAGTTTTTCTGTCCTTGTATTAATTGCAAAAATGATAAATTTATTCCGGGACGAAAAATATGGAGTCATCTATATAGTCGAGGGTTTATGCCAAATTAATATATTTGGTATAAACATGGAGAAGAGCTGAATGTTCAGTTAGGGACGAGTAGTACTAGTCGAGGTGATGTACGAAGAAATCAGGGACGTGATTGTAGTAGTGATGAAACAGTTGGTATATCCGGTAATAGATATGTTGAAATGGTGACGGATGCATTTCGTGAGACAACGACTGATGATCAGCATCAGTACTATAATCAGAACGAAGAAAATTATAATTATAATTATGAAGAAGAACGGCCTAATGAAAAAGCAGAAAAGTTTTACAACATGTTAGAAGCTGCAAAAAAAATCCATTGTATGATGGTTGTCATGAAGGGCACTCACAATTATCTTTAGCTGCTCGGTTTATGAACATCAAATCTGATTTTAATTTACCAGAAAAATGTATGGATTCTTGGGCAGAGCTATTTACAGAATATTTACCCGACGAGAATCAGGCGACGGGTTCATATTATGAAACCGAAAAATTGATACGAAATTTAGGCCTCCTGTTTTATACAATTGACGTGTGTGTTAAAAATTGTATGATATTCTGGAAAGAAGATGAGAAATGGGAAAAATGCAAATTTTGCAATTCCCCCCGGTATAAGCCAAGCGAGGGCAGGACGAGAATACCTTTCAGTCGTATGTGGTATTTACCTATAGGTGAGAGACTTAAAAGAATGTATCAAAGCGAGAAAACCACAGAGGCAATGAGGTGGCACGCAGAGCATGAAGTAGAAGACGGAGAAATGAGTCATCCATCTGATGCTGTAGAGTGGAAAATTTTTCAATATTTACATCCTAGATTTGCTGCTGAATCTCGAAATGTTTATCTTGGCTTATGTACTGATGGGTTCAACCCATTTGGGATGTCTCGTAATCATTCATTATGGCCGGTGATTATCACTCCATATAATTTACCACCGGAGATGTGTATGAAGAAAGAGTATTTGTTTCTAACTATTTTGAATTCGGGGCCAGATCATCCGCGTGTTAGTCTGGACATATTCCTACGACCTTTGATTGATGAGTTGAAAGAATTATGGTCTATCGGAGTTGATGCATACGATGTATCGCTGAACCAAAATTTCAATCTAAAAGCTGTGTTACTTTGGACGATAAGCGACTTTCCCGCTTATGGAATGTTATCAGGATGGACAACGCATGGAAGGCTGGCCTGTCCAATTTGTATGGATGATACGTAGGCATTTCAATTACCAAATGGGAGAAAGACGTGTTGGTTTGATTGTCATCGAAGGTTTCTTCCTAATGGTCACCCGTTACAGAAAAATAAAAAAAAATTTTTTAAAAGGGAAGCACGCTTTGAATGACTGTCCTCCACAATCATTGACAGGTGAACAAGTTTTGTACGAGTGAATAAAAACTGCCAATCCTTTAAGAACATCTGAGTGCGGCGGAAACGGTCATGAAAGTAAAGAAGAAGGTTATGGCAGCTGGCATAATTGGCACAAAGAAAGTATATTTTGGGAGTTGCCATACTGGACAGATCTTAACCTTCGACATAATCTTGATGTGATGCATATAGAGAAGAATTTCTTCGATAACATCATTAATACTATTATGAATGTGAAAGAGAAATCAAAAGATACAGTGAAGTCAAGGTTGGATATTGCGAAGTTTTGCTCTCGAAAAGAGTTGCACGTGGATGGTCGGGGTAATGCTCCATTCCCTATATTTCGATTGACCCAAAAAGCGAAAGAACGGTTATTGGAATGTATAAAAAATGATGTCAAATTTCCGGACGGCTATGCGGCAGATTTAGCAAATTGTGTGGATATGGATGGACTAAAGTTTTCGGGCATGAAAAGCCATGACTGCCATGTTTTTATGGAAAGACTTCTCCCTTTCATATTTGCAGAACTTTTACCACGGAACGTTCATCTAGCATTATCAGGTAAATATAGTAATAACTATATTTTTAATTGGAAATACGTAAATTAATAATAATTGCCTGAACTAATTCATTGTCGATGGTAATTAATATATATATATATAGGGATTGGAGGATTTTTCCGTGATTTATGCTCCAGATCATTACAACAAAACCGTGTCCAAATTCTGAAAGGAAAATATAGTCATAATTTTGTGCAATTTGGAAAAGATCTTTCCGCCTTCATTTTTCGACGTCATGGAGCATCTTCCTGTACATCTACCATACGAAGCTGAACTTGGTGGCCCTGTGCAATATAGGTGGATGTATCCATTTGAAAGGTTTTTTAAAAAACTTAAGAGCAAGGCAAAGAACAAACGTTATGCTGCAGGGTCGATTGTTGAATCATATGTGAATGATGAGATATCTTACTTCTCAGAACATTACTTTGCTGAACACATTCGCACGAAAAACAGGTAACCATGTTATGACGTTTATGAATTAATTATTTTATTATATAATATATAAGTAATATATATAATATATATAAACCATGCATATATATATATATATGTACAGGTCTACAAGATTCGATGAAGGTGACGTGCCTGTATATCCAGATCCCGGAGTACCGGATATATTTACGCACATGGGTCGTCCAAGTGGTAAATGTAAAGAAATATGGCTCTCCGAAAAAGAATATAAATATGCACATGCATATGTATTACGGAATTGTGAATATTTTCAGCCACTAGAGAGGTACGTATATGAAAACAATTAATTGGGGAAAATCGCATAAAAAACCTCGAGATTGGCAGCCACTAACACTTTAAACCTCAAGATTTTGTCACTTACACTATAAACATCTGAAGTTAAGTTTGTATCATTTTTAACAGTGAAATTTATACCCGATTACTCTCCGTTAAATAGATATAACAGAACATAAACTGACGTTAACCTCCGTTAAAAACGATTTGCCCTCCGTTAAAAACGATTTAACCCCGTTTACTTTAAGTTATTAACACGTGGGTTTTAAATTTAAAATGGGAAAGTTGTCAAATGGGCATTAGGGTTTGTGAGAAAGGGGGAAAATTGAAGATAAAGTGAATTGATCCGAAATCGAAGAAAGAAGGTAAGATTGAAGATAGAACGAGATAAGATTGGTGAAAATGATGATAATTTGTTCGAATTTGCGATTTAAAGGGGCTCGATTTTGATTTTGGTTTTCTTATGATGTTTATGATTTTGGATTTTCATGTTCTTGTTGAATTTCTGGGTTTCGGGTTTGAATGTGTCATAGGATTTCGGGGTTTTAGGGTTTCTGGGTTTCGAAGTTGTTTGGGAAGATTTAATTTATGGGTTTCGAATTTGTTCTCATGAAGTTTGAGTTTCGAAGTTTTTTTCCATTTTCGTTTCTTCGATTGTTGAGGTAAATGCGATTGGATTCTATGGGCTTTTAGGGTTCTGATATTTTTGTGAAATTGGATGATGAAATCGGTAGATCCCTGGGAGCATGTGCTCGGATTGGGACTTGGTGTTGTGTTCGCGAACCAGCTTGTGAAATGGGATGTGAAGCTTAAGGAAGATCTCGATGTGATGCTCAATAAGGCCAGAGCTGCAAATGAGCGTCGTTATTTTGGTATCGCTTTTATTTCCTCCTTAAACTTCTTAAATTTTGGAGGTTAAACCTTTGTAAGTTCGTCAAATAAGCAAAATTCTTTGAAGTAGCTCGTTGCAAATCTGTTTAGACAGGCACTGTTATGAAAAGTTAGACGATTTGAGCAACATAAAAAATTTTTTTTTGTATTACTAAGATCTCAATAAGAGTAGAAAGATATATACTTTGATCATTTATTTGGTTCTAGATTGAGTTAGGCTGCAAATTGCAGGTAATACTATTGCATTATGGGATACACACTTACATTATGGGATTGAATAAGTTTGCATACGTATATTATGATCTTCTACTTATGTTACTTGGAATATTGAAACTTTTCTTTTGTTTTTTGCTGTAATGCAGATGAAGATCGGGATTAGTTATCGGGTGATCTTTGAAATCTCCAGAAAAGAAATTATCTTCCTCTGAAGTCATCTAAAGTGCTTGTTTTGTTTGATCTTTCCTGTAAAAGATTTTCTTTTCTTTTCCTTAGAGTTGGTTCTCTTTTGCTTTGGCATTAGAGTTCCTTTCATTCAGTATTTTTGGTTATGAACATAAAGATTTGTGTTTTCACAATCTGAATCGTCTGAATCTGTTTGTACCTCGCTAATAATTTCGAATGAGAAACCTTTCAATGCTTTTATGGCCTACAACTACATCTTTTACTAGATTGGAAAAGTAAACAAAAAAATACTAGGTTTATAGTTTGGCTCGAGTTGCATAGGAAAGCAACTCACACTTGATTTCGTGACTTGTTACTTGTTAGTGGCCAATACATATATGCAAATGTGTAGGCAAAACAAGAAGTGTTTGTGGAACTACCACTATATACGAAGAAGTTAATACAGAATTTTAGAGTTTGCAGGCAAGTTTACAACTTCTTATAACCAGCCATAATCCTACTGCTATTCTCAATCTTGCTTCCCAGTCTAAAAGCTTCTTCTTTTTCCCGGTCACGTCTTTCTCCTCATGAAACCAATCCCAAACGCTTCCGTTTTCCATGTACTCTTATATCAACGAAGCGGAAATACACAAACTCCTACCTCAAATACACAAAATCGCACCCTATCACACAATATCGAACCCACACACCAAAATCAAACACAAAATCGAATCCTACAACCAAAAATACACAAAATCGTACCCAAAAGACAAAAAACCGAACCCTAACAACCATAATCCAACACGAAATCACACAATCGAACCTCAAATACCCAAAATCGGACCTTAGAAACTACGCCGAACCCCAACATCGAAAAATCGAACACGAAATCACAACACCCATGGAAATACCCAAATCGAACCCTAGAACATTATGTCGAACCCCAAAAACGAAAAATCAAAAACGAAATCACAAGACCCAAGCGAAAATACCCTAAATCGAACCCTACAACACTACGTCGAACCCCAACAACGAAAAATCAAATACAAATGAACAACATCCAACCGAATACTCAAAATCGAACACTAAAACCTAGCAAAATCGCAAACCCTACAAATTACAGTCGAAAATCACCTACAATTTTAAGTTTAAAATTGATTTTACCTCATCTCGATGCGATGTTGCTCTTCCCAAACTCGAATTTTGTTTGTTCTTGATTTTTCGAAAAATACTAAAATCCCAAATTGATTTTGGGGATGTTTATGCGATTTTTCTAACTCCTTTGTGAAATAACGGAGTTATGCCAACTAAAACGGGGTTAAACGGCGTTATTTTCACTTAAATGACGTTATTTTAAACTAAACGGCGTTATGAAGTCCGTTTCCGATTTATAGCGGAATGTTATCCAAAGTGACAGTTTAAAGTTAATAGTGTACTAAATAAATATTTGAATATTTAAAATGTAAGTGACAAAATCTTGAGGTTTAAAGTGTTAGTGGCTGTCATATTCGAGGTTTTTCATGCGATTTTCCCCAATTAATTGTATTTATTACATTTCAGTTCATTGTATTAAGAAATATGTATTAATTTTCAATATTTACTGTTCTAGCATGTTTGAAGATCATAGTCGATGTACGTATCCATATCTTTCGGAAGATGACATTTCATCTAAAAGAGAGGAAGAGTTCCACATATGGGTTTGGGATTATGTATGTTTAATTAATTATTTGACATATATATTATATTTTATTTATTAATTTGGAAATACTAATTAAGTTTAATTTTTGATATATGATTAAAGGTCAATTCATGCAGTTCCACAGATTCACGTGCCTTTCCTATATGGGCTCAAGAATTAGTTCAAGGTCCGATGAATAAAGCATCCACCTGGCCGATGTATTCTACAAGAGGTTATATGTTCCACACGAAGAAACATGGACATAGAAGAAAGACATGTAACTACGGTATTTGTGTGAAGGGGGACAATTACTCAGATGCATCTGATGAAGCTGATTTCTACGGTACATTAACAGATATCATTCAACTTGAGTATGTTGGACTCCTAAATTTGAAGATCACGCTTTTTAAATGTGAATGGTACGATCCTACACCCTTGAGAGGTACTCGGAAGTCGGAAAATGGTGTCGTTGATGTCTTATCATCGGGGAAATACTATAAATACGAACCATTTATTCTCGGTACATACGTTTTTGGTAATAATTTACTATATATTTTTCTTACAAATTTATAACTAATTTATATTTCAATACGTACGATGTATCAGCATCTCAAGCAGATCAAGTTTGTTATATTCCCTATCCACACACAAAATCATCATCAAAACATACATGGCTCAATGTTTTGAAAGTTAATCCAAGATCTAACATTTTGGGGAAATACAAAAACAAAGACGAGATTGGCCTTTTGCAACAAGAAAATGATGAAGACGTAATGCATGTTCAAGAGATAGAGGTAGATCGGTTGGTCGATACAGTTAACCATACTGAAGAAATTGATTTCGATGTCGGAGATGCGGAACTAGAAGATGAATTTCAATGTAATATTTCATCTTCAGATGATGACGAGAACGAAGAAATGTAATAAATATAGTTATGCTATGTATTTTGTACATATGATTTTCATATAATTTAATGTATTACCAATATCCATATAAATATAGATTTTTTAAGTAATTGAGACTGATTTGCCACCACTTTGCAACTGCTTTGGCAATGTGGTTGCATTTCAGTCACAAAAATTTAATGTAGTCGCAAATCAGTCGCTAATTTGCGACTGATTTGCGACTACATTCTAAAAATTTATGTGCAGTCGCAAATCAGTCGCAAATAAGCGACTGATTTGCGACCACATATGATAAATTCACATTTCCCCTAAGTATTTTCCACATTTAAAACTTGTATTCTATTCTATAAGACTACTAACCATTAGAAGTGATAACATATATTGAAAACCATATTTGTAATGATTTCATATTTAGATAACATTTGGAATGTATATAAGAAGTATAAGGTTAAGTAAATTTGTTAAGGATTTTAGGTAAGTTATTTGAAAATTTGGGAAATGTTATTGTTTTCATAGCAATTGAAATTTTTATAACTTATAATCAATTACTCAATCTTATATAGTTATATGCATTCCTCAAAATCTCAAAATTTAGGGTTTAGGGTATTATTTGTGACTGATTTGCCACCACTTTGCAACTGCTTTGGCAATGTGGTCGCATTTCAGTCACAAAAATTTGATGTAGTCGCAAATCAGTCGCAAATTAGCGACTGATTTGCGACCACATTCTAAAAATTTGATGTGCAGTCGCAAACCAGTCGCAAATTTGCGACTGATTTGCGACCACATATGGTAAATTCACATTTCCCCTAAGTATTTTCCATATTTAAAACTTGTATTTCTATTCTATAAGACTACTAACCATTAGAAGTGATAACATATATTGAAAACCATATTTGTAATGATTTCATATTTAGATAACATTTGGAATGTATATAAGAAGTATTAGGTTAAGTAAATTTGTTAAGGATTTTAGGTAAGTTATTTGAAAATTTGGGAAATGTTATTGTTTTCATAGCAATTGAAATTTTTATAACTTATAATCAGTGACTCAATCTTATATAATTATATCCATTCCTCAAAATCTCAAAATTTAGGGTTTAGGGTATTATTTGTGACTGATTTGCCACCACTTTGCAACTGCTTTGGCAATGTGGTCGCATTTTAGTGACAAAAAGTTTCATGTAGTCGCAAATCAGTCGCTAATTTGCGACTGATTTGCGACTACATTCTAAAAATTTATGTGCAGTCGCAAATCAGTCGGAAATGCTGATGTAGTCGCAAATCAGTCGCTAATTAGCGACTGATTTGCGACCACCAATTAATTTGGTGGGACTTTGACAAAATCGAAAACATTCAAACTCCCACTAAATTAACTTGTAGTCGCAAATCAGTCGCAAATTTGCGACTGATTTGCGACCACATTTACAGTTTCGATAAATGTAATTGTGGTCGCAAATCAGTCGCAAATATGCGACTGATTTGCGACTACCAGTTAATTTGGAGGGAGGTTGAAAAAACCGAAAACGTTCAAACTCCCTCCAAATTAATTGGTAGTCGCAAATCAGTCGCAAATGTGCGACTGATTTGCGACCACAATTACAGTTTCGATAAATGTACCTGTGGTCGCAAATCAGTCGCAAATTTGCGACTGATTTGCGACTACCAATTAATTTGGAGGGAGTTTGAACATTTTCGGTTCCCACCAAATTAATTGGTAGTCGCAAATCAGTCGCAAATTTGTGACTGATTTGCGACCACAGGTATTTTGCCACTGATTTGCGACCACATCCGTGGTCGCAAAAAAATCTATAAATACCCGATGGTTTTCCCTCATTTTTCACAAATCTCTCAAAACTTTACAAAACTCTCTCAAAAACACTTCCTAAACACTTTAAAAAAACACTATTTCTATAAATGGCAAGTAGTGGTAGGTCGTTGAGAGGTCGTGGAAGACGATCTTTCGGATCGTCTTCCGGCCGAGGAACCTCTTCGGCCTCCTCGAACCCTTCACCATCCGCTAATAGAGCGGCATCGCGGCTCCCTCCGCAATACAATTTTGTTCCTCACTCCGTTCCTGAAACCCAAACACCTCCACGGTTTCAGGAATCGGATGAACATGAGGACGAACAAATTCCCGATTGCGAAACGGGAACGGATGAACAAACTATCACTCTTGATAGTTTGTTACAAACTCTGGGCCGCGAACAGTATTTGACTGTGCTTTCTCCAGATGCGGCTCCGAATACAACGTGGTAAGCATGTTTATTAATAGCTAATTTTTTTAATAAATATTTATTAAAATTTAAATTATATTAATATAATTTTACATTTTTGTAATAAATATTAGGTTTGACCGCGATAACGGGTCTATTACTCGTCAAATCGCTAAAATTTTGAAAAATAAATTTGACGGTCCGTACTACAGTTGGACCGTCGTACCTCCTGAGAGGCAGGAGAAATATTTTATAGAATTTGCGGTAAGTATTTTTTTTTAAATTGTGTAAATATTTAATAAAATATAAAAAATATATACTAATATTTTTTAACTCAATTTCAAGCAATCGTACACCTGGGATCCTCTGATCACCTCGGTGGTACGAAAAGAGTTCGAGGCCGTCTGCGTAAGGCGGATGAAAGGGATGGTGAGCACGGTTCATACAACCGGAAAACGTCCCAGATGGATTTCCCCAAGTTTATACAATATTATGACAGCACATTGGGCAACCGAAACATCTACCGAGAGGAGTACGAAATCCTCTCATAACCGCAACTCCGCTCGGGACGGTCTTGGCCCGCATAAACATTTATCGGGCCAAAAATCCTACATTCAGGTCCAGCAGGAAATGGTAAGTAAAATTTTTTTTTTTCATATTATTATGTTTTCTCATAATTAAATAATATTTTAATATCTGTGAATGAACATAATTTGGGACGACCAGTCTCAATAGGTGAGGTCTTTATAAAGACTCACACAAGACCGGATGGTTCGTATGTAGATTTGAAAGCAAAACAAATCTGTGAAGCATACGAACGAAACATCCAAGAGAAGATGGCGATCGTGGAGGTCGATCCAACAGAAACATCCGATGGAACCTCCCGTCCAATTGAGCTGACTCAAGCACAGAAAAATGAGATCTTCTTACAGGTAAAAAAAAATTTTCAAACTTTTTTCTTTTAACATATTTTCCTAATTAAAAAATAATTACATTTATTATATAATTTACGTTTTCGTAATTTTATAGTCATCTGTTCCTGATGAACGAGGCCGTCTTTATGGACTCGGTAGCCTCAACCGCGTACAGTCTACGGGTAGAAGTAGTGGGGTACAAACCCATTCACCCGAGTACGTTATGCTTCAAGAACAAAACGCGTTGATTAAAGCACAAAACGCGCAGATGATGGAAAAATGTGAGAAGATTGAAGAGCTGAACAGACAAAACAAGACGAAGATCTCGAGCTTGGAGATGCTCCTCGGATATATCCAACGGACGCATCCCGCATTCGCCTCCTTATTGCAGGATAACGATTGCACAGGGGAACCATCGACGGCTCCGCCAACCACCCCATTTTCGCCATGAGATTTCCAATTTCCGCCACCGGACAATTAGAATTTGTTTTTATGTATTTAAAAATTTTCAATAATAAATGTTAAATTTTAAATTTGTATATTTTTTAATTCAATATTTAGTTTACATATTTTTCATTTAATATTATAAAATTTTTAATTGATTAATAAAAATTAATAAATATTCTAATAAATAGTATAATAATATTTTAAACCAATTGTATTAATAGTTAATCTAAATTATTTTATTAATATTTCTAATTTCAAATAATTATTTTTCTTATTGAAATTAATTTTCAAAATTATTATTGAAATTTTAATTTTTAAATATTATTTTACATTTTTTAAAAATAATTTAAAAAATATTAATATTATATTTCACTAATATACGAAATTATTTCAACAATAAAAATATATATATTTTTTAAATTATTAATTATATTATTTCAATAATAAAAAAAAATATATTAATATTATTTTTTTAAAAATCTAATTAGTGTAGTCGCAAATTAGTGTTAAATCAGTCGCAATTTTTGCCACCGATTTGTGACTCCTTCATACATGTGGTCGCAAATCAGTCGCAAAAAATTGTGACTGCTTTGCAACTGCGAGCTATGTGCAGTCGCAAATCAGTCACAAATTTTTGTGACTGATTTGCGACTGCAGTTCACCTGTAGTCGCAAAACAGTCACAAATTTTTGTGACTGATTTGCGACTGCGGTTCACCTGTAGTCTGTTTTGCGACTGCGTTTCTCCTGTAGTCGCAAAACAGTCACTGTTTTTTGTGACTGATTTGCGACTACGGTTCTCCTGCAGTCGCAAAACAGTCACAAAAAACAGTGACTGATTTGCAACTGCGGTTCTACCGTAGTCGCAAATCAGTCACAAAAATTTGTAACTCTTTTGCGACTACAAATTTAGCAACCACAACCGTAGTCGCAAAACAGTAGCAAAATTTGTTACGGAAATTCAGTGGCAAATTAGTCACAAAAAAAGCGACCACGGTTGTGGTCGCAAATTAGTCACAAAATAACCACTATGCCCGTGGTCGCAAATCAGTCGCAAAATTGCGACTGATTTGCGACTAATTTTTTTTGCGACTATTATTTTGCGACCACATCACGTAGTCGCAAAGTAGTCGCAAAATACAGTTTTGCGACTACTTTACGACCACTTCCGTGGTCGCGAAACGGCTGTTTTCTTGTAGTGATTAGTGCTGCTATGATCGTACCCGGTAGTATATGTCATACAATAGTAAATATCCTTTTCATCCACTTTTCAATGTTTCTTTATGAGCTCCATGTGATAAAGAAGAATCCACACGATGTGTTTGCCTCGCCTAGATGGTTGAAACATTTTGGATCTTCGATGCGATGAGTTTCAAAAAGCCGATGCAACGGTTTCGAGGTCGTGATTGCTTCTGCTCGAGAAAAACGTTCCAAAGAGTATCCAAACATCAAAATTTGGTGTTGAAAACATTTCCAACCGGTCTACATCTTATTGCCGCATCAAAGACTTTGAGAGAGCTTTCCGAAATGGTATTGTCCCGGTGTGAAACTTATGGTATTTCGAAAATACATTGTTTTGCGATAGACAAATAAAGAGCGAGTGAATAAAAAAAGGGGTGCAACAGGAGTACTTCCTAGGAGGTCATTCATTCCAGTACTACTCTTTCCCAAGCACGCTTAACTGTGGAGTTTTTATGGGATCCGGTGCATTAGTTCTGGTGTGATCGCACCCACTAGTTCTGGTGTCATGTATTCGTAAATATCCTCTCCATGCACTTTTGCAATGTTTCTTCTTGAGCTCCACGTGATAAAGAAGAATCCAAACAATGTATGGGCCTCTTCTAGATGGTTGAAACGTTTTGGATCGTCAATGCAATGGGTTTGAGATAGCCGATAAAATGGTTTTGAGGTCGTGATTGCTTCTGCCCGAGAAAAAATTCCGAAAGAGTATCTAAACATCAAAATTTGGGGTCAAAAACATTTTGAATCGGTCTTTGACGAATTGGTGCGTCAAAGATCTTTGAGAGAGCTTTCTGAAATGATATTTTTGGCTGTGTAGTTCATCGCGGTGTGAATCCTATGGCATTTTGAAAATACAATGTTTTGCGATAGATAAATAAAAAGCGAGTTAATAAAAAAGGGGTGCAACACAAGGAATTCCCAGGAGGTCACCCATCCAAGTACGACTCTAGTCCAAGCACGCTTAACTACGGAGTTCTGATGGAATCCGGTGCATTAGTGCTGGTATGATCGCACCCGATAGTATATGTCATGCAATAGAAAATATCCTCTTCATCCAATTTTTCAATGTTTCTTTTTGAGCTCCATGCGATAAAGAAGAATCCACACGATGTGTGGGCCTCATCTAGATGGTTGAAACGTTTTGGATCTTCGATGCGATGAGTTTGAGATTGCCCATAAAACGGTTTTGAGGTCGTGATTTCTCTAACCCTAGAAAAACGTCCAAAAGAGTATCCAAACATCAAAATTTGGGGTCGAAAACATTTCCAACCGGAATTCGACCAATTGGCGGGTCAAATACATTGATAGAGATTTCCCAAATGGTATTGTCGGCTGTGTAGTTCATTGCGGTGTAAAACTTATGGCTCTTCGAATATACAATGTTTTGCGATAGACAAATAAAAAGCTAGTGAATAAAAAAAAGGGGTGCATCATGAGAACTTGAGTAAATGCTAGTGAATAAAAAAATGATTATTCTAAACTGATCATTGGTGCTCCTTGAGTAAATGCTAATATATGAAGCATAATGCATGTCATCACGCAGTTTAAGATACATTGGATTACTTTGAAGATTTTTGTAGCTCTTTATGTCTAAAATTTTGTCACAATATGGGAAATTGAAATAGCCTAACGTGGGTGTTGGATTCGTGTAATTCTGAACTCTAAATCAAAATTACGCACAATTTAGTGCGGACATGTCAAGTTGATCGGCCAATTAAAATGATCATTCTAAGCTGATCATTGGTGCTCCTTAAGTAAAGGCATATAAATGAAGCATAATGCATGGCATCACGCAGTTTGGAATAGATTGGATTACTTGGAGGTTTTTTTCGTAACTCTTTCAGTATGAAATGTTGTCACAATATTTAAAATTAAGCTAGCTTAACGTAGGCGTTGGACTCATGTCATTTTGAGTTCAAAATCAAAAGTTTAAAACGATTTAGTGCGGACATGTCAAGTTAATCAGCTAGTTAAAATGATCCCTCTAAGCTTATCATTGGTGCTCCTTTATTAAAGGCTTATAAAAGAAGCGTAATGCATGGCATCACGCAGTTTGAAATTTTATGGATTACTTAGAGGTTTTGTCGTAAGCTATTTCGGTCTTAAATTTGTCACAATATAGAAAATATAGCTATCTTAAAGTAGGCATTGGATTCATGTCATTTAAAACTCTAAATAAAATTTATGTACGATTTAGTGCAACATATCAAGTTGATCGGCTAGTTAAAATGATCATTTTAAACTGATCATTGATGCTCTTTGAGTTATGTCTTATAAATGAAGCATAATGTATGGCATCACGCAGTTTGAGATACCTTGGATTACTTGGAGGCTTTTTCATAGCTCTTTCAGTCTCAAATATTATCCCAATATAGAAAATTAAGCTAGCTTAACATGGGCACTGGATTCGTATCATTTTAAACTCTAAATAAAAAGTTAAATACGATTTAGTGCAGAAAAGTCAAGTTGATCAGCTAGTTAAAATTATCATTCTAAACTGATCATTGGTGCTGCTTGAGTAAAGGCTTATAAATGAAGCATAATGCATGGCATCACGAAGTTTCAGATACAAAGAATTACTTGGAGGCTTTGTCATGACGCTTCCAGTCTCAAATGTTGTCCCAATATAGAAAATTGAGCTAGCTTAATGTTGGGGTAAGATTTGTGTCATTCTGAACTCTAAATAAAAAATTATGGATAATTTAGTGCAAACATGTCGATTTGATCGGCCAGTTAAATGATCATTCTAAACTGATCATTGTTGTTCCTTGATTAAAGTCATATAAATGAAGCATAATGCATGACATCATGCTGTTTCGGATACATTGGATTACTTGGAGGCTTTGTTGTAGCTCTTTTTGTCTCAAATGTTGTCACAATATAGAAAGTTGAGCTAGCTTAACGTGGACATTGGATTTGTCAAACGTGGGCATTGGATTTGTGTCATTCTGAACTGTAAATCAAAATTTAAGGATGATTTAGTGCGGACATGTCAATTTTATCGGCCAGTTAAAATGATCATTCTAAACTGATCATTGGTTCTCCTTGAGTAAATGCTTATAAATAAAGCATAATGCATGACATAACGCAGTTCGGGATACATGTGACTACTTGGGGGCTTTATCGTAGCTCTTTCAGTCTCAAATGTTTTACAATATAGAAAATTGAGCTAGCTTAACGCGGACATTGGATTCGTGTCGTTTGGAACTTTAAATCAAAAGTTACAGACGATTTAGTGCGGATATGTCAAGGTTATCCACTAGTTAAAATTATCATTTTAACCTAATCATTGGTGCTCCATGAGTAAAGGCTTATAAATGACGTGTAATGCATGGCATCACACAGTTTGGGATACATTGGATTACTTGGATTCTTTATCATAACTCTTTCGGTCTCAAATGTTGTCATAATATAGAAAATTGAGCTAGCTTAACGTGGTTGTTGGATTCGTGTCATTTTGAACTCTAAATCAAAAGTTAAAGAAAATTTAGTACAGACATGTTAAGTTGATCGGCCAGTTAAAATTATCATTCTAAATTGATCATTGGTGCTCCTTATGTAAAGGCATATAAATGAAGCATAATGCATGGCACCACGCAATTTGGGATGCATTGGATTATTTGGAGGATTTTTCGTAACTCTTTCAGTCTCAAATGATGTCACAATATGGAAAATTAAGACAGGTTAACGTGAGCATTTGACTCATGTCATTTTGAGCTCTAAATCAATAGTTAAAGATGATTTAGTGCGGACATGTCAAGTTGATAAGCTAGTTAAAATGATCATTCTAAACTGATCATTGATGCTCCTTAAATAAAGGCATATAAATGAAGTATAATGTATGGCATCACGCAGATTTGGATACATTGGATTAGTTGGAGGCTTTTTCGTAACTTTTTCAGTCTCAAATGTTGTCACAATATGGAAAATTGAGCCAGCTTAACTTGGGCGTTGGAATCATGTCATTTTGAACTCTAAATCAAAAGTTAAAAACGATTTAGTGCGGAAATGTCAAGTCCATCAGCTAGTTAAAATAATCATTCTAAACTTATCATTGCTGCTTCTTGAGTAAAGTCTTATTAAAGAAATATAATGCATGGAATCACGCAGTTTGGAATACTTTGGATTATGTTGAGGATTTTTCGTAGCTATTTCCGTCATAAATTTTGTCAAAATGTAGAAAATTGAGCTAGCTTATCATGGGCATTGGATTCCTGTCATTTCCAACTCTAAATCAAAAGTTATGGATGATTTAGTGCGGACATGTCAAGTTGATTGGCCAGCTAAAATGATCATTCTAAACAGATCATTGCTGCTCCTTGAGTAAAGGCTTATTAATGAAGCTGAATGCATTGCGTGACGCAATTTACGATACATTATATTACTTGAATTCTTTGTTGTAGCTCTTTAACTCTCAAACATTGTCACAATATACAACATTGAGCTACCTTAACGCGGGCGTTGGACTCGTGTCATTCTGAACTCTGAATCAAAATTTACAAACAATTTAGTACGGACATGTGAAGTTGATCGGCCAGTTAAAATGATCATTCTAAACTGATCCGTGCTCCTTGAGGAAAAGCTTATAAATGAATCATAATGCATGGCATCACGCATTTTAGGATACATTGGATTTCTTGGATGCTTTTTCGTATCTATTTCAGTCTCAAATGTTGTCACGATATGGAAAATTGAGCTATCTTAACGTGGGTGCTGGATTCATGTCATTCCGAACTCTAAATCAAAAGTTACCAACGATTTAGTGCGGACATGTCAAATTTATCGGCCAGTTAAAATAATCATTCTGAACTGTCATTGTTGTTTCTTAAGTAAAAGCTTATAATGCATGGCATCACACACTTTGGGTGAGATTGGATTACTTAGAGGCTTTTTCGTAGCAATTTTGGTCTTAAAGTTTGTCACATTATAGAAAATTGAGATAGCTTTACTTGGCCGTTGGATTCGTGTCATTCTAAACTATGAATCAAAAGTTAAAGACGATTTAGTGGGACATGTCAAGGTTATCCGCCAGTTAAAGCGATCATTCTAAATTGATCATTGGTGCTCCTTGAGTAAAGGCTTATAAATAAAGCATAATGCATGGCATCAAGCAGTTTAGGATAGATTGGGTTACTTTGAGGTTTTTTCTAGCTTTTTCTGTCTCAAATGTTGTCACAACATGGAAAATTGAGCTTCTTTAACATGGGCGTTGTATTCATGTCATTTTAAACTCTAATTCAAAATTTAAAGATGATTTAGTGCAAACATATCAAGTTGATCAGCTAGTTAAAATGATCATTCTAAACTGATCATTGGTGCACTTTGAATAAAAGTTTACAAATGAAGCATAATGCATGGCATCACGTACTTTCGGATATACTGGATTACTTGGAGGCATTATCATAACTATTTCAGTCTTAAATTTTGTCAAAATATAATAAATTGAGCTAGCTTTACTTGGGCGTTGGATTCGTGTCATTCTGAACTTTAAATAAAAAGATACAGACGATTTAGTGCAGACATGTCAAGTTGATCGGTCAGTTAAGTTCATCATTCTAAACTGATCATTGGTGCTCATTAAACAAAGATTTACAAATGAAGCATAATGCTTGGCATCACGTAGTTTGGGATATATTGGATTACTTGGAGGTTTTGTAGTAGCTTTATCAGTCTCAAATGTTGTCACAAAATGGAAAATTGAGCTAGCTTAACATGGGCATTGGATTCATGTCACTTTGAACTTTAAATCAGAAGTTAAAGACGATTTAGTGCGGATATGACAAGTTGATCAATTAATTAAAATGGTCGTTCTAAACTGACCATTGGTGCTCATTGAGCAAAGTTTTACAAATGAAGCATAATGCACTGCATCACGCAGTTTGGGATA
This sequence comes from Pugionium dolabratum, assembly GCA_018901945.1. NCBI lineage: Eukaryota > Viridiplantae > Streptophyta > Magnoliopsida > Brassicales > Brassicaceae > Pugionium > Pugionium dolabratum. Next base: position 145,083 of record JAEVFF010000084.1, on the reverse strand, counting down.
GATTGGATTACTTGGAGGTTTTTTCATAGCTATTTCGGTCTTAAATTTTGTCACAATATAGAAGATTGAGTTAGCTTCAAGTGGGCGTTGGAGTCGTGTCATTCTGAACTCTTAATCAAGAGTTAATGACGATTTAGTGCGGATATGTCAAGTTGATCGGCCTGTGAAATTGAACATTATTAATTGATCACTGGTGCTCATTCAGCAAAGGTTTACAAATGAGGCATAATGCATGGCATCACGTTGTTTGGGATAGATTGGATTATCGGCTAGTTAAAATAGTCATTCTAAACATATCAGTGGTTCTTCTTGAGTAAATGCTTATAAATGTAGTGTAATGCATCACATCACGCAGTCTAGGATAGATTGGATTACTTTGAGGCTTTTTCTAGCTCTTTCAGTCTCAAATGTAGTAACAACATGGAAAATTTAGCTAGCTTAACGTGGATGTTGGATTCATGTCATTTTGAGCTCTAAATCAAAAGTTAAAGACGATTTAGGGCGGACATGACAAGTTGATCAGTTAGTTAAAATGATCGTTCTAAAGTGATCATTTTTGCTCATTGAGCAAAGGTTTTCAAATGAAGCATAATGCATGGCAACACGCTGCTTGGGATAGATTGGATTACTTGGATGCTTTGTCGTAGCTATTTCGATCTTAAATTTGGTTGACCCACTTCATTCGCTTGGCGAATGATCTTCGCTTCACGGGAACAACTAAAACCACCATCTCGCTCTTTCCATTCTTCGGTGCTACCTTTTACTTTCTAAGAGATGGGGTTGGGGTGTATAATAACCTTGATGCCCGGGAACAACTACTCAATCAATTAAGGTCAAATGTTGGAACCTCATCGGTAAGGGTAAAGGTAGAGCAATCATAGGCCCTTACCTAGCTAGTGACCTGGATCTCTTCTTCATACTTATTGCACGCTGGATAAGATCTACTTGTCCTTTTGCTACTCAAACAGCTTTCTTTAGGAAATGCCGACATCTACTACTAATGGCTTGACATTCCAGAATAGGAAGTCATTTGAATGCCCGAAGTCTGCATCTTCTATTATATCGCCGAAAGAGTGAAAAGTTGTGCTACCTTAACGTTGGCGTATGATTCGTGTCATACTGAACTCTGAATCAAAACTTAAACACAATTTAGTGCGGATATGTCAAGTTGATCGGCCTGTTAAATTGATCATATAAACTGATCACTGGTGCTCATTCAGCAGAGGTTTACAAATGAAGAATAATGCATGTCATCATGCAGTTTGGGATAGTTTCGATTACTTGGAGGCTTTTCGTAGCTATTTTGGTCTTAAATTTTGTCATAATACAGAAAATTGAGCTAGCATAACGTGTGCGTTGGATTCGTGTCATTCTGAAATATAAAAAAAAGTTACGAATGATTTTTACGCACATGTCAAGTTGATTGGCCAATTAAAATGATCATTCTGAACTGATCATTGGTGCTCCTTGAGTAAAGGCTTATAAATGAAGCATAATGCATGGCATCACGAAGTTTAGGATAGATTGGATTACTTTGAGATTTTATCTAGCTCTTTCAGTCTCAAATGTTTTCACAATATGGAATGGAAAATTTAGCTAGTTTAACATGAGCGTTGGATTCATGTCTTTTGAGCTCTAAATCAAAAGTTAAAAACAATTTAGTGCAGAAATGTCAAGTTGATTGGCCAATTAAATTGTTCATTTAAACTGATCACTGGTGCTCATTCTACAAAGGTTTACAAATGAAGAATAATGCATGGCATCACGTAGTTTGGGGTAGATTGGATTACTTGGAGGCTTTTTTATAGCTATTTCGTTCTTAAATTTTGTTACGATACAGAAAATAGGGCTAGCTTAACATGGGCATTGGATTCGTGTCATTCTAAACTATAAATCAAAAGTTATGGATGATTTAGTGCGGACATATCAAGTTGGTTGGCCATTTAAAATGATCAGTTCAAAATGATCATTTTAACTGGCCAAATGCATATAAATGAAGTAAACTGCATGGCATCAGGCAGTTTAGGATAGATTGGATTACTTTGAGGCTTTGTCTAGCTCTTTTACTCTCAAAGTTTGTCACAATATTGAATGGAAAATTTAGATAGTTTAACTTGGGCGTTGGATTCATGTCATTTTGAGCAGTAAATCAAAAGTTAAAGACCATTTAGTGCAGACATGTCAAGTTGATTAGCTAGTTAAAATTATTATTCTAAACTGATCGTTGGTGCTGATTGAGCAAAGGTTAACAAATAAAGCATAATGAGTGGCATCACGTATTTTGGGATAGATTGGATAGTTGGAGGCTTTGTCGTTGCTATTTTGGTCTTATGTTTTGCCACACTATAGAAAATTGAGCTAATTTATCGTGTGCATTGAATTCGTGTCATTCTGAACTCTAAATCAAAAGTTAGAAACGATTTAGTGCGGAATATCAAGTTGATCGGCCAGTTAAAATAATCATTATGATATGATCATTTGTGCTCCTTGAGTAATGGCTTATAAATGAAGCATAATGCATGGCATCATGCAGTTTAGGATAGATTGGATTACTTTGAGGCTTTTCTAGCTCTTTTTGTCTCAAATTTTGTAAATGAAGCATATTGGATGACATCACACAGTTTGGGATACATTGGATTATTTGGAGGCTTTTTCGTAGCTCTTTTAGTCTCAAATATTGTTACAATATAGAAAACTGAGCTAGCTTATATGGGTTTTGGATTTGTGCCATTCTGAACTCTAAATCAAAATTTACGGACGATTTAGTGTGGACATGTCAAGTTGATCGGCCAGTTAAAATGATCATTCTAAACTGATTATTGGTGCTCCGTGAGTAAAGGCTGATAAATGAAGCATAATGAATGGCATCACGCAATTTAGCATAGATTGGATTACTTTGAGGCTTTGTATGGCTTTTTCCATCTCAACTATTGTCACGCTATGTAAAATTGAGCTAGATTAACGTGGGCGCTGGATTCATGTTATTTTGAGCTCTAAATCAAAAGTTAAAGACAATTTAGTGCGGACATGTCAAATTATCAGCTAATTGAAATGATTATTCTTAAGTGATCATTGGGGCTCATATAGCAAAAGTTTACAAATGAAGCATTATGCATGGCATCATGGAGTTTGGGATAGATTGCATTACTATGAGGCTTCTTAGCTATTTCGGTTTTAAATTTTGTCATAATATAAAACATTGAGGTAGCTTAACGTGGCGTTGGATTCGTATCATTCTGAACTCTGAATCAAAAGTTAAAAATGATTTAGTGCGGATATTTCAAGTTGATCGGCTAGTTAAAATGATCATTATAAACTGATCATTGGTGCTCATTAAGCAATGGTTTACAAATGAAGCATAATGCATGACATCACATAGTTTGGGATAGATTGGATCACTTGGAGGGTTTTTCGTAGCTATTTCGGTCATAAATTATATCACAATATAGAAAATTAAGCCAATTTAACGTGGGCGTTGGATTCCTGTCATTCCGAACTTGAAATCAAAAGTTACGAACGACTTAGTGCGGATATGTCAAGTTGATCGGCCAGTTAAAATGATAATTCTAAACAGATCATTGGTGCCCCTTGAGTAAAAGATTTTAAATGAAGCATAATGCATGGCATCACACAGTTTGGGATAGATTGGATTACTTGAAGGCTTTGTCGTACCTCTTTCAGTCACAAATGTTGTCACAATGTTGCAAATTGAGCTAGATAAATGTGGGTGTTGGATTCATGTCATTTAAGCTTAAAATCAAATGTAAGAGATGATTTAGTGCGGACATGTAAACGGTATCAGCTAGTTAAAATCATCATTCTAAGCTGATCATTGGTGCTGACTGAGAAATGGTTTACTAATAAAGCATAATGCATGGCTTCACGCTGTTTGGATTGATTGGATTACTTGGAGGCTTTGTCGTAGCTATTTCGATCTTAAATTTTGTCATAATATAGAATATTCAGCTAGCTTAATGTGTGAGTAGGATTCCTGTAATTCTGAACTCTAAATCAATAGTTTCGGATGATTAACTGCGGACATGTCAAGTTGGTCGGCCAGTTAAAGTGATCATTCTAAATTGATCATTGGTGCTTCTTGAGTAAAGGCTTATATATTAATCATAATACATGGCTTCACGCAGTTTTGGATACATTGGATGAAAAGTTATAGACGATTTAGTGTGAACATGTCAAGTTGATTGGCCCATTAAAGTGATCATTCTAAACTGCTCATTGGTTCTCATTGAGAAAAGATTTACAAATGAAGCATAATGCATGGCATCACGCAGTTTAGGATAGATTGGATTTCTTAGAGGCTTTTTCATAGCTATTGCGGTCTTAAGCTATATCACAATATAGAAAATTAAGATAGCTTAACGTGGGGGTTTGATTCGTGTCATTCTGAATTTGAAATAAAAAAATTACAGATGATTAGTGTGGACATGTCAAGTTGATCGGCCAGTTAAAATGATAATTCTAAATTGATCATTGGTGCTCCTTGAGTAAAGGCTTATATATTAAGCATAATGCATAGCTTCACGTAGTTTTGGATACATTGGACGAAAAGTTATGAACGATTTAGTGCGGACATGTCAAGTTGATTTGCCAATTAAAGTGATCATTATAAACTGCTCATTGGTTCTCATTGAGCAAAAGTTTACAAATGAAGCATAATGCATGGCCTCGCGCCGTTTAGGATATATTGGATTACTTGGAGGAGTTTTTGTAGCTATTGCAGATTTAAATTATATCACAATATAGAAATTTAAGCTAGCTTAACGTAGGCGTTGGATTCATGTCATTCTGAATTTGAAATCAAAAGTTACCAACTATTTAGTGCGGATATGTCAATTTGATCGGCTAGTTAAAATGAACATTCTAAGCTGATCATTTGTGCTCCTTGAGAAAAGGCTTATAAATAAAGCGTAATACATGGCATCACACAGTTTGGGATACATTCGATTACTTGGAGGCTTTGTCGTTGCACTTTCTATCTCAAATGTTGTCACAACATTGAAAATTGAGCTAGATCAATGTGGGTGTTGGATTCATGTCATTTTGAGCTCTAAGTAAAATGTTGAAGACAATGTAGTGCAGACATGTGAAGTTGATCAGCCAGTTAAAATGATTATTTTAAACTGATCATTGGTGCTCATTGAGCAAAAGTTTACCAATGAAGCATAACGCATGGCATCACGTGGTTTGAGATATATTGGATTACTTGGAAGCTTTTTTGTAGCTATTTCCGTTTTTTATTTTGTCACAATATTGAATATTTTGCTAGCTTAACGTGGATGTTGGATTCATGTCATTCTGAACTTCAAATCAAAAGTTACGGACGATTTAGTGCGCACATGTCAAGTTGATCGGCCATTTCAAATGATCATTCTGAACTGATCAATGGTGCTCCTTGAGTAAAATATTATAAATGAAGCATAACGCATGGCATCACGTAGTTTGGGATAGTTTGGATTATTTAGAGGCTTTGTCGTAGCTCTTTCAGTCTCAAATGTTGTCACAAAATTGAAAATTGAGTTAGATTAACATGGGCATTGGATTGATGTCATTTTGAGCTCTAAATTAAATGTTCAAGACAATTTAGTGCGGAAATATAAAGGTTATCAGCTAGTTAAAATCATCGTGCTCATTGAGAAATTGTTTACAAATGAAGCATAATACATGGCTTCACGCTGTCTGGATAGATTAGATTACTTGGAGGCTTTGTCATAGCTATTTCTGACTTAAATTTTGTCACAATATAGAATATTCAGCTAGCTTAACGTGGGTGTAGGGTTCGTGTAATTCTGAACTAAAAATCAAAAGTTTTGGATGATTTAGTGCGGACACGTCAAGTTGATCGGCCAATTAAAGTGAATAAACTGATCATTAGTGCTCCTTGAGTAAAAGCTTATAAATTAAACATAATGCATTTTAGGATAAATTTGATTATTTGAAGGCTTTGTGGTATACTACAAGAAAACATCAAATTTCGGACTACGAAATTTGTCGGCATTCCGTTGGAAAAAGCAATTTCCATCGACTTTCCGACCAGCATCATCCGTCGAGACTATTTCGTCGGAAAACAATTTCCGTCTGGAAATGGTTGGGAATTACCGACGGATTTACGATTTCAAAGCCGTCGGTAAATACCGATGGATATTCGATGGGTCACTTCCGTCGGAAATTACCTATAGGTTTTCGATAAGTGTAACCATCGGATATTGCCGACGGATATTCGATGGCTTCTGTCCGTCAGCAAGTACCAATGGGTTTACGCTAAACTATTCCATCGGAAACTACCGACAACTATGCGATACTGAGGTCCGTCGGAAATTACCGACGTATTTAGGATGGATTTAGTCAGTCGGGCCGTCGAGGATTTCTGATGATAGCTACCGTAGAAAATCACAACCGATGGTATATCCCAACGGTTTTCACCCATCGGGAGCGAACCAACGACATCGTGATGAAATAAGCTTCCAGACGGAATGGAATCCATCGTCGGAAATAACCAAACAATTGAAAATAAATTTGAATAATTAATTTTAAAAATTAGTCATTAAATATTAAAAAATATATTTATTAAAAATATTAAAATAATTAATATTTATATTTAATTTAATTAATATTTTTAAATATAAATATAACAATTGTTTAATTGTTTTGAAATATTCAAATTACATCGTAGGAGCAGGAGGAGAAGCAGGAAAAAAGAAGTCATCGGGAAATTTGGTTTTCATCATATATACAATATTTTTAAGTTTCGTCATTTCTATTTTCATAATCACCATTTATTCTTTGAGTTGCGCATTCTCCTCATTTCCAGCCGCAGATGTTGCACCACCGGTATCTGCAACTCCCGAGTCTTGGATGACGATCCTTAGAAAATAGTACTTCCTGTAAAACAAAAAAATATTATTAAAAAATATTATAATATTAAATATAAAAATAAATAAAAAAATCAAACTTACATCAAGAACCAGACGGTTAATATCAGAACGAGGCAATTCGGCATTCGAAGATGAAGAACCAACTTGATACTGCTGAGTTAAAATATCACTTTTTTCTTTTTTACTTTTTCGATGATCTCACTAACGAGATCATCTTGGATGCGACCAGTCTTTTGGTTCGTGTGGACGGTCTCGAGAAATTGCAAGTGATCAGGAGGCGCTCCAAGTTTTTGTGCCTAAAAGTAAAAAATACTAAATTAATAATTTAAAATTTTTTAAATAAAATTAATATAATAATTAATTTACCAATTGATTGGCTCGTCTCAGAAAACTAGTCGATCCGGCATTGTGAATGTAACCTTTGCATACTCGGTCGCTCTTCCAATTTTCTAAATTATTCCTCGAGATGATCTTAGCGATGGAAGATTCCCAATAACAAATAAAGTCGTTACAAACCGACTCATTCAACCCTGTTGGTTTGTCTTTCTCTTTTTTATTTTTGTTTCCACTCGTTCATGTGGAGGGAAAATTGTAGTGAAGCCTCTTTTTGAAAAGCTTCTTCCACCAATTTTGTGTTCATGGCATCCCATGTAAATTTTTGCTGCAAAATTTATTTGTATATTACGAAAAAATATTTTAAACAATTACATATTTAAAAATAAATTAACGTACCACAAACGTGCTGAACCAAATCTTACGTTCTTCGTATAGAATATTTTTAAAGTTTGTATACGGTTTTTTTTAAAGAGAATGAAGCATCTTTAATATAGATTTGCATATTTCGTTGTTTGAAATAGCAAACCTACAAATTTTTATTAGAATAACATTGAAATAATAATTTTAAATCTAATTGTAGAAATTTTAATATATCATATCGGACCGAAAAATGTAAAAAGTTCACGACCAGGCTGCTAAACTAATTTTTCAATTGTCATTGGTCGAAAATAATCATTTTCAGATTCTAGAACTTGACTTGGTATAAAACGTGAAGTAGACGACTCCCCACGTATTTGGTGTTCTTGATACGACATTAAAACATTATGATTGTGACATTTTATTAGTTTATTTACATTTAATATTTGCCATTTTCTTTTTGAAACCCAATTTTAAAATATCGAAAAAACCCAATTTTAAAAATATCATAAAATAAGTTTCTGAAAATAGTATCAATAGTTTAATTATTTTAAAAATAATTTTATCATACCACTTGTAATTCATATTGTGAGTTTCTGTATCAAAATATTTTTTATTTAATATATTTGGAATATTAATTAATTTTTATGATAGAATGATTTCTTATATTACAGTAAATTATTTAAAATGCGCCTATAATAATGACTCCACTAAGCTCATAAACACAAGTATCGTTAATTATAATGACCCTTATTATATTAAATTAATGCAAAGCCTTTGTCTACCAAAAGATCAATCAATTATAGATGTTGTTAAAGCATTCTCAGAGTATATGTTTTGAGTGGGTACTGCACGACACTATCACCATTTAATGTAGTGTTTCGATGAATAACAAATGACTCCTTAGTTTTGGTGTGTGCATGTATACCAATTTATGATTGAAGTAAAAAATTTCGTTTTATGAATAACAAAAGATCTGTTCTCAGTATAATAATTTCGTTTTTATTAGGTTGATAGACATATATTTTAATGTTGCAATGACATTTTCAGCTGAAAATCATTTATGGTGATTCAGTTTCTTTTACCTACAACACTGAAATATACATCATTGTAATGTATGATTTCGTATTTTCAGTACTTGAATTTCATAGTTTCAGTAGTTGGATTTCTTACAGCAATAAGTTCTCAGAGGTGGTTTGTTATAAAACATCAACATAATGCGAACATAGGAATCGTTTTGCTCATGGTTTTAGTGATGTGCATGCATATAACCACTTCATCACTTTATGTAGATGACAAATAATGTCTAGAAGATTCAAATGGCACAAACTTTAAAAGATTATAGAATTTTATTGAAGAAAACAAAGCCAAAATCAGTTTTACTAATTATGGTTAAACATCTGATAAAAACATATCAGTGTGAAAATCAATTTTAACATATCTCGGACATTGTATGAAAGCATTCTTCAATGAAAACGAGAATCACAACTATAATCATACAAATTTTCTAGAAATCTACAAATCTACAAATCTAACCGAAATAGAAATGGTAGAGGGAGAAAACTTACATTTCTGGCGACTAAACTTATAGAAATCACCGGTTTCCGGCGACGACTGCGACAGGATGCGAAGAGGCTGAAAGAGAGACGAAACACGAGAGAAAAAGAGGAGAAGTGGAGTCGTAGGTTATATTTTGATATTTCCGACAGAAATATCCATCGGGCTACTAATAAATATTTTCGCAAAAGCCCGCGTTGGTAATTATGTTTTCCGTGTATAATTAAAGACCGTCGGAAATCAGTCGGTATTTACCGATGGATTTATGACGGACTTCTGAAAAACCGTGAATATTCGTCAAATAGTCTGGACACGTTGCAAATACGTTTTCTGGCAGAATAGCGATAAATTCCGATGGATATAACAATTACGTCAGAACTCTGTCGGATAAAGAAACCGATATTTCGAAAAAAGTTCCAACAAGATAGGGTATAGCATCAATACCCTAAGTCGTCGGGAATCCAACTTTACTTACTGACGGAATAGCGACGGAATTTTCAGTTCCATCGCAAAGCCGTCGGAATTGTCTGGATACCATCGGAAATTCCTCGGATGAACATTCAAAATTTTTAAAAAGATAATTTGTATATAATTAAAGTATGGAAAAAAATAAAAAATTATTATCAGAAATTTAATCTGAATCTGACGAACATTCTGGATTAGCTGAATTTTCATCATCAAACTCGCCAATCTCTTCTTATGAATCCTGAAACACGTTGTAATCTCCGTTCGTGGTGTCATCAACAACAAGGTTAACTTCAAGAGAAGTGTATGTTGAACCTAAGTTACCAATTATGCTTTGTTGCATAGGGTTTTGTAATACCACATACCATTGCTTTAGGATGTATTGAGGTCACTGTAATACAAGGATCTTGCTTGTTTCTCACACGAGGATATCGAATGTACAAACCTGGTCCGCTTGTGATACAAGTATAAAAGGATCATATTTTCGATGTCGCTTATGAGAGTGGACAGATGTAACACCGAATTAGTCTTGACATTGACTCATGACAAGATCATACCAGTTACAGTAGAACACAATACAGCTCAAATCAATCATTACTGAATAGTGAACTTCTGATATTTCACGAAGAACATTGTTGTATACAATTTTCTCTAGATTGATATGATATACCATAATTACAAGTTGTTTGTGAGTTTCCTTCACGATGAATCTTAAAAGCATATCCACGAGTGCAGTACATTTGATAAGATTTTGCAATAAATAGAGGACCACTCACCAACTCAACTAACCACGTGAGAAACGTTATCCCCCTAGAAGAACCTGTAGTAACCTAAAAAATAATTGAATGCAGTCAATTATATATATATATATAAATAGGAAACTATTATTAAAAATTACATAATTGTGGTAACACTGACATAAAAGTTTAACTATCTTGCAAATTCGCTCTTTTTAAGTTCGACCAACTCATTTTCTGTGTAATTTGAATAATGAACACGTATTTGTTCCATGCATATCGTGTTAATTATGAACAAAATAATTAAAAATATTTTATAATAACAATTAAAAACAAAATTTAATTAAATGTACCTTTTTTATTCCAAAGCGTCATCGCAATTTGTCAAAATATATAGATGCAAGTGATTGTGTTCCTCCTTTGATAGGTGTCGCGTCTTCTATTTTCCACTTAAAAGTACAATTTCTGAAAATACTTCTGGCACATACAATGGATGGCTTGGTTTTTCTCCTCCATCATCATATCGTGCAGGTTATCTATTTTTTGTTTGGACTTGCGATGGAAAATAGTAGTTGGCGAATTTAGATGTTTCTTCATTAATACTTTGAGCGACAATTGAACCTTCAATCCTGGCAAGATTTTTACCTTTTTTCTTTAGGTGAAACATATATTTGTCAAAAGGATACATCCATCGGTACTGAACAGGTCCTTCAAGCGCTACTTCTCTAGGGAGGTGCATAGGAAGATGTTCCATAACATCAAAAAACGCTGGTGGAAATATTTTCTCCAAGTTACAAATGAGAACCGGTATTGTTTCCTCAAATTTTCGGATATCGTCTCCAGTAAGTGATATTGTACATAAATCTCGGAAAAAACACCAATCACTGCATAAAAAAGTTAATATCATATAATATATAAAATTATGATTATTTATATATAAAATAATGTAAACGTACCTGCAATTGCTCCGTGGATGTTTTTAGGCAGAAGATCGCTAAAGGCAAATGGAAATAGTCTTTGCATGAAAACATGACAATCATGACTATTCATCTCTGAAAATTTGCCTTCAGTAGTATCGACACAATTACGAAGATTAGATGCGTATCTATCTGGAAATTTGACACTATGTTTAATCCAGTCAAAGAACTCGTCTTTTGCATGCGCATCCAACCGGAATGCGGGAGACAATAATTTTCCATTTGACATTACATGTATTTCCTTCCGGGAACAAATATCCAGCAAATCCAATCTAGATTTCAAATTATCTTTCGTTTTTCCTTGCACATTTAGAACGGTATGCATTATGTTGTCGAAAAAATTCTTCTCAGTGTGCAGAACATCTAGATTATGGTGCAACAAATGGTCCTTCCAATATGGTAAATCCCAAAAAATGCTTTTCTTGTGCCAATTATGGTATTCGCCACAACCATCAACAGGGTAATGTCCGTTACTTCCACATGAAGCCGTTCTCTCAGCACCAAAATCTCTAAGTTGAGTCATCATACAATTCCCGTCAAGCATAGGAGGTGTACCATCAAACTTTTTTTTGTTTTTCCTAAAAAATGTCGTGCTCTGGCGATATGGATGATCTTGTGGTAGAAATCGACGATGACAATCAAACCAACTAGTCTTTCGTCCGTGTTTCAGTTGGAACACATCAGTATTATCTTGAGAATATAGGCATGCAAATCTTCCATGCGTCGACCATGCTGATGATATACCATCTGCTGGAAAATCACTTATGGTCAACATAAGTACTGCTCGCATCAAAAAGTTCTGTTAGTTGGAAACATTGAATGCTTCGACACCATTTTCCCACAACATTTTTAACTCCTGAATTAGTGGCTGCAAGAAAATATCAAGCGACCGCTTAGGATGCTCCGGACCGGGGACGAGAATTGTTAGAAACAAAAACTCTCGTTTCATGCACAACGAAGGAGGCAAATTATAAGGTGTCACGATAACTGGTCACAACGAGTATTGCCTCCCATGCTTTCCAAAAGGGTTGAATCCATCTGTAGATAACCTGAGGTATACGTTCCTAGGCTCATATGCAAAACTAGGATAAACCTCTTTAAAATGTTTCCATGCTTCTGCATTCGAGGGATGCACAATTTCTCCATTCGAAGTATGTTCTCCATGCCATCTCATAGGCTTTGCCGTGTGTTCAAATTGATATAACCTCTTTAACCTCTCTGTTAATGGCAAATACCACATCCGTTTATACAGAATAGGTACTCTACCGCTTGTCTATTGAAATCATGGTTTGTGACAAAATTGGCACTTCATGTGGTTTTCATCATTTCTCCAATAGATCATGCAGTTGTCTATACATACATCGATCATCTGATACGGCAATCCAAGACCAGCTACAAGTTTTTGAACCTCGTAATATGAAGCAGGTACAATGTTATCTTCAGGTAATATATCTCTAACAAAATCAGCTATAGCATTCACACAATCTTCAGCCAAGTTGAAATCCATCTTTGTCGTCATTAACCACCTTGTAGCAGATAAAGGCGATAATCCATCTCTACATCCTTTATACAAAGGCTGCTTGGATGCATCTAACATATCAAAAAATTTCCGGGCTTCCAAATTAGGTTCCTCTATTCTACTCCTATATTCAATGTACGATGCTCTTTGTTCATGAAACACATCATTCACCATTTGAACAGTACCTCTGTTTATATCAACTTGTGATGCCGGTTCCTCTACCCTAACATTAGTACTATCTAACCTCTTTTCAATTACTACCATCATATTGCATCATTGCATTAGTTTCTCCATGTGAATACTAAATTTTGTAACCCGGCATAAATCCAGTCCTATACAAATGATTATGTACTTCTGTAACAAAATCTATGATTTCGACATTTAATACATGGACGATACATTTTACCATATTCCGATGTCATGCTATTTTTTATGAAAATTTCATGAACTCTTCAACACATTCCGCAAATTCATCCGACAATTCCCATGTTGTTGAATCATACCGATGTTTATCCATCCATGATCGAAAATAATCATAAAAACCCGAAGAAAACATTTTGTTAAGGTTTTGGTGAAATTGTGAAGTACCAGAACGTATTTATATTGAAAATTAGAATATTATCACGAATTTTAATATATAATTACAAAATTTTAACAGATTATTACGAATTTTTAAATGATAATAACAAATTTTTAATAGATTATTCTTAAGAATATTCCATTCTCCAAAGGAATTCTAACGGTTGCCGACCACTTTCGGATATTTCCGACGACCAACCGATGACCCTCGGCGTTTACATATTGGCCAAACAAACAATTGCCAAAAACTAGGAATTTGTCAGAAAGTCATCGGAACTACCGACGGATTTCCAACGACATTTAGATTAATTTATGATTAAACATACTTAAGTGGAATCAGCCCACCGATATATTCCCGATAGATTCCAGACGGATAGTAAAAACCACATTCTGTTGGGAAATAGTCGGTAAAACCAGACGGATTAGGTTTCATCGGTAATGTGCGATGGTTTTGAGAGGATATCCCGATGCCTATGTTTTTGTTGGGAACCAGACGGAAGTCAATCAGGTTTTACCATCGATTTCCCGACGATAGTGCAAATGGCGGGATTTACCAATGGAACACTGACGAAATTACTTTCCTCGGTAGTCTGTCGGAAAACCGTCGCATAGGCGTTGGAAAATTCTGATGGTTTTATTTGCATCTGAAATGCCATCGGAAATATTAATGTTTTCTTGTAGTTGTAGTTCTTTGAGTCTTTAATGTTTTCACAATATAGAAAATTGAGATAGATTAATGTGGGCGTGGAATTCGTGTCATTCTGAACTCTATATCAAATGTTAAAGACGATGTACTGTTGACATGTGAAGTTGATCAGCTAGTTAAAATGATCATTTTAAACTAATCTTTGGTGATCATGAGCAGTGGTTTTCAAATGAAACATAATGCATGGCATCACACAATTCGGAGTAGATTGGATTATTTGGAGGCTTTGTAGTAGCTCTTTAAGCCTCAAATGTTGTCACAATGTTGCAAATTGAGCTTTAAATCCACGTGGGTGTTGGATTCATGTCATTTAAGCTTTAAATCCAATGTAAAAGACGATTTAGTGCGGACATGTCAAGGTTATCAGCTAGTTAAATTCATCATTCTAAACTGATCATTGGTGCTGTTTGAGAAATGGTTTACAAATGAAACATAATGCATGGCTTCACGCTGTTGTGATAGATTGGATTACTTGGAGGTTTTGTCATAGCTATTTTGGTTTTAAATTTTTTCACAATATAGAATATTCCGATAGCGTAATTTAGGAGTAGGATTCCTATAATTCTGAACTCTAAATCAATAGTTTTGGATGATTTAGTGCGGAAATGTCAAGTTGATCGGCCAGTTAAAGTGATCATTCTAAATTGATCATTGGTGCTACTTGAGTAATGGCTTATATATTAAGCATAAAACATGGCTTCATGTAGTTTTGGATACATTGGATGAAATGTTATGGCTGATTTAGTGTGGACATGTCAAGTTGAATTGCCAATTAAAGTGATCATTCTATACTGCTCATTGGTTCTCATTGAGTAGTGGTTTACAAATGTAGCATAATTCATCACATCACGCCATTTAGGATAGATTGGATTACTTGGAGGCTTTTTCGTAGCTATTGTGGTCTTAAATTATATCAAAATATAGAAAATTAAGCTAGCTTAACATGGGCATTGGATTCGTGTCATTCTGAATTTGAAATCAAATGTTACGGACGATTTAGTGCGGACATGTCAAGTTGATCGGCCTGTTAAAATGATCATTCTAAACGATCATTGGTGCTCTTTGAGCAAAGGTTTACAAATGAAGCACAATACATGGCATCACGCAGTTTGAGATACATTCGATTACTTGAAGGCTTTGTCATTACACTTTCTGTCTCAAAAGTTGTCACAACATTGAAAATTGAGCTAGATGAACGTGGGTGTTGGATTCATGTCATTTTGAGCTCTAAATCAAATGTTAAAGAGGATGTAGTGCGGACATGTGAAGTTGATCAGATAGTTAAAATAATCATTGGTGCTCATTGGGAAATGGTCTACAAATGAAACATAACGCATGGCATCACACAGTTTTGGATAGATTGGATTAATTGTAGGCTTTCTCGTAGCTATTTCTGTCTTAATTTTTTTTCACAATATAGAAAATTGAGTAAGCTTAACGTAGGTGTTGGATTTATGTCATTTTGAACTCTAAATCATATGTAACGACGTTTAGTGCAGACATACCAAGTTGATCGGCTAGTTAAAGTGATCATTCTAAACTGCTCATTGGTGCTCACTCAACAAGGGTTTACAAATGAAGCATAATGCATGGCATCACACAATTTAGGGTATATTGGATTACTTGAAGGCTTTTTCATAGCTAATGCAGCTTTAAATTTGATCAAAATATAGAAAATTGAGATAGCTTAACGTGAGAATTGGATTCGTGTCAATCTGATCTCTAAATCAAAAGTTACAGACGATTTAGTTCAGACATGTCAAGTTCCTCGGCCAGTTAAAATGATCATCTTAAACTGATCATTGGGGCTCCTTGAGTAAGGTCTTACAAATGAAGCATAATGTATGGCATCACGTAGTTTAGGATACATTGGATTACTTGGAGGCTTTGTTGTAGCTCTTTCAGTGTCAAATGTTGTCAAAATATTGAAAATGGAGCTAGATTAACGTGGTCATTTCATTGTGAACTCTAAATCAAAAGTTACAGACGACTTAGTGAGTAAATGTCAAGTTAATCGGCCAATTAAAACGATCATTCTAACTGATCATTAGTGCTCCTTGCGTAAAGGCTTATAAATGAAGCATTAGAAAAAGCCTCGCGCAGTTTGGGATACATTGGATTACTTGGAGGATTCGTTGTAGCTATTTCTCTATTAAATTTGGTCACAATATAGAAAAGTGAGCTACCTTAACGTGGATGTTGGATTCGTGTCATTCTGAACTATAAATCAAAAGTTACAGACGATTTAGTGCAGACATGTCAAATTGATCGGGCTGTTAAAATGATTATTCTAAACTGATCATTGTTGCTCCTTGAGTAAAGGCTAATAAATGAAGCATAATGCATGGCATCACACAATTTGGGATACATTGGATTACCTGGAGGCTTTGCCATAGCCCTTTCGATCTCAAATGTTGTCATAATATTGAAAATTGAGCTAGATTAACGTGTGCATTGGATTCATGTCATTTTGAGTTCTAAATCAAATGTTAAAGACAATTTAGTCTGGGAATGTTAATTTGATCAGCTAGTTAAAATGAACATTCTAAACTGGTCATTGGTGCTCATTGGGCAAAGGTTTACAAATGAAGCATAATGCATGGCATCACGCAGTTTGGGATAGATTGGATTACTTGGACGCTTTGTCATAACTGTTTTAGTCTTAAATTTTGTCAGAATGAGCTAGCTTAACGTGGGTGTTGGATCCGTGTCATTCTGATCTCTAAATCAAAAGTTACGGAAGATTTAGTGCGGACATGTCGAGCTGATCGGCCAATTAAAATGACCATTCTAAACTGATATGGGGTGCTCATTGAGGAAAGGTTTACAAATGAAGCATAATGCATGACATCATGCAGTTTGGGATACATTAGGTTACTTGGAGGCTTTGTTGTACCTATTTCAGTCTTAAATTTTGTCAAAATATATGAAAACTGAGCTAGGTGATCGTTGGTGTTGGATTCGTGTCATTCTGAACTCTAAATCAAAAGTTATGGACAATTTAGTGCGGACATGTTTAGTTGATTGGGCAGTTAAAATGATCATTCTGAACAGATCATTGGCGCTCCTTGAGTAAAGGCTTATAAATGAAGCATAATGCATGACATCACACAGTGGGGATACATTGGATTATTTAGAGCCTTTGTTTTAGGCCTTTCAGTCTCAAATGTTTTCACAATATTGAAAATAGAGCGAGATTAACGTGGGCGTTGGATTTGTGTCATTCTGAACTCTAAATCAAATGAAAGATTTAGTGCATACATGTCAAGTTGATCGGCCAATTAAAATGATCATTCTTATCTGATCATTGGTGCTCATTGAGTGAAGGCTTATAAATGAAGCATAATGCATGGCATCACACATTTTGGGATACATTGGATTACTTGGAGGCTCTGTCGTAGCTATTTTAGTCTCAAATGTTTTCACAATATTGAAAATTGAGCTAGATTAACGTGGGCATTGGATTCGTGTCATTTTGAACTCTAAATCAAAAGTTACAGAAGATTTATTGCGGCCATGTCAAGTTGATCGGCCTGCGAAAATGATCATTCTTAACTGATCATTGGTGCTCCTTGAGTAAAGACTTATAAATGAAGTATAATCCATGGCATCCGGTAGTTTTGGAAACATTGGATTACTTGGAGGTTTCGTCGTATCTCTTTCAAGCTCAAATGTTGCCACAATACTGAAAATTGATTTAGATTAACATGGGCGTTAGATTCATGTCATTTTGAGCTTAAATAGAATGTTAAAGATGATCTTGTGCTGACATGTCAAGTGGATCAACTAGTTAAAATAATCATTCTAAACTTATCATTGGTGCGCATTGAGCATATGGTTTACAAATGAAGCATAATGCATGGCATTGCATAGATTGGGATTGATTGGATTATTTGAAGGCTTTGTCGTAGCTGTTTCAGTCTTAAATTTAATCACAATATAGAAAACTGAGCTGGGTTAACGTGGGCGTTGCATTCGTGTCATTCTAAACTCTAAATCAAATGTTACAGACGATTTTCTGTGGACATGTCAAGTTGATCGGTCAGTTAAAATGATCATTCTAAACTGATTATCGATGCTCCTTGAGTAAAGGTTTGTAAATGAAGCATTCGCAGTTCGGAATACATTGGGTTAGATGGAGGCTTTGTAGTAGGTGTTTTAGTATCAAATGTTGTCACAATATTGAAAATTGATCTAGATTAATGTGGGCGTGGAGTTCATGTCATTTTGACTCTAAATCAAAACTGAAAGTCGATTTATTGCGGAAATGTCAAGTTGATCAGCTAGCTAAAATCATCAACTAGTATTTGATGCTCATTTAGCAAAGGTTTACAAATGAAACATAATGCATGGCATCATGCAATTTGAAATACATTGGATCACTTGGATGCTTTGACGTAACTATTTCAATTAAAATCTGTCAAAATAATAAAAATTGAGCTAGCTTAATGTTGGTGTTGGATTTTTGTCATTCCTAATTCTAAATCAAAAGTTACGGCCAATTAACTGCGGAAATGTCAATCTAAACTGATCACTGGTGCTCTTTGAGAAAAGGCTTATAAATGAAGCATATTGCATGGCATCACGCAGTTTGTGATACATTGGATTATATTGAGTACTTTTTGTAGGTATTTCAGTCTCAAATGTTTTCACAATATTGAAAATTGAGCTAGATTAACATGGTCATTAGATTCGTGTCATTCTTAACTCTAAATCAAAAGTTATGAAAGATTTACTACGTACATGTCAAGTTGATCGGCAAAATAAAATGATCATTCTTAACTGATCATTGGTGCTCCTTGAGTAAAGGCTTATTAATGAAGTATAATGCATGATATCACGCAGTTTGGTATACATTGGATTACTTGGAGGCTTTGTCGTAGCTCTTTTAGTCGCAAATATTGTCACGATATTGAAAATTTAGCTAGATTAACGTGGACGATTGATTCATGTCATTCTGAGCTCTAAATCAAACGTTAAAGATGATTTATTGTGCACATGTCACGGTTATCAACTAGTTAAAATGATCATTATAAACTGATCATTGGTGCTCATTGAGCAAAGGTTTACGAATGAAGCATAATGCATGGCATCACGCAGTTTGGGATAGATCAGATTACTTGGAGGCTTTGTTGTAGCTATCTCGGTCTTAAACTTTTGCAGAATATAGAATATTGAGCTACTTTAATGTGGACGTTGGATTCATGAAATTCTGAACTCTAAATAAAAAATTACGGACGATTTAGTGCGGACATGTCAAGTTTATTGGCTAGTTAAATTGATCATTCTAAAGTTATCATTGGTGCTCATTGAGCAAAGGTTTACCAATGAAGCATAATGCATGGCATGTTGCAGTTTGGGATAATTGGATAACTTGGAGGCTTCTCCGTAGCTATTTCTGTCTTAAATTTTGTCACCATATAGAATATTGAGCTAGCTTAACGTGAACTTTGTATTCTTGTCATTCTGAACTATAAATCAAAAGTAACAGACGATTTAGTGCATGCATGTCAAGTTGATCGGCAGGTTAAAATGATCGTTCTAAACTGATCATTGTTGATCATTCAGCAAAGGTTACAAATGAAGCATAATGCATGGCATTACGCAGTTTTGAACAGATTGGATTACTTGGAGGCTTTGTTGTACCTATTTTGGTCTTAAGTTTTGTCAAAATATAGAATATTGAACTAGCTTAACGTGAGTTGGATACGTGTCATTCTGAACTATAAATCAAAAGTTAAACACGATTTAGTGCGTACATGTCAAGTTGATCGGCCAGTAAAATGATCATTCTAAAAACTGATCATTGGTTCTCCTTGAGAAAAGGCTTATAAATGAAGCACAATGCATGGCACCATGCATTTTGGCATACATTGGATTACTTGGAGGCTTTGTCGTAGCTATTACATTCTTAAATTTTGTCATAATATAGAAAACTGAGCTAGCTTAACGTGGGTGTTGGATTCATGTCATTCTGAATTTTAAATCAAAAGTTATGGACGATTTAGTGCGGATATACCAAGTTTATCGGCTAGTTAAATTGATCATTTTAAACTGATCATTGGTACTCATTGAGGAAAGGTTAACAAATGAAGCATAATGCATGGCATCACGCAGTTTGGGATAGATTGGATTACTTGGAGGTTTTGTCGTAGCTATTTTGGTCTTAAATTTTGTTATAATATAGAGTATTGAGTTAGCTTAACGTGGGCACTGGATACGTGTCATTCTCAACTCTAAATAAAAAATTACGAATGATTTAGTACAGACATGTAAAGTTGGTCAGCCAGTTAAAGTTATCATTATAAACTTATCATTCTAAATTGATCATTAGTGTTGCTTGAGTAAAGTCTTATAAATAAAGCATAATGCATGGCATCACGTAATTTAGGATGATTGGATTACTTGAAGGCTTTGTGGTAGCTCATTCAGTCTCAAATGTTGCCACAATATAGAAAATTGAGCTAGCTTAACATGGGTGTTCGATTCGTGTAATTCTGAACTTTAAATCAAAATTTACAGATATCTTAGTGCGTATATGTCAAGTTGATTGTCCAGGTAAAATGATCATTCTAAATTGTTCATTGGTTGATGCAAACCTCCCAAGAAATGCACTTCTGGATGCGGTTGAGATGGGCTTTGCAACAGAATGAATCAAAAATCAATCTGTTCAGAGGTTGTGGATTGAAGGGTCACACAGTAGCTGCGAAAAGACTACTAATTTACCTAAGATAGTAGCTTAGATATGACACACTAAGGCTACTAAATATTGGCTGAAGGATATCACACACCAACAAACTTAAGAAAAGAAACTGTGTTTATTTGAAAAGTTGAATGATCAAGTTTACAACTGAAAACCCCTATTTATACTGTAACGCAGCATAATATGAGGAGCCTACAACATTAAATTGGTTACATTACAAGGGAAACCTTGACCAAAGATCTTGACCAAAAATATTGACTTCATTAACTTTTATTTTGACTATGAATGTAGACGCTTCCCCTTCATTAACTAAATTGTGTTTAAATTTTCATTCAGAATTCTGAATGACACGAATCCAACGCCCACATTAAGGTAGCTTAATTTTCTATTTCTGGAAAAAATTTAAGACCGAAATAGCTATGAGAGAACCTCCAAGTCATCCAAACTATCGCAAACTGCATGATGCCATGCATTACGATTCATTAATAAGCTTTTACTCAATTAGCATCACTGATTAGTTTAGAATGATCAGTTTAATTGGCAGTTCAACATGACATGTCCACACCAAATCGTCCATAACTTTTGATTCAAACCTTAGAATGACACGAATCCAATGCTCACCTTAAACTAACTCAATTTTCTATATTGTGAGAAAGTTTAAGAATTGAATTGATATTATAAAGCCTCCAAGTAATCCAATCTATAACAATTTGCTTGATGCCATGCATTATGCTTCATTAATAAGCCTTTACTCGATGAGCACCAATGATCAGTTTAGAATGATCATTTGAACTAGCCGGTCAATTTGACATATCCGCACCAAATCGTCTGTGACTTTTAATTCAGACCGCAGAATGACACGAATCGAATTCCCACGTTAAGACAGCTCATTTTTCTATAGTCTGACAAAATTTTAAAATGCAATAGCTACGAAAAAGCTTCCAAGTAATCTAATATATCGCAAAAAGGGTGATGCCATGCATTATGCTTAATTAGTAAGCCTTTACTCAATGAACACCAATGATCAAATTAGAATGATTTTTTTAACTGGCCGATCAACTTAACATGTGCACACTAAATCGTCTTTAACTTTCGATTCAGAGATCAGAATGACACGAATCCAACGAAGAGGTTAAGGTAGCTCAATTTCGAGTTTGTGAAAACATTTAAGACTGAAATAGTTACGACAAAGCCTCCAATTAATCCAATCTATAGCCAAACTGATTGATGACATGCATTATGCTTCATTTATAAGCCTTTACTCAATGAGCACCAATGATTAGTCTAGAATCATCAATTTAACTAATCCGTCAACGTGACATATGCGCACGAAACAAGGTGATGCCATGCATTATGCTTGATTAATAGGCCTTTTCTCAATGAGCACCAATGATCAGTTTAGAATGATCATTTTAACTGGCTGATAAGCTAGACATATCCGCACTAAATCGTCTATAACTTTTTATTCAGAATTCTGAATGACAAGAATCCAACGCCCACATTACGGTAGCTCAATTTTCTATATTGTGAACAAATTTAATACTAAAATAGCTACGACAAAGCCTCCAAGTAATCCAATCTTTCGCAAACTGCTTGATGCCATGCATTAAGCTTCATTAACAAGCCTTTAATCAAAGAGCACCAGTTATTAGTTTAGAATGATCATTTTAACTAGTCGGTCAACTTGACATGTCCGCATTAAATAGTTTATAACTTTTGATTCAGAGTTAAGAATAACACGAATCCAGCGCCCGCATTAAGGTAGCTCAATTTTTTATATTGTTAAAAAATTAAATACTGAAATAGCTACGACAAAGCCTCGAACTAATCCAATCTATCACAAACTGCTTAATGCCATGCATTATGCTTCATTAATAAGCTTTTACTCAATGAGCACCAATGATTAGTTTAGAATGCTCATTTTAACTGGTCGGTCAACTTCACATGTCCGCAAGAAATCACGCATAACTATTGATTCAGAGCTTAGAATGACAATCAAATGCCCACGTTAAGCTCGCTCAATTTTCTATCGTGTGAAAAAATTTGAGCCAGAAATAGCTATGGAAAAGCTTCCAAGTAATCGAATATATCGCAAACAGGGTGATCCCATGCATTATGCTTGATTAATAAGCCTTTACGCAATGAGCACCAATGATCACTTTAGAATGATCATTTTAACTAGCCGATCATCTTGACATGTCCACACTAAATCGTCTATAACTTTTGATTCAAAACACAGAATGATACAAATCCAACGCCCACATTAAACAACCTCAATTTTCTATATTGTGTGAAAATTTAAGACGGAAATAGCTTCACCAAAGCCTCCAAGTAGTTGAATCTATCACAAACTGTGTGATGCCACGCATTATAATTCATTAATAAGCCTTTACTCAATAAGCACCAATTTTCAATTTAAATTGATCATTTTAATTGGCAGATCAACTTGACATCTCCGCACTAAATATACTATAACTTTTGATTCATAGCCTAGAATGACATGAATCCAATGCTCACGTTAAGCTAGCTCAATTTTCTTTATTGTGAAAAAATTTAACTCTAAAAGAGCTAATTCAAAGCCCCCAAATAATCTAATTTATCACAATCTGCTTGATGACATGCCTTGTGCTTGATTGATAAGCTTTTACTCAGTGAGCACCAATGATAAGTTTAGAATGATCATTTTAACTAGCCAATCAGCTTGACATGTCCGCCCTAAATCGTCTATAAATTTTGATTAATACTTAAGAATGACACGAATCCAAATCCCACATTAAGGTCGCTCAATTTTCTATATTGTACAAAAATTTAAGACTGAAATAGCTACGAAAAAGGTTCCAAGTAATCGAATCTAACGCAAACAGCGTGACACCATGCATTATACTTGATTAATAAGCCTTTAGTCAATGAGCAGTAATGATCAGTTTAGAATGATTATTTAACTGGCTGATCAGCTTGACATGTCCGCAATAAATAGTCTATAACTTTTGTTTCAGAGTTCAGAATGAAATGAATCCAATGCCCACATTAAGGTAGCTCATTTTTTAAATGGTGAAAAATTTTAAGACTGAAATAGGTACGACAAAGCTTCCAAATAATCCAATCAATCGCAAATTGCATGATGCCATGCATTATGCTTCAGTAATAAGCCTTTATTTAATGAGCACCAATGATTAATTTATAATGATCATGTTAACTAGTCGGTCAAATTAAGATGTCCGCACGAAATTGCCCGTAAATATTGATTTAGAGCACAGAATAACATGAATCCAATGCCCGTGTTAAGCTCGCTCAATTTTCTATAATGTGATTAAATTTAAGACTGAAATAGCTATAACAAAGCTTCCAAGTAATCTAATCTATCACAAACAGTGTGATGCCATGCATTATGCTTGATTAATAAGCCTTTACGCAATGAGCACCAATGATCAGTTTAGAATGATCATTTTAGCTGGCCGATCATATTGACATATCCGTACTAAATCGTCTATAACTTTTAATTCATATCTCAAAAATGACACCCATCCAATATCCACGTTAAACTATCTCAAATATCTATATTTTGTGAAAATTTAAGACTGAAATAGCTACAACAAAGCCTCCAAGTAGTTGAATCTATCACAAAATTTGGGATGCCACGCATTATGATTCATTAATAAGCCTTTACTCAATGAGCACCAATGATCAGTTTAGAATAATCATTTTAATTGGTAGTTCAACTTGACATGTCTGCACTCAATTGTCTATAACTTTTGATTCAAAGCTCAAAATGACATGAATCCCAATGGTCACCCTATGCTAGCTCAATTTTCTATATTGTGAAAAAATTTAAGATTAAAATAGCTATTACAAAGCCCCCAATTAATCCAATATAACCCAATCTACTTGATGCCATGCATTATGCTTCATTAATAAGCATTTACTCAATGAGCACCAATGATTAGTTTAGAATTATCATTTTAACTAATCAGTCAACTTGACATGTCCGCACTAAATAGTTTATAACTTTTGATTTAGAGTTCGGAATAACAAGAATCCAGCACCCACATTAAGGTAGCTCAATTTGTTATATTATTAAAAAATTAAAGACTGAAATAGCTACGACAAAGCCTCGAAGTAGTCCAATCTATCACAAAGTGCTTGATGCCATGCATTATGCTTCATTAATAAGCATGTACTCAATGAGCCCAATGATCAGTTTAGAATTATCATTTTAATTGGCAGATCAACTTCACATCTCCGCACTAAATATTCTATAACTTTTGATTCATAGGTCACAATGACACGAATCCAATGCTCACGTTAAGTTAGCTCAATTTTATTTGTAGTGAAAAAATTTAAGACTAAAATAGCTAATTCAAAGCCCCCAAGTAATCCAATTTAGCACTATCTTGTTGATGACATTCCTTATACTTGATTAATAAGCTTTTACTCAATGAGCATCAATGATCAGTTTAGAATGATCATTTTAACTGGCCGATCAGCTTGACATGTCCGCACTAAATCGTCTATAACTTTTGATTAATACTTCAGAATGACACGAATCAAAATCCCACATTAAGGTAGCTCAATTTTCTATATTGTAAAAATGTTTAAGACTGAAATAGCTACGATAAAGAACCCAAGTAATCGAATCTAACGCAAAATGCGTGACGCCATGCATTATACTTGATGAATAAGCATTTAGTCAATGAGCAACAATGATCAGTTTAGAATGATTATTTAACTGGCTGATCAGCTTGACATGTCCGTAATAAATAGTGTATAACTTTTGATTCAGAGTTCGGAATGAAACGAATCCAACTCCCACATTAAGGTAGCCCATTTTTTTATATGGTGAAAAATGTTATAAGACTGAAATAGCTACGGCAAAGCTTCCAAATAATCCAATCAATCGCAAACGGCTTGATGACACGAATCCAATGGTCACCTTACGCTAGCTCAATTTTCTGTATTGTGAAAACATTTAAGACTAAATAGCTATTACAAAGCCCCCAAGTAATCCAATCTATCACAATCTGGTTGATGCCATGCATTATGCTTCATTAATAAGCCTTTACTCATTGAGCACCAATGATTAGTTTAGAATGATAATTTTAACTAGTTGGTCAACATGACATGTCCGCACAAAATCGCCCGTAACTATTGATTCAGAGCTCAGAATGAAACGAATCGAATGCACATGTAAAGCTAGCTCATTTTTTTATAGTGTGAAAAAATTTAATACTGAAATAGCTACGACAAAGCTTCATTAATTGAATCTATCTCAAACAGCGTGATGCCATGCGTTATCATGGGTTAATAAGCCTTTACTCAATTAGCACTAATGACCAGTTGAGAATCATCATTTTAACTTGCCGATTAAGTTGACATATCCGCACAAAATCGTTCGTAACTTCTGATTTAGAGCTCCGAATGACACGAATCCAACGCCCACGTTAAGCTAGCACAATTTTCGATATTGTGACAAAATTTAAGATTGAATTTGCTACTACAAATCTTCATAGTAATCGAATCTATTGCAAACAGTGTGATGCCATATATTATGCTTGATTAATAAGCCTTTACTCAGTGAGCACCAATGATCAGTTTGGAATGATCGTTTTAACAGGCCGATCTGCTTGACATATCTGCACTAAATCGTCTATAACTTTTGATTCATACTTTAGAATGACACGAATCCAAAGCTCACATTAAGGTAGCTCAATTTTCTATATGGTGAAAAAATATAAGAGTGAAATAGCTACAAAAATGCTTCCAAGTAATCGAATCTAACGCAAACAGTGTGACGCCATGCATTATACTTGATTAGTAAGCGTTTAGTCAATAAGCACCAATGATCAGTTTAGAATGATTTTTTAACTGGCCGATCATCTTGATATGTCCGCACTAAATAGTCTATAACTTTTGATTCAGAGTTCTGAATGAAACGGATCCGACGCTCACATTAAGGTAGCTCAATATTTTATATGGTGAAAAAATTTAAGAATGAAATAGCTACGACAAATCCTCCAAGTAATCCAATCAATCGCAAACTGCTTGATGCCATGCATTATGCTTCATTAATAAGCCTTTACTCAATGAGCACCAATGATTAGTTTAGAATGATCATTTTAACTAGTCGGTCAACTTAAGATGTCCGCACGTGATAGCCCGAAACTATTGATTCAGAGTTCAGAATGACACGAATCTAATGTCCACGTTAAGCTCACTTAATTTTCTATAGTGTGAAAAAATTAAGACGGAAATAGCTATAACAAAGCTTCCAAGTAATCGAATGTATTGCAAACAGGGTGATGCCATGCATTATGCTTGATTAATAAGCCTTTACTCAATAGGCACCAATGATCAGTTTAGAACGATCATTATAGCTGGCTGATCATCTTAATATTTCCGTACTAAATCATCTATAACATTTGATTCATATCTCAAAAAGACACAAATACAACGTCCACGTTAAACTAATTCAATTTTCTATATTTTGTGAAAATTTAAGACTGAAATAGCTACAACAAAGCCTCCAAGTAGTTGAATCTATCGCAAACTTTGGGAAGCCACGCATTATGATTCATTAATAAGCATTTACTCAATGAGAACCAATTATCAGTTTAGAATGATGATTTTAATTGGCAGTTCAACTTGACATGTCCGCACTAAATCGTCTCTAACTTTTGATTCAAAGCTCCGAATGACACGAATCCAATACTCACCTCAAACTAGCTCAATTTTCTATATTGTGAAAAAATTTAAGACTAAAATAGTTATTTCAAAGCCTACAAGTAATCCAATCAATCGCAAACTGCTTGATGCATTGCATTATGCTTAATTAATAAGCTTTTACCCAATGAGCACCAATGATTAGTTTAAAATGATCATTTTAACTAGTCGGTCAACTTGACATGTCCGCACAAAATTGCCCGTCACTATTGATTCAGAGCTCAGAATGACACGATTCGAATGCCTACGTTAAGCTAGCTCATTTTTCTATGGTGTGACAAAATTTAGTACTGAAATAGCTACGACAAAGCTTCCATGTAATCGAGAATCTATTGCAAACAGCATAATGCCATGGATTATGCTGGATTAATAAGCCTTTACTCAATGAGCACAAATGATCAGTGTAGAATGATCATTTTAACTCGCCGATTAACTTGTTATGTCCGCACAAAATCATCCGTAACTTCTGATTCCGAGCTCAGAATGACACGATTTCAACGCCCACGTTAAGCTAGCTCAATTTTCTATATTGTGGAAATATTTAAGATTGTATTTGCTATGACAAAGCTTCGAAGTAATCGAACCTATCGCAAACAGTGTGATGCCATGCATTATGCTTAATTAATAAGCATTTACACAATAAGCGCCAATGATTAGTTTAGAATAATCATTTTAACAGGCTGATCAGATTGACAAGTCCGCAATAAATCGTCTGTAACTTATGATTCAGACTTCAGAATGACACGAATCCAAAGCCCACGTTAAGGTAACTCAATTTTCTATATTTTGAAAAAGTTTAAATATGAAATAGCTATGACAAAGCTTCCAAGTAATCGAATATATCACAAACAGCGTGATGCCATGCATTATGCTTGATTAATAAGCCTTCACTCAATGAACAGCAATGATTAGTTTAGAATGATCATTTTCACTGGCCCATCAGCTTGACATATCCGCACTAAATTGTTTATAACTTTTGATTCAGAGTTCAGAATAACACGAATCCAATGCCCACATTAAAGTAGCTCAATTTATTATATTGTGAAAAATTAAAATCTGAAATAGCTATTACAAGGCATCCAAGTAATCCAGTCTATGGCGAACTGTTTGATGCCATGCATTATGATTCATTAATAAGCCTTTACTCAATGAGCAACAATGATTAGTTTAGAATGCCCATTTTAACTAGTCGGTACACTTGACATGTTTGTAGGAAATCACCTGTAATTATTGATTCAGAGCTTAGAATGACACGAATCCAATGCCCACGTTAAGCTCGCTCAATTTGATATAGTGTGATAAAATTTAATACTGAAATAGCTATTAAAAAGCTTCCAAGTAATAGAATATATCGGAAACAGGGTGATGCCATGCTTATGCTTGATTAATAAGCCATTACTCAATGAGCACCAATGATCAGTTTAGAGCGATCATTTTAACTGGCCGATCATCTTAACATGTCTACACTAAATCGTCTATAACTATTGATTCCGAGCACTAAATGACACGAATACAACACTCACGTTAAACTACCTCAATTTTGCAATATTGTGTGAAAATTTAAAACTGAAATAGCTACACCAAAGCCTCCAAGTTGTTGAATCTATCGCAAACTGTGTGATGCCATGCATTATGATTCATTAATAAGCCTTTACTCAATAAGCACCAGTGATCAGTTTAGAATCATCAATCTAATTGGCAGATCAACTTGACCTCTGCGCACTAAATATTCTATAACTTTTGATTCAAATCTTAGAATGACACGAATCCAATGCTCACCATAATCTAGCTCAATTTTCTTCATTGTGAAAAAATTTATGACTAAAATAGCTAATTCAAAGCCCCCAAGTACTCCAATCTATCACAATCTGCTTGATGTCATGCATTATGTTTCATTAATAAGCCTTTACTCAATGAGCACGAATGATTAGTTTAGAATGATCATTTTAACTAGTCGGTCAACTTGACATGTCCGCACGAAATCGCCTGTAACTATTGATTCGGAGCTCAGGATGACACAAATTGAATGTCCACGTTTAGCTAGCTCATTTTTCTATAGCGTGACAAAATTTAAAACCAAAATAGCTATGACAAAGTTTCCAAGTAATCGAATCTATCGCAAACAGCATGATGCCATGCGTTATGCTAGATTAATAAGCCTTTACTCAATGAGCACTAATGACTAGTTGAGAATGATCATTCTAACTTGCCAATTAACTTGACATATCTGCACAAAATCGTTCGTAACTTCTGATTTAGAACTCATAATGACACGAATCCAACGGTCACGTTAAGCTAGCTCAATATTCGATGTTGTGACAAAATTTAAGATTCATTTTGCTACAACAAATCTTCGTAGTAATCGAATCTATTGCAAACAGCATGAAGCCATGCATTATGCTTGATTAATAAGCCTTTACTCAGTAAGCACCAATGATCAGTTTAGAATGATCATTTTAACAGGCCGATCAGCTTGACATGTCCGCTCTAAATCGTCTATAACTTTTGATTCGCACTTCAGAATGACACGAATCCAAAGCCCACATTAAGGTAGCTCAATTTTCTATATTGTGAGAAAATATAAGAGTGAAATAGCTACAACAATGCTTCTAAGTAATCGAATCTAACACAAATAACGTCATGCCATGCATTATATTTGATGAATAAGACTTTAGTCAATGAGCACCAATGATCATTTTAGAATGATTATTTAACTGGCCGATCAGCGACATGTCCGCACTAAATAGTCTATAACTTTTGATTCAGAGTTCCGAATGAAACAAATCCAACGCCCACATTAAAGTAGCTCAAGTTTTTATATGGTGAAAAAATTTAAGACTGAAATAGCTACGACAAAGCCTCCAAATAATCCAATCAATTGCAAACTGCTTGATGCCATGCATTATGCTTCATTAATAATCCTTTACTCAATGTGCACCAATGATTAGTTTAGAATGACCATTTTAACTAGTAGGTGAACTTAAGATGTCCGCATGAGATCGCCCGTAACTATTGATTCAGAGTTCAGAATTACACGAATCCAATGCCCATGTTAAGCTCACTTAATTTTCTATAGTGTGACAAAATTTAAGACTGAAATAGCTATAACAAAGCTTCCAAGTAATCGAATGTATAGCAAACAGGGTGATGCCATGCACTATGCTTGATTAATAAGCCTTTACTCAATAAGAACCAATGATCAGTTTTGAATGATCATTATAGCTGACTGATCATCTTAATATGTCCGTACTAAATCATCTATAACTTTTGATTCAGATCTCAAAATAACACGAATCTAACGCCCACGTTAAAATATTTCAATATTCTATATTTTGTGAAAATTTAAGACTGAAATAGCTACGACAAAGCCTCCAAGTAGTTGAATTTATCGCAAACATTGGGATGCCACGCATTATGAATAATTAATAAGCATTTACTCAATAGCACCAATTACCAGTTTAGAATGATCATTTTAATTTGCAGTTCAACTTGACATGTCCGCACTAATCGTCTATAACTTTTGATTCAAAGCCTAGAATGACATGAATCCAATACTCACCTTAAACTTGCTCAATTTTCTATATTTTGAAAACATTTAATGCTAAAATAGCTATTACAAAGCCTACTTGTAATCCAATCAATCGCAAACTGCTTGATGCATTGCATTATTCTTCATTAATAAGCCTTTACTCAATAAGTACCAATGATTAGTTTAAAATGATCATTTTAACTACTCGGTCAACTTGACATGTCCGCACAAAATCACCCGTAACTATTGATTTGGAGCTCCGAATGACACGAATCGAATGCCTACGTTAAGCTATCTCATTTTTCTATAGTGTGACAAATTTTAATACTGAAATAGCTACAACAATGCTTCCATGTAATTGAGAATCTATCGCAAACAGAGTGATGCCATGCATTATGCTGGATTAATAAGCCTTTACTCAATGAGCACAAATGATCAGTTGAGAATAATCATTTTAACTCGCCGATTAATTTGACATGTCCGCACAAAATCATCCGTAACTTCTGATTCAGAGCTTAGAATGACACGAATTCAACGCCCACATTAAACTAGCTCAATTTTCTATATTGTGAAAAAATTTAAGATCGTATTCGCTACAACAAAGATTCGAAGTAATCAAACCTATCGCAAACAGCGTGATGCCATGCATTATGCTTGATTAATAAGCCTTTACTCAATAAGCACCAATGTTCAGTTTAGAATAATCATTTTAACAGACTGATCAGATTGACATGTCCGCACTAAATCGTCTGTTATGATTCAGACTTCAGAATGACACGAATCCAAAGCCCACATTAATGTAGCTCAATTTTCTATATTGTGAAAAACTTTAAATCTGAAATAGCTATGACAAAGCTTCCAAGTAATCGAATCTATCGCAAACAGCGTGATGCCATGCATTATGCATGATTAATAAGCCTTCACTCAATGAACACAAATGATCAGTTTAGAATGATCATTTTAACTTGCCCATCAGCTTGACATGTCCGTACTAAATGGTTTATAACTTTTGATTCAGAGTTCAAAATAACACGAATCCATCTCCCACATTAAGGTAGCCTAATTTTTTATATTGTGAAACAATTAAAAACTGAAATAGCTACGAGAAAGTCTCCAAGTAATCCAATCTATAGCAAACTGTTTGATGCCATACATTATGCTTCATTAATATGCCTTTACTCAATGAGCAACGATGGTTAGTTTAGAATGATAATTTTAACAAGTCCGTCAACTTGACATGTCCGCAGGAAATCACCTGTACTTATTGATTTAGAGCTTATAATGACACGATTCCAATGCCCACCTTAAGCTCGCTCAATTTGCTATAGTGTGATAAAATTTAAGACTGAAATAGCTATGAAAAAGCTTCCAAGTAATTGAATACATCACAAACACGGTGATGCCATGCATTATGCTTGATTAATAAGCCTTTACTCAATGAGCACCAATGATCAGTTTAGAATGATCAGTTTAACTGACCGATCATCTTGACATGTCCACACTAAATCGTCTATAACTATTGATTCAAAGCCCAAAATGATACGAATGCAACGCTCATGTTAAACTACCTCAATTTTCTATATTGTGTGAAAATTTAAAACTGAAATAGCTACACCAAAGCCTCCAAGTTGTTGAATCTATCGCAAACTGTGTGATGCCATGCATTATGATTCATTAATAAGCCTTTACTCAATAAGCACCAGTGATCAGTTTAGAATCATCAATTTAATTGGCAGATCAACTTGACCTCTGCGCAATAAATATTCTATAACTTTTGATTCAAAGCTCAGAAAGACATGAATCCAATGCTCACGTTAATCTAGCTCAATTTTCTTCATTGTGAAAACTTTTATGACTAAAATAGCTAATTTAAAGTCCCCAAGTACACCAATCTATCACAATCTGCTTGATGTCATGCATTATGTTTCATTAATAAGCCTTTACTCAATGAGCACGAATGATTAGTTTAGAATGATCATTTTAACTAGTCGGTCAACTTGACATGTCTGCACGAAATCGCCTGTAACTATTGATTCGGAGCTCAGGATGACACGAATCGAATGTCCACGTTAAGCTAGCTCATTTTTCTATAGCGTGACAAATTTAAAACCGAAATAGCTATGAAAAAGTTTCCAAGTAATCGAATCTATCGCAAACAGCATGATGCCATGCGTTATGCTAGATTAATAAGCCTTTACTCAATGAGCACTAATGACTAGTTGAGAATGATCATTCTAACTTGCCAATTAACTTGACATATCTCCACAAAATCGTTCGTAACTTCTGATTTAGAGCTCATAATGACACGAATCCAACAGCCACGTTAAGCTAGCTCAATTTTCGATGTTGTGACAAAATTTAAGATTCATTTTGCTACAACATATCTTCGTAGTAATCGAATCTATTGCAAACAGCGTGATGGCATGCATTATGCTTGATTAATAAGCCTTTACTTAGTAAGCACCAATGATCAGTTTAGAATGATCATTTTAACAGGCCGATCAGCTTGACATGTCCGCTCTAAATCGTCTATAACTTTTGATTCGCACTTCAGAATGACACGAATCCAAAGCCCACATTAAGGTAGCTCAATTTTCTATATTGTGAGAAAATATAGGAGTGAAATAGCTACAACAATGCTTCTAAGTAATCGAATCTAACGCAAACAACGTCACGCCATGCATTATACTTGATGAATAAGCCTTTAGTCAATGAGCACCAATCATCATTTTAGAATGTTTATTTAACTGGGCGATCAGCGACATGTCCGCACTAAATAGTCTATAACTTTTGATTCAGAGTTCCGAATGAAACGAATCCAACGCCCACATTAAAGTAGCTCAAGTTTTTACATGGTGAAAAAATTTAAGACAGAAATAGCTACGACAAAGCCTCCAAGTAATCCAATCAATTGCAAACTGCTTGATGCCATGCATTATGCTTCATTAATAATCCTTTACTCAATGTGCACCAATGATTAGATTAGAATGACCATTTTAACTAGTAGGTGAACTTAAGATGTCTGCATGAGATCGCCGTAACTATTGATTCAGAGTTCAGAATTACACGAATCCAATGCCCATGTTAAGCTCAGTTAATTTTCTATAGTGTGACAAAATTTAAGACTAAAATAGCTATAACAAAGCTTCCAAGTAATTGAATGTATAGCAAACAGGGTGATGCCATGCATTATGCTTGATTAATAAGCCTTTACTCAATAAGCACCAATGATCAGTTTTGAATGATCATTATAGCTGACTGATCATCTTAATATGTCCGTACTAAATCATCTATAACGTTTGATTCAGATCTCAAAATGACACGAATCTAACGCCCACGTCAAACTATTTCA
This sequence comes from Pugionium dolabratum, assembly GCA_018901945.1. Classification (NCBI taxonomy): domain Eukaryota; kingdom Viridiplantae; phylum Streptophyta; class Magnoliopsida; order Brassicales; family Brassicaceae; genus Pugionium; species Pugionium dolabratum. Next base: position 110,659 of record JAEVFF010000084.1, on the reverse strand, counting down.
ATTTTCTATATTTTGTGAAAATTTAAGACTGAAATAGCTACGACAAAGCCTCCAAGTAGTTGAATTTATCGCAAACATTGGGATGCCACGCATTATGAATCATTAATAAGCATTTACTCAATAGCACCGATTACCAGTTTAGAATGATCATTTTAATTTGCAGTTCAACTTGACATGTCCGCACTAATCGTCTATAATTTTTGATTCAAAGCCCAGAATGACACGAATCCAATACTCACCTTAAACTTGCTCAATTTTCTATATTTTGAAAACATTTAATGCTAAAATAGCTATTACAAAGCCTACTTGTAATCCGATCAATCGCAAACTGCTTGATGCATTGCATTATTCTTCATTAATAAGCCTTTACTCAATAAGTACCAATGATTAGTTTAAAATGATCATTTTAACTAGTCGGTCAACTTGACATGTCCGCACAAAATCACCCGTAACTATTGATTTAGAGCTCCGAATGACACGAATCAAATGCCTACGTTAAGCTATCTCATTTTTCTATAGTGTGACCAAATTTAATACTGAAATAGCTACAACAAAGCTTCCATGTAATCAAGAATCTATCGCAAACAGCGTGATGGCATGCATTATGCTGGATTAATAAGGCTTTACTCAATGAGCACAAATGACCAGTTGAGAATGATCATTTTAACTCGCCGATTAACTTGACATGTCCGCACAAAATCATCCGTAACTTCTGATTCAGAGATTAGAATGACACGAATTCAACGTCCACATTAAACTAGCTCAATTTTCTATATTGTGAAAAAATTAAAGATCGTATTTGCTACAACAAAGATTCGAAGTAATCGAACCTATCGCAAACAGCGTGATGCCATGCATTATGCTTGATTAATAAGCCTTTACTCAATAAGCACCAATGTTCAGTTTAGAATAATCATTTTAACAGACTGATCAGATTGACATGTCCGCACTAAATCGTCTGTAACTTATGATTCAGACTTCAGAATGACACTAATCCAAAGCCCACATTAATGTAGCTCAATTTTCTATATTGTGAAAAACTTTAAATCTGAAATAGCTATGACAAAGCTTCCAAGTAATCGAATCTATCAAAAACAGCGTGATGCCATGCATTATGCTTGATTAATAAGCCTTCACTCAATGAACACAAATGATCAGTTTAGAATGATCATTTTAACTTGCCCATCAGCTTGACATGTCCGTACTAAATGGTTTATAACTTTTGATTCAGAGTTCAGAATAACACGAATCCATCTCCCACATTAAGGTAGCCTAATTTTTTATATTGAGAAAAAATTAAAAACTGAAATAGCTACGACAAAGTCTCCAAGTAATCCAATCTATGGCAAACTGTTTGATGCCATACATTATGCTTCATTAATATGCCTTTACTCAATGAGCAACGATGGTTAGTTTAGAATGATAATTTTAACAAGTCCGTCAACTTGACATGTCCGCAGGAAATCACCTGTAATTATTGATTTAGAGCTTATAATGACACGATTCCAATGTCCACGTTAAGCTCGCTCAATTTGCTATAGTGTGATAAAATTTAAGACTGAAATAGCTATGAAAAAGCTTCCAAGTAATTGAATACAACGCAAACACGGTGATGCCATGCATTATGCTTGATTAATAAGCCTTTACTCAATGAGCACCAATGATCTGTTTAGAATGATCAGTTTAACTGACCGATCATCTTGACATGTCCACACTAAATCGTCTATAACTATTGATTCAAAGCCCAAAATGATACGAATGCAACGCTCATGTTAAACTACCTCAATTTTCTATATTGTGTGAAAATTTAAAACTGAAATAGCTACACCAAAGCCTCCAAGTTGTTGAATCTATCGCAAACTGTGTGATGCCATGCATTATGATTCATTAATAAGCCTTTACTCAATAAGCACCAGTGATCAGTTTAGAATCATCAATTTAATTGGCAGATCAACTTGACCTCTGCGCAATAAATATTCTATAACTTTTGATTCAAAGCTCAGAAAGACATGAATCCAATGCTCACGTTAATCTAGCTAAATTTTCTTCATTGTGAAAACTTTTATGACTAAAATAGCTAATTTAAAGCCCCCAAGTACTCCAATCAATCACAATCTGCTTGATGTCATGCATTATGTTTCATTAATTAGCCTTTACTCAATGAGCACGAATGATTAGTTTAGAATGATCATTTTAACTAGTCGGTCAACTTGACATGTCCGCACGAAATCGCCTGTAACTATTGATTCGGAGCTCAGGATGACACGAATCGAATGTCCACGTTAAGCTAGCTCATTTTTCTATAGCGTGACAAAATTTAAAACCGAAATAGCTATGACAAAGTTTCCAAGTAATCGAATCTATCGCAAACAGCTTGATGCCATGCGTTATGCTAGATTAATAAGCCTTTACTCAATGAGCACTAATGACTAGTTGAGAATGATCATTCTAACTTGACATATCTGCACAAATCGTTTGTAACTTCTGATTTGGAGTTCATAATGACACGAATCCAACAGCCAAGTTAAGCTAGCTCAATTTTCGATGTTGTGACAAAATTTAAGATTCATTTTGCTACAACAAATCTTCGTAGTAATCGAATGTATTGCAAACAGCGTGATGGCATGCATTATGCTTGATTAATAAGCCTTTACTAAGTAAGCACCAATGATCAGTTTAGAAAGATCATTTTAACAGGCCGATCAGCTTGACATGTCCGCTCTAAATCGTCTATAACTTTTGATTCGCACTTCAGAATGACAAGAATCCAAAGCCCACATTAAGGTAGCTCAATTTTCTATATTGTGAGAAAATATAAGAGTGAAATAGCTACAACAATGCTTCTAAGTAATCGAATCTAACGCAAACAACGTCACACCATGCATTATACTTGATGATTAAGCCTTTAGTCAATGAGCACCAATGATCATTTTAGAATGTTTATTTAACTGGCCGATCAGCGACATGTCCGCACTAAATAGTCTTTAACTTTTGATTCAGAGTTCCGAATGAAACGAATCCAACGCCTACATGAAAGTAGCTCAAGTTTTTATATGGTGAAAAAACTTAAGACTGAAATAGCTACGACAAAGCCTCCAAGTAATCCAATCAATTGCAAACTGCTTGATGCCATGCATTATGCTTCATTAATAATCCTTTACTCAATGTGCACCAATGATTAGTTTAGAATGACCATTTTAACTAGTAGGTGAACTTAAGATGTCCGCATGAGATCGTCCGTAACTATTGATTCAGAGTTCAGAATTACACGAATCCAATGCCCATGTTAAGCTCACTTAATTTTCTATAGTGTGACAAAATTAAAGACTGAAATAGCTATAACAAAGCTTCCAAGTAATCGAATGTATAGCAAACAGGGTGATGCCATGCATTATGCTTGATTAATAAGCCTTTACTCAATAAGCACCAATGATCAGTTTTGAATGATCATTATAGCTGACTGATCATCTTAATATGTCCGTACTAAACCATCTATAACTTTTGATTCAGATCTCAAAATGACACGAATCTAACGCCCACGCTAAACTATTTCAATTTTCTATATTTTGTGAAAATTTAAGAGTGAAATAGCTACGACAAAGCCTCCAAGTAGTTGAATTTATCGCAAACATTGGGATGCCACGCATTATGAATCATTAATAAGCATTTACTCAATAGCACCAATTACCAGTTTAGAATGATCATTTTAATTTGCAGTTCAACTTGACATGTCCGTACTAATCGTCTATAACTTTTGACTCAAAGCCAGAATGACACGAATCCAATACTCACCTTAAACTTGCTCAATTTTCTATATTTTGAAAACATTTAATGCTAAAATAGCTATTACAAAGCCTACTTGTAATCCAATCAATCGCAAACTGCTTGATGCATTGCATTATTCTTCATTAATAAGCCTTTACTCAATAAGTACCAATGATTAGTTTAAAATGATCATTTTAACTAGTCGGTCAACTTGACATGTCTGCACAAAATCACCCGAAACTATTGATTTAGAGCTCCGAATGACACGAATCGAATGCCTACGTTAAGCTATCTCATTTTTCTATAGTGTGACAAAATTTAATACTGAAATAGCTACAACAAAGCTTCCATGTAATCGAGAATCTATCGCAAACAGCGTGATGCCATGCATTATGCTGGATTATTAAGCCTTTGCTCAATGAGCATAAATGATCAGTTGAGAATGATCATTTTAACTCGCCGATTAACTTGACATGTCAGCACAAAATCATCCGTAACTTCTGATTCAGAGCTTAGAATGACACGAATTTAACGCCCACATTAAACTAGCTCAATTTTCTATATTGTGAAAAAATTTAAGATCGTATTTGCTACAACAAAGATTTGAAGTAATCGAACCTATCGCAAACAGCGTGATGCCATGCATTATGCTTGATTAATAAGCCTTTACTCAATAAGCACCAATGTTCAGTTTAGAATAATCATTTTAACAGACTGATCAGATTGACATGTCCGCACTAAATCGTCTGTAACTTATGATTCAGACTTCAGAATGACACGAATCCAAAGCCCACATTAATGTAGCTCAATTTCCTATATTGTGAAAAACTTTAAATCTGAAATAGCTATGACAAAGCTTCCAAGTAATCGAATCTATCGCAGACAGCGTGATGCCATGCATTATGCTTGATTAATAAGCCTTCACTCAATGAACACAAATGATCAGTTTAGAATGATCATTTTAACTTGCCCATCAGCTTGACATGTCCGTACTAAATGGTTTATAACTTTTGATTCAGAGTTCAGAATAACACGAATCCATCTCCCACATTAAGGTAGCCTAATTTTTTATATTGTGAAAAAATTAAAAACTGAAATAGCTACGACAAAGTCTCCAAGTAATCCAATCTATGGCAAACTGTTTGATGCCATACATTATGCTTCATTAATATGCCTTTACTCAATGAGCAACGATGGTTAGTTTAGAATGATAATTTTAACAAGTCCGTCAACTTGACATGTCCGCAGGAAATCACCTGTAATTATTGATTTAGAGCTTATAATGACACGATTCCAATGCCCACGTGAAGCTTGCTCAATTTGCTATAGTGTGATAAAATTTAAAACTGAAATAGCTATGAAAAAGCTTCCAAGTAATTGAATACATCGCAAACACGGTGATGCCATGCATTATGCTTGATTAATAAGCCTTTACTCAATGAGCAACAATGATCAGTTTAGAATGATCAGTTTAACTGACCAATCATCTTGACATGTCCACACTAAATCGTCTATAATTATTGATTCAAAGCCCAAAATGATACGAATGCAACGCTCATGTTAAACTAAATCAATTTTCTATATTGTGTGAAAATTTAAAACTGAAATAGCTACACCAAAGCCTCCAAGTTGTTGAATCTATCGCAAACTGTGTGGTGCCGTGCATTATGATTCATTAATAAGCCTTTACTCAATAAGCACCAGTGATCAGTTTAGAATCATCAATTTAATTGGCAGATCAACTTGACCTCTGTGCAATAAATATTCTATAACTTTTGATTCAAAGCTCAGAAAGACATGAATCCAATGCTCACGTTAATCTAGCTCAATTTTCTTCATTGTGAAAACTTTTATGACTAAAATAGCTAATTCAAAGCCCCCAAGTACTCCAATTTATCACAATCTGCTTGATGTCATGCATTGTGTTTGATCAATAAGCCTTTACTCAATGAGCACGAATGATTAGTTTAGAATGATCATTTTAACTAGTCGGTGACCTTGACATGTCCGCACGATATCGCATGTAACTATTGATTCGGAGCTCAGGATGACACGAATCAAATGCCTACGTTAAGCTAGCTCATTTTTCTATAGCGTGACAAAATTTAATACTGAAATAGCTACGAAAACGCATCCATGTAATCGAGAATCTATCGCAAACAGCATGATGTCATGCGTTATGCTAGATTAATATGCCTTTACTCAATGAGCACAAATGATCAGTTCAGAATGATCATTTTAACTCGCCTATTAACTCTATATGTCCGCACAAAATCATTCGTAACTTCTGATTTAGAGCTCATAATGACACGAATTCAACACCCACATTAAGCTAGCTCAATTTTCTATATTGTGAAAAAATTTAAGATCGTATTTGCTACAGCAAGGCATCAAAGTAATCGAACCTATCGCAAACAGCGTGATGCCATGCATTATGCTTGATTAATAAGCCTTTACTCAATAAGCACCAATGATCAGTTTAGAATAATCATTTTAACAGGCTGATCAGATTGACATGTCCGCATTAAATCTTCAGTAACTTATGATTCAGACTTCAGAATGACACGAATCCAAAGCCCACGTTATTGTAGCTCAATTTTCTATAGTGTGAAAAACTTTAAATCTGAAATAGCTATGACAAAGCTTCCAAGTAATCGAATCTATCGCAAACAACGTGATGCCATGCATTATGCTTGATTAATAAGCCTTTACGCAATGAGCACCAATGATCAGTTTAGAATAATCATTTTAGCTGGCCGATCATATTGACATATCCGCACTAAATCTTCTATAACTTTTGATTCACCCTTCATAATGACATGAGTCCAAAGCCCACATTAAGTTAGCTCAATTTTCTATATTGTGAAAAAAAATTAAGATTGAATTAGCTACGACAAAGCTTCCAAGTAATCGAATCTAATGCAAACAGCATCACGCCATGCATTATGCATGATTAATAATCCTTTAGTCAATGAGCACCAATGATCAGTTTGGAATGATCATTTAACAGGTCGATCAGCTTGATATTTCCACACTAAATAGTTTATAACTTTTGATTCAGAGTACATAATGAAACGAATTCAACACCCACATTTAGTTATCTCAAATTTTAATATTGTGAAAAAATTTAAGACTGAAATAGCTACGACAAACCCCCAAGTAATCCAATTAATCGCAAACTGCTTGATGCCCTGCATTACGCTTCATTAATAAGCCTTTATTCAATGAGCACCAATGATTAGTTTATAATGATCATCTTAACTAGTCGGTCAACTTAACATGTTCGCACGAAATCGCTCGTAAGTATTGATTCAGAGCTCAGAATGACACGAATCCAATGCCCACGTTAAGCTCGCTTAATTTTCTATATTGTGACAAAATTTAAGACTGAAATAGCCTTAACAAAGCTTCCAAGTAATCTAATCTATCGCAAACAGGGTGATGCCATGCATTATTTCTGATTAATAAGCCTTTACTCAATGAGCAACAATGATTAGTTTAAAATGATCATTTTAGCTGGACGATCATCTTGACATGTCCGTACTAAATCATCTATAACTTTTGATTCAGATCTCAAAATGACATGAATCCAACGTCCATGTTAAACTATCTCAATTTTGTAAATTTTGTGAAAATTTAAGACTGAAATAGCTACAACAAAGCTTCCAAGTAGTTGAATTTATTCCAAACTTTGGGATGCCATGCATTATGATTCATTAATAAGCCTTTACTGAATGAGCACCAATGATCAGTATAGAATGATCATTTTAATTAGTAGTTCAACTTGACATGTCTCCACTAAATCATTTATAACTTTTGATTCAACCCTCAGAATGACACGAATCAAATGCTCACCTTAAGCTAACTCAATTTTCTATATTGTGAAAAAATTTAAATTAAAATACCTATTACAAAGCCCCCAAGTAATCCAATCTATCACAATCTGATTGATGCCATGCATTATGCTTCATTAATAAGCCTTTACTCAATGAGCACCAATGATTAGTTTAGAATGATCATTTTAACTAGTCGGTAAACTTGACACACAAAATCGCCCATAACTATTGATTCAGAGCTCAGAATGACACGAATCCAATGCCCATGTTAAGCTCGCTCAATTTTCTACAGTATGACAAAATATAAGACTGAAATAGCTATAACAAAGATTCGAAGTAAGCGAATGTATTGCAAACAGGGTGATACCATGCATTACGCTTGATTAATAAGCCATTTACTCAATGAGTACCAATTATCAGTTTAGAATGATCATTTTACCTGGCTGATCATCTTAATATATCCGTACTAAATCATCTATAACTTTTGATTCAGATCTCAAAATGACATGAATCCAACACAAACGTTAAACTATTTCAATTTTCTATATTTTGGGAAAATTTAAGACAGAAATAGCTACAACAAAGCCACCAAATAGTTGAATCAATCGCAAACTTTGGGATGCCACGCATTATGATTCATTATTAAGCCTTTAGCCAATGAGCACCAATTATCAATTGAGAATGATCATTTTAATTGGCAGTTCAAATTGACATGTCCGCACTAAATCGTCAATAACTTTTGATTCAAAGCTTAGAATGACACGAATCCAATGCTCACCTTAGGCTAGCTCAATTTTCTATATTGTGAAAAAATTTTAAGACTAAGATAGCTATTACAAAGCCCCCAAGTAATCCAATCTATCAAAATCTGCTTGATGCCATGCATTATGCTTCATTAATAAGCCTTTACTCAATGAGCACCAATGATCAGTTTAAAATGATCATTTAACTGGCTGATCAGCTTGACATGTCCGCGCTAAATAGTCTATAACTTTTGATTTAGAGTTCAGAATGAAGCCAATCCAACGCCCACATTAAGTTAGCTCAATTTTTTATATTGTGAAAAAATTTAAGACTGAAATAGCTACGACAAAGCCTCCAAGTAATCCAATCAATCGCAAAATGCTTGATGCCATGCATTAAGCTTGATTAATAACCCTTTACTCAATGAGCACGAATGATTAGTTTAGAATGATATTTTTAACTAGTCGGTCAACTTAACATGTCCTCACGAAATTGCTCGTAACTATTGATTCAGAGCTCCGAATGATACGAATCTAATGCCCATGTTAAACTCGCTCCATTCTCTATAGTGTCACAAAATTTAAGACTGAAATAGCTATAACAAAGCTTTCAAGTAATCAAATATATCGCAAACAGGATGATGCCATGCATAATGCTTGATTAATAAGCCTTTACTCAATGAGCACCAATGATCACTTTGGAATGATCATTTTAACAGGCCGATCATCTTCACATGTCTGCACTAAACCGTCTATAACTTTTGATTAAGAGCTCACCACGAATCCAACACCCACGTTAAAACTACCTCCATTTTCTACATTTTGTGAAAATTTAACACTGAAATAGCTACAATAAAGCCTCCAAGTAGTTTAATCTATCGCAAACTTTGTGATGCCATGCATTATGCTTCAGTAATAAGCCTTTACTCAATGAGCACCGATGATCAATTTAGAATGATCATTTTAATTAGCAGTTCAACTGGACATGTCCGCACTAAATTGTCTATAATTTTTTTATTCAGAGCTCAGAATGACACGAATCCCATGCTCACCTTATGCTAGCTCAATTTTCTATATTGTGAAAAAATTTAAGACTAAACTAGCTATTACAAAGCCCCCAAGTAATCCAATCTATCACAATCTGCTTGATGCCTTGCATTATGCTTCATTAATTAGGCTTTACTCAATGGGCACTAATGATTAGTTTAGAATGATCATTTTAACTAGTCGGTCAACTTGACATGTACGCACAAAATCACCCGTAACTATTTATTCGGAACTCAGAATGACACGAATCGAATGCCCACGTTAAGCTAGCTCGTTTTTCAATAGTGTGACAAAATTTAAGACTGAAATAGCTACGACAAAGCTTCCAAGTAATCGAATCTATCACAAACAGCGTGATGCCATGCATTATGCTGGATTAATAAGCCTTTACTCAATGAGCATAAATGATCAGTTGAGAATGATCATTTTAACTCGCTGATTAACTTGACATGTCCGCACAAAATCATCCGTAACTTCTGATTCAGAGTTCAGAATGACACGAATCCAACACCCACGTTAAGCTAGCTAAATTTTCTATATTGTGATAAAATTTAAGACTGAATTTGCTATGACAAAGCTTCGAAGTAATCGAATCTATCGCAAACAGCGTGATGCCATGCATTATGCTTGATTAATAAGCCTTTTCTTGATGAGCACTAATCATCAGTTTAGAATAATCATTTTAGCTGGCCGATCATCTTGACATGTCCACACTAAATCGTCTATAACTTTTGATTCAGACTTCAGAATGACACGAATCCAAAGCCCACATTTATGTAGCTCAATTTTCTATATTGTGAAAAAATTTAAAACTGAAATAGCTATGACAAAGCATGCAAGTAATCGAATCTATCGCAAACATTTAGGACCCAAATAGCTACAACAAAGCCTCCAAGTAATCCACTTTATCCCTAACTGCGAGATGCCATGCATTATGCTTCATTTGTAACCCTTTTCTCAATGAGCACCTATGATCAGTTTAGAATGATAATTGTTTTACTTGATATGTCCGCACTAAATTGTTCGTAACTTATGATTTAGAGTTCAGAATGCACGAATTCAATGCCCACATTAAGCTAGCTCAATTTTCTATATTGTGCCAAAATTTAAGTCCGAAATAGCTATAACAAAGCCTCCAAGCAATCCATTCTATCCCCAACTGCGTGATGCCATGCATTATGCTTCATTTGTAAACCTTTGCCCTATGAGCACCAATGATCAGTTTAGAATGATCATTTAACTGGCCAATCAACTTGACATGTCCGCACTAAATTGTTTGTAACCTTTGATTTAGAGTTCAGAATGACACGAATTCAACACCCACATTAAACAAGCTCAATTTTCTATATTGTGACAAAATTTAAGACCGAAAAGCAATGAGAAAGCCTCCAAGTAATCGAATATATCCTTGACTACGTGATGCCATGCATTATGCTTCATTTAGAAGCCTTTACTCTAGGAGCACCAATTATTAGTTTAGAATTATCATTTTAACTGGCCGATCAAAATTACATGTCCGCACGAAATCGTCTTTAACTTTTGATTAAGAGTTCATAATAACATGAAACCAACGCTCACATTAACCAAGCTCAATTTTCTATATTGTCGTAAACTTTCTGACCGAAATAGCTACGAAAAGGTCTCCAAGTAATCCAATCTATCCCAAACTCTGTGATGCCACGCATTATGCTTCATTTGTATACCATTGTTCAATGAGCACAAATTTTCATTTTATAATGATCATTTTAACTAGTTGATCAACTTGACGTATCCGCAATAAATCTTCTTTAACTTTTAATTTAGAGTTTAAAATGACATGAATCCAACGCCCATATTAAGCTATCTCAATTTTCCATATGGTGACAACATTTGATACTAAAAGATCCTCAAAGTAATCCAATCGATCCTGAACTGCATGATGCCATGCATTATGATTCATTTATAAGCCTTTACGCAAGGAGCACCAATGATCAGTTTAGAATAATCATTTTAACTGGCCGATGAACTTGTCATGTCGCACTATATCATTCATAACTTTTGATTAAAAGTAGAGAATGACACAAATCCAACACCCACGTTAAGATAGCTCAATTTTCTATATTGTGACAAAATTTAGGATCGAAATAGCTACAGGAAAAGTCTCCAACTAATCCAGTATATCCCAAACAGCATGATGCCATGCATGATGCTTCATTTGTAAAGCTTTGCTCAATGAGCACCAACGATATGTTTAGAATGATCAATTTAACTGGCCGATCAACTTGACATGTCCGCACCAAATTGTCTCTAACTTTTGATTCATAGCTCAATTTTCTACATTGTGACGAAATTTAATACAAAAATAGCTAAAACAATGTCTCCAAATAATCCAATCTATGCCAAACTGCGGGTTGCCATGCATTATGCTTCATTTGTAAACCTTTGCTCAATGAGCACCAATTATCAGTTTAGAATGATCACTTTAACTAGAAGATCAACTTGACATGTCCGCACTAAATCGTCTTTAACTTTTGATTCAGTGTTCAGAATGACATAAATCCAACGCCCACGTTAACCTAACTCAATTTTCTACATTGTGACGAAAATTGAGACAAAAAAAGTTACGACAAAGTCTCCAAGTAATCCAACCTATCCACATTTAGAAAGATCACTTTAACTAACTGATCAACTTGACATGTCCGCACTAAATCGTCTTTAACTTTTGACTTAGAGCTCAAAATAACATGAATCCAACGCCCACATTAAGCTATCTAAATTTTCCATATTGTAACAACATTTGAGACAGAAAGAGCTACACAAAGCTTCAATGTAATCCAATATATCCTAAACAGCGTGATGCCATGCATTATGCTTCATTTATAAGATTCTAATCATGAGCACCAACGATCGGTTTAGAATAATCATTCTATCTGCCTGATGAACTTGAACTTTCGCACTAAATCATTCGTAACTTTTGATTAAGAGTTCAGAAAGACAAAAATCCAAACCTCACGTTAACCTAGCTCAATTTTCTATATTGTGACAAAATTTAGGACCGAGATAGCTATGAAAAAGTCTATACGTAATCCAATCTATCTCAAACTTTATGATGTCATGCATTATGTTTGATTTGTAAACCATTGCTCAGTGAGCACCAATGAGCAATTAGAATGATCAATTTAACTGCCCGATCAACTTGACATGTACACATTAAATCGTCTTTAACTTTTGATTTAGAACTCAAAATGACATGAATCCAACACCCACGTTAAGCTAGCTCAATTTTCCATATCGTAACAACGTTTGAGACTGAAAGAGCTAGGCAATGCCTCAATGTAATCCAATATATCCTAAACTGCGTAATGCCATACATTATGTTTCATTTATAAGCCTTTACTTAAGGAGCACCATTGATCTGTTTAGAATAAATATTTTAACTGGCCGATGAACTTGACATGTTGCACTAAATCGTTCGTAACTTTTGATTTAGAGTTTCGAATGACACAAATCCAAAACCCATGTTAAGCTAGTTCAATTTTCTATATTGTGACAAAATTTAGGACGAAAATAGCAATGAGAAAGTCTCCAAGTAATCCAACCTAAGCCAAATTGCGTGATGCCATGCATTATGCTACATTTCTAAACCTTTGCTCAATGAGCACCAATTATCAGTTTAGAATGATCACTTTAATTAGCTGACCAACTTGACATGTTCGCACTAAATTGTCTTTAACTTTTGATTCAGTTTTCAGAATGACACAAATCCAACACCCACGTTAAGCTAGCTCCATTTTCTATATTGTGACAAAATTTAAGACCAAAATAGCTACGACAAAGTCTCCAAGTAATCCAACCTATCCTTGTTTAGAATGATGACTTTAACTAGCTGATCAACTTGACATGTCCGCACTAAATCGTCTTTAACTTTTGACTTAGAGCTCAAAATGACATGAATTCAATGCCTACATTAAGCTAGCTCAATTTTCCATATTGTAACAAGATTTGAGACTGAAAGACTAAAAATGCTAAGCGAACCCTCAATGCAATTCAATATATCCTAAACTGCGTGATGTCGTGCATTATGCTTCATTTATAAGCTTTTACTATAGAAGCACCAATGATCAGTTGGAATAATCATTTTAAATGGCCGATGAACTTGTCATGTCGCACTAAATCGTTCGTAACTTTTGATTTAGAGTTCAGAATGACACAAATCCAACACACACATTAAGCTAGCTCAATTTTCTATATCGTGAGAAAATTTAGGAACGAAGTAGCTACGGAAAGGTCTCTAAGTAATCCAATATATTCCAAACTGGGTGATGCCATGCATAACCCTTTATTTGTAAAACTTTGCTCAATGAGCACCAACGATATGTTTAGAATGATCAATTTAACTGGCCTATCAACTTGACATGTCCGCACTAAATCGTCTTTAACTTTTGATTCATAGTTCATAATGACATGAATCCAATGCCGACGTTAATCTAGCTCAATTTTCTACATTGTGACAATATTTAATACCAAAATAGCTATGACAAAGTCTCCAAGTAATCCAACCTATGCCAAATTGCGTGATGCCATGCATTATGCTTCATTTGTAAACCATTGCCAATGAGCACCAATTATCCGTTTAGAATGATCACTTTAAATAGCTGATCCACTTGACATGTCCGCACTAAATCATCTTTACCTTTTGATTCAGAGTTTAGAATGACACAAATCCAACACCCAGGTTAAGCTAGCGCCATTTTCTATACTGTGACAAAGTAGCAATGATCAATTTAGAAAGATCATTTTAACTGGTCGATCAACTTGACATGTCCGAACTAAATCGCCTGTAACTTTTGATTTAGAGTTCAGAATGACACGAATTAAACGCCCACGTTAAGGTAGTTCAATTTTTTATATTGTGACAATATTTGAGACTGAAAGAGCTACAAAAAGCATTTAAGTAATCCAATGTCTCCCAAACTGCGTTATGCCATGCATTATACTTCATTTATAAGTCTTTATTCAAGAAGCACCAATGATCAGTTTAGAATGATCATTTTAATTGGCCGGTCAACTTAAGATGTTCGCACTAAATGGTCTGTAACTTTTGATTTAGAGTTCAGAATGACACGAATCCAACCCCCACGTCAAGCTAGCTCGAATTTCTACATTGTGAAAAAATTAAGACCAAAATAAAAGCCTCCAAGTAATCATTTCTATTCCAAACTGTGTGATGGCATGCATTATGCTCCATTTATAAGCATTTACTCGAGGAGCACCAATGATAAGTTTAGAATGATCATTTTATCTAGCTGATCAACTAATCGTCTTTAACTTTTGATTTAGAGCTCAAAATTACATGAGTCCAATGCCCATGTTAAACTACCTCAATTTTCCATATTGGGACAATATTTAAGACTGAAAATGCTACTAGAAAGCCTCCAAGTAATCCGATGTATCCCAAACTGTGTGATGTCATGCATTATGCTTCATTTATATGCCTTTACTCAAGGTGCAACAATGATTAGTTTAGAATGATCATTTTAACTAGCTAATGAACTTGATCCCAAACTGTGTGATGTCATGCATTATGCTTCATTTATATGCCTTTACTCAAGGTGCAACAATGATTAGTTTAGAATGATCATTTTAACTAGCTAATGAACTTGATCCCAAACTGTGTGATGTCATGCATTATGCTTCATTTATATGCCTTTACTCAAGGTGCAACAATGATTAGTTTAGAATGATCATTTTAACTAGCTGATGAACTTGAAATGTCCGCACTAAATTGTCTTTAACTTTTGATTTAGAGCTCAAAATGACATGAGTCCAGTGCCCACGTTAAGCTAGCTAAATTTTCCATATTGTGACAACATTTGAGACTTAAAGAGTTACAAAAAAGCCTCTAAGTAATCCAATGTATCCCAAACTGCATGATGCCATGCATTATGCTTCATTTATAAGCCTTTATTTAAGGAGCACAAATGACCAATTTAGAATTATCATTTTAACTGGCCGATCAACTTGACATGTCCACACTAAATTGTCCGTAGCATTTGATTTAGAGTTTAGAATGACATGTATCCAATGCGCATGTTAAGCTAGCTAAATTTCCCATATTACAACATTTGAGACTGAAATAACTACAAAAAAGCCAATGTATTCCAAACTGCGTGATGCCATGCATTATGCTTCATTTTTAAGGCTTTACTCCAAGAGCACCAATGATAAGTTTAGAATGACTTTTTAACTAGCTGATATACTTGACATGTCCGCTCTAAATCACCTTTAGCTTTTGATTTAGAGTTAAAAATGACATGAGCGCAATGCCCACGTTAAGGTAGCTCAATTTTCCATATTGTGACAGCATTTGAGACAAAAAGAGCTACGAAAAAGTGTCCAAGTAATCCAATGTATCCCAAACTGTGTGATGCCATGCATTATGCTGCAATTATAAGACTTGACTTAAGAAACACCAATGATTAGTTTAAAATGATCATTTTAACTGGCCAATCAATTTGACAAGTCTGCACTAAATCGTAAATAACATTTGATTTAGAATTCAGAATAACACTAATGAAACGCCCACGTTAAGGGAGCTCAATATTCCATATATATTGTGAGAACATTTGAGACTGAAAGAGCTATGGAAAAGCCTCCAAGTAATCTAAAGTATCCCAATCTGCGTGATGCCATGCATTATGCCTCATTTATAAGCCTTTACTTAAGGAGGACCACTTATCAGTTTAGAATGATCATTTTAACTTGCCAATAAATTTGATATGTCCGTACTAAATCATCTGTAACTTTTTACTAGAATTCAGAATTACACGAATCCAACGCCCACGTTAAGTTATATCAATTTCCATATATATTGTGACAAAATTTAAGACTTAAAGAGTTACGAAAAAGCCTCGAAGTAATGTAATGTATCCCAAACTGCGTGATGCCATGCATTATGCTTCATTTATAACCCTTTACTCAGGGAGAACCAATGATCAGTTTAGAAGGATCATTTTAATAAGCCGATCAACTCGTCATGTCCTCGCTAAATCGTCCATAACTTTTGATTTAAAATTTAGAATTACATGAATTCAACGCCCACGTTTAGCTATCTCAATTTTCCATATTGTTACAACATTTGAGACTAAAAAAGCTACGAAAAAGTCTTGAAGTAATGTAATGTATCCCAAACTGCGTTATGCCATGCATTATGCTTCATTTATAAGCATTTACTCAAGGAGCACCAATGATAAGTTTAGAATGATCATTTTAACTGGTCGATCAACTTAACATGTATGCACTAAATCGTCCGTAACTTTTGATTTAGAGTTTAGAATGACACGAATCCATCGCCGAGGTTAAACTAGCTCAATTTTCTATACTGTAAAAATATTTGAGACTGAAAGAGATCCAACAAAGCCTCCAAATAATCCAATGTATCCCAAACTTGATGATGCTATGCATTATGCTTTATTTTATAAACCTTTAATCAAGGAGTACCAATGATCAATTTATAATGATCATTTTAACTGGCCAATCAACTTTACATGCCTGCACTAAATCGTCCGTACGTTTGATTTAAAGTTTAGAATAAATACGAATCCAACGCCCACGTTGAGCTAGCTAAATTTTCCATATTGTCACAACATTTGAGACTGAAATAACTACGAAAAAGCCAATGTATCCAAACTGTGTGATGCCATGCATTATGCTTCATTTTTAAGCCATTACTCCAAGAGCACGAATGATAAGTTTAGAAAAACTTCTTAACTAGCTGATAAACTTGACATGTCCGCTCTAAATCGTCTTTAACTTTTGATTTAGAGCTTAAAATGACATGAGCCCAATGCCCACGCTAAGCTAGCTCAACTTTCCATATTGTGACAGCATTTGAGACACAAAAAGCTATGAAAAAGTGTCCAAGTAATCCAATGTATCCCAAACTGTGTGCTGCCATGCATTATGCTTCATTTATAAGCATTTACTCAAGGAGCACCAATGATAAGTTTAGAATGATCATTTTAACTGGTCGATCAACTTGACATGTATGCACTAAATCGTCCGTAACTTTTGATTTAAAGTTTAGAATGACACGAATCCATCGCCGAGGTTAAACTAGCTCAATTTTCTATACTGTAACAATATTTGAGACTGAAAGAGATCCGACAAAGCCTCCAAATAATCCAATGTAGCCCAAACTGCATGATGCTATGCATTATGCTTTATTTTATAAACCTTTAATTAAGGAGTACCAATGATCAATTTATAATGATCATTTTAACTGGCCAATCAACTTTACATGCCTGCACTAAATCGTCCGTACCTTTGATTTGTAGTTCAGAATAAATACGAATCCAACGCCCACGTTGAGCTAGCAAAATTTTCCATATTGTCACAACATTTGAGACTGAAATAACTACGAAAAAGCCAATGTATCCAAACTGTGTGATGCCATGCATTATGCTTCATTTTTAAGCCATTACTCCAAGAACACCAATGATAAGTTTAGAATAACTTTTTAACTAGCTGATAAACTTGACATGTCCGCTCTAAATCGTCTTTAACTTTTGATTTAGAGCTTAAAATGACATGAGCCCAATGCCCACGCTAAGCTAGCTCAATTTTCCATATTGTGACAGCATTTGAGACACAAAAAGCTATGAAAAAGTGTCCAAGTAATCCAATGTATCCCAAACTGTGTGCTGCCATGCATTATGCTTCATTTATAAGCCTTTACTCAAGGAGCACCAATGATCAGTTTAAAATGACCATTTTAACTAGCCGATAAACATGACATGTCCGCACTAAATGGTCTCTAACTTTTTATTTAGAGCTCAAAATGACATGAGTCCAACGCCCATTGTAAGCTAGCTAAATTTTCCATCTTGTGGCAACATTTGAGACTACAAGAGGTACAAAAAAGCCTCCAAGTAATACAATGTATCCCAAACTGCATAATGCCATGCATTATGCTTCATTTATAAGCCTTTACTTAAGGAGCACCACTGACCAATTTAGAATTATCATTTTAACTGACCGATCAACTTGACATGTCCGCACTGAATTCTTCATAACATTTGATTTAGAGTTTAGAATGACACGAATCCAACGCCCATGTTAAGCTAGCTAAAGTTCCCATATTGTGACAACATTTGAGACTGAAAAAACTACGAAAAAGCCTCCTAGTAATCCAATGTATCCCAAACTGCGTGATGACATACATTATGTTTCATTTATAATCCTTTACTCAAGGAGCACCAATGATAAGTTTAGAATGAATTTTTTAACTACCTGAGCAACTTGACATATCCACTCTAAATCATCTTTAACTTTTCATTTAGAGCTCAAAATGACAAGAGCCTAATGCCAACTTTATGCTAGATCAATTTTCTATATTGTGACAACATTTTAGACAGAAAGAGCTATGAAAAAGTGTCCAAGAAATCCAATGTATCCCAAACTGTGTGATGCCATGCATTATGCTTCATTTATAAGCCTTGACTTAAGAAACACCAATGATTAGGTTAAAATGATCATTTTAACTGGCCGATCAATTTGACATGTCCGCAATAAATCGTCCATAACATTTGATTAAATGTTCAGAATAACATGAATTAAATGCCCACGTTAAGCTAGCTCAATATTCCATATATATTGTGACAACATTTGAGAGTGAAAGAGCTACGGAAAAGCCTCCAAGTAATCCATCGTATCCTAAACTGCGTGATGCCATGCATTATACCTCATTTATAAGCCTTTACTTAAGGAGGACCACTGATCAGTTTAGAATGATCATTTTAACTGGCCAATAAATTTGACATGTCCGTATTAAATCGTTTGTAACTTTTGACTAGAATTCAGAATTATACGAATCCAATGCCCACGTTAAGCTAGATCAATTTCCATATATATTGTGACAACATTTGAGACTGAAAGATATACGAAAAAGCCTTGAAGTAATGTAATGTATCCCCAAACTGCATGATGGCATGCATTATGCTTCATTTATAAGGCTTTACTCTGGGAGCACCAATGATCAGTTTAGAATGATCATTTTAATTAGCTGATCAACTCGACATGTCCTCACGAAATCGTCCTTAACTTTTTATTTAGAGTTCCGAATGACACGAATCCAACGCCCACGTTTAGCTATCTCAATATTCCATATTGTGACTGCATTTCAGACCGAAAGAACTACGAAAAAGCGTCCAAGTAATCCAATGTATCCCAAAGGGTGTGATGACATGCATTATGCTTCATTTATAAGCCTTTACCTAAGAAGCACCAATGATTAGTTTAAAATGATCAGTTCAACTGACCGATCAATTTGGCATTTTCGCACTGAATCGTCCGTAACTTTAGATTTAGAGTTTTTAATGACACGAGTCCAACACGCACACGTTAAGCTAGCTCAATTGTATTTATTGTGACAAAAATTAAGTCTGAAATACCTACGAAAAAGTCTCCAAGTAATCCAATTTATCCCAAAATGCGTGATGCCATATATTATGCTTCATTTATATGCCTTTACTCAAAGAGCACTATTGATCAGTTTAAAATGACCATTTTAACTGGCCGATAAACTTGACATGTCCGTACTAAATCGTACATTACTTTTGATTTAGAGTTCTGAATGACACGAATCAAACCTCCATGTTAAGCTAGGTCAATTTTCAATATTGTGACAATATTTGAGACTGAATGAGCTATAACAAAGCCTCCAAGTAGTCCAATGTATCCTAAACTGTGTGATGACATTCATTATGCTTCATTTATAAGCCTTTACTCAAGGAGCACAAACGATCAATTTAGAATGATCAATGAAACAGGCCGATCAACTTGACTTGTCCGCACTAAATAATCCTTAACTATTGATTTAAAGTTCAAAATGACACGAATCCAACAACAACGTTAAGCTAGCCCAATTTTCTATATTGTGGCAAAATTTAAGACCGAAATGCTACGAGAAAGCTTTCAAATAATCCAATATGTTCCAAACTGCGTAATGCCATGCATTATGCTTCATTTATAAGCCTTTACTCAAGGAGCACCAATGATCACTTTTAAATGATCATTTTAACTAACTGATCAACTTGAGATGTCCGCACTAAATCATCTTTAAATTTTGATTCAGAGCTCAAAATAACATGAGTCCAACTCCCACGTTAAACTAGCTCAATTTTCGATATTTTGACACTATTTGAGAATGAAAGAGCTACGAAAAAGCCTCCAAGTAATCCAATATATCCTAAAATGTGTGATACCATGCATTATGTTTCATTTATAACCCTTTACACAAGGAGCACCAATGATCAATTTAGAATGATCATTTTAACTGACTGATTAACTTGACATATCCGCACTAAATAGTCCGTAATTTTTGATTTAGAGTTAAAAATGACACAAATCCAACATCCACATTAAGCTAGCTCAATTATTAATATTTTGACAAAATTTAAATCCGAAATAGCTATGATAAAGCCTACAAGAAATCCGATCTATAATAAACTACGTGATGCCATGCATTATGCTTGATTTATAAATAATTACTTAAGGAGCACCAATGATCAGTTTAGAATGATCACTTTAACTGGCCGATCAACTTGAAATATTTGCACTAAATCGTCCATAACGTTTGATTTAGAGTTCAGAATGACATGAGTCCAATGTCCACGTTAAGCTTGCTCAATTTTCCATTTAATTTAAGCATTTAGGACTGGAAGAGCTATGAAAAAGCCTCCAGGTATTCCACTATGTCCCAAAATACGTGATTCCATGCATTATGCCATGTTTATAAGCCTTTACTTAAGGAGCACCAGTGATCAATTTAGATAGATCAATGTAACTGGCCGATCAACTTGACATGTCCACACTAAATCGTTCCTAACTATTGATTTAGAGTTCAAAATGACACGAATCCAAAGCCAACGTTAAGCTAGCTCAATTTTCTATATTGCGACTTTAAAACCGAAATAGCTACCATAAAGCCTCCAAGTAATCCAATCTATTCCAAACTCCGTGATGCCATGCATTATTCTTCATTTATAAGCCTTTACTCAAGGAGCAGCAATGATCAGTTTAAAATCATCATATTAACTAGCTGATCAACTGGATATGTCCGCACTAAATCATCTTAAACTTTTGATTTAGAGCTCAAAATAACATGAGTCCGACTACCACGTTAAGATAGCTCAATTTTCCATATTGTGACACCTTTTGAGATTAAAAGAGCTATGAAAAAGCCTCCATGTAATCCAATGTATCCTAAACTTCGTGATGCCATCCATTATGCTTCATTTATAACCCTTTACTCAAGGAGCACCAATGATCAAATTAGAATGATCATTTTAACTGGATGATCAACTTGAAATGTCCGCACCAAATCGTCTGCAATTTTTGATTTAGAATTCAAAATGACACAAATCCAACGCCCACATTAAGCTAGCTCAATTTTAAATATTGTGAAAAAATTGAAATCCGAAATAGCTATGACAAAGCCTCCAAGTAATCCAATCTATCCCAAACTACGTGATGCCATGCATTATGCTTCATTTTTAATCTTTTACTTAAGGAGCGTCAATGATCTGTTTAGAATGACCATTTTAACTGGCGATCAACGTGAAATGTCCGCACTAAATCGTCCATAACTTTTGATTTAGAGTACAAAATGACATGAATTCAATGCCCACGTTAAGCTAGCTCAATTTTCTATATTGTAACAAAATTTAAGACCAAAATAGCTACGAGAAAGCCTCCAAGTAATCCAAGCTATTCCACACTGCGTGATGCCATGCATTATGCTTCATTTATAAGCCTTTACTCAAGGAGCACAAATGATCTGTTTAAAATGATCATTTTAACTAGCTGATCAACTTGACATGTGGGAACTAAATTATCTTTAACTTTTGATTTAGAGCTCAAAATAACATGAGTCCAACTCTCACGGGAATCTAGCTTAATTTTCTATATTGTGACACCATTTGAGACCAAAAGAGCTACAAAAAAGTGTACAAGTAATTTAATGTATCTTGAACTGCATGATGCCATCCATTATGCTTCATTTATAACCCTTTACTCAAGGAGCACGAATGAACAATTTAGAATGATCATTTTCTTTACATGATCAACTTGACATGTACGCACTAAATCGTACGTAATTTTGGATTTAGAGTTCAAAATGAAACAAATCCAACGTCCACATTAACCTAGGTCAATGTTTAATATTGTGAGAAAATTGAAATCCGAAAGAGCGACGACAAAGCATCCAAGAAATCTAATCTATCCCAAACTGCGTGATGCCATTTATTATGCTTCATTTATTAGCCTTTACTTAAATAAGCACCAATGATCAGTTTTGAATGATCATTTTAACTGGCCGAACAACTTGAAATGTCCATAACTTTTGATTTATAGTTCAGAATGATACAAAACACCCACGTTAAGCTAGCTCAATTTTCTATATTGTGACAAAATTTAAAACTGAAATAGGTACGACAAAGCCTCCAAGTAATCCAATCTATTCCAAACAGCGTGATGCCCATGGATTATGTTTCATTTATAAGCTTTTGCTCAAGGAGCACAAATGATAAGTTTAGAATGATCATTTTAACTATCTGATCAACTTGACATGTCCACTCTAAATCGTCTTTAACTTTGATTTAGAGCTCAAAATTACATAAATACAACGCCCACGTTAAACTAACTCAATTTACCATATCGTGACAACATTTGAGATTGAAAACGCTAGTACAAAGCCTCCAAGTAAACCGATGTATCCCAAACTACGAGATGTCATGCATTATGCTTCGTTTATAAGCCTTTACTTATGGAGCAGCAATGATCAATTTAGCATGATTATTTTTACTGTCGGATCAACTTGAGATGTCCGCTGTAAATTGTCCGTAACTTTTGATTTAGTGTTCAGAATGACACTAATACAACGCCCACGCTAATCTAGCACAATTTTCTATATTGTGAAAGCATTTGGAACCGAAAGAGCTACAAAAAAGCCTCCATGTAATCCAATGTATCCCAAATTGCGTGATGCCAAGCATTATGCTTCATTTATAAGCCTTTAGTTAAGGAGCACCAATGATCATTTCAGACTAGCTCAATTTACCATATTGTGACAATATTAGAGACTGAGAGAGCTACTACAAACCTTCCAAGTAATCCGATGTATCCCAAACCGAATGATGCATACATTATGTTTTATTTATAAGGCTTTACTCAAGGAGCACCAATGATCAGTTTAGAATGATCATTTTAACTAGCCGAACATGACATGTCCGCACTAAATCATCCGTAACTTTTGATTTAGACCTTCAGAATGACACGAATTCAACACCAGTTAATCTAGCTCAATTTTCAATATTGTGACAAAATTTAAGACCAAAATAGCTATGATAAAGCATCGAAGTAATCCAATCTATCCCAAACTACGTGATGTCATGCATTATGTTTCATTTATAAGCCTTTACTCTGGAAGCACCATTAATCAGTTTAGAATTATGATTTTAGCTAACCGACCAACTTGACCTGTTCACACTAAATCATCCGTAACTTTTTATTCAGAGTTTAAAATGACACGAATCTAACCCCCACGTTAAGCTACCTCAATTTTCTATATTGGAACAAAATTTAAGACCGACATAGCTACGACAAAACCTCCAAGTAATCCAATCAATTCCAAACTGCGTGATGCCATGGATTATGTTTCATTTATAATCCTTTACTCAAGGAGCACCAATGATCACTTTAGAATGATCATTTTAACAAGTTGATCAACTTGACATGTCTGCACTAAATCGTCCGTAACTTTTTATTTAAAGTTCAGAATGACACGAATCCAACACCCATTATATGCTATATCAATTTTCTATATTGTTTCAAAATTTATCACAGAAATAGCTACGACAAGGTTTCCAAGTAATCCAATCTATTCCAAATTGTGTGATGCCATGTATTATGGTTAATTGATAAGCCTTTACTCAAGGAGCACCAATGATAAGTTTAGAATGATCATTTTAACTAGTTTTTCAACTTGACGACATGTCCACACTAATTCGTCTTTAACTTTGATTTATAGCTCAAAATGACATGAGTCAAACGCCCACGTTAAACTAGATAAATTTTCCATATTTTGACAACATTTTAGACTAAAAGAGTTACGAAAAAGTCTCCAAGTAATCCAATATATCCCAAACTGCGCAATGACAAGCTTTATGGTTCATTTATAAGCCTTTACATAAGGAGCAGCAATGACCAGTTTAGAATGATCATTTTAACAGCTCGATCAACTTGACATGTGCGTACTAAGTCATCTTTAACTTTTGATTTAGAGTTCAAAATGACCCGAGTCCAATGCCCACATTAAGCTAGCTCAGCTTTCCATATTGTAAAAACATTTGATACTGAAAGAGCTACGAAAAAGCTTCCAACTAATCTAATCTATCCCAAACTGCGTGATTCCATGATTTATGGTTCATTTATAAGCCTTTTCTTAATGAGCAACAATAATCAGATTAGAATGATCATTTTAACTGGCTGATCAACTTGACATGTCCACACTAAATTACCTTTAACTTTTGATTTAGATTTCAAAATGACTCGAAGGCAACGCCCACGTTAAGCTAGCTCAGTTTCCATATTGTGTCAACATTTAAGACTTAAAGAGCTACGAAAATGACTCCGACTAATCCAATCTATCCCAAACTGTGCGATGCTATGCATTATACTTCATTTATAAGCCTTTCATAAAGGAACACCAAATGATCAGTTTAGAATGATCATTTTCACTCGCTGATACTCTTCACATGTCCGAAAAAAGTTGTCCGTAACTTTTGATTCATAGTTCAAAATGACACGAATCCAACGCCCATGTTAAGCTAGATAAGTTTTCTATATTGTGACAGAATTAATGACCGAAATAGCTAGACAAATCCTCCAAGTAATCCAATATATTATAAACTACGTGATGCCAGGCATGATGCTTCATTTATAAGCCTTTACTGAAGGAACACCAATCATCAATTTAGAATGATCATTTTAATTGGGCGATCAACTTGAGATGTCCGCACTAAACTGTCTGTAACTTTTGATTTAGAGTTCAAAATTACACAAATCAAATGCCCACGTTAAGCTAGCTCAGTTTTCCATATTGTGATAATATTTGACTCTGAAAGAGCTTCGCAAAACCCTCCAACTAATCCAAACTAAGTGATGCCATGCATTATGCTTCATTTATAAGCCTTTACTCAAAGAGCACCAATGATCAGTTTAGAATGATGATTTTAATTGGCCGGTCAACCGGAAATGTCCATGCTAAATCGCTTTAACTTTTGATTTAGAGCTCAAAATGACATGAGACAAACGCCCACATTAAGCTAGCTCAATATTCCTTATTGTGACACCATTTTAGACTGAAAGAGTTATGAAAAAGCCTCCAAGTAATCCAATGTATCCCAAACTGGGTCATACCATGCTTTATGCTTCATTTATTAGCATTTACTTAAAGAGCACCAATGGTCAGTTTAGAATAATCATTTTAACTAGCCGATCATATTGACATGTCCGCACTAAATCTCCCTTAACTTTTGATTTAGAGTTCACAATGACATGAATCTAACGCCCACGATAAGCTAGCTCAATTTTCTATATTGTGACAAAATTTAAGACCGAAATAGCTTTTACAGCTTCCAAGTAATCCAATTTATCCCAAACTATGTGATGTCATGCATTATGCTTCATCTATAAACCTTTGCTCAAGGAGCACCAATGATCAGTTTAAAATGATCATTTTAACTAGTCGATCACTTGACATGTCCGCACTAAATCGTACGTAACTTTTGATTTAGAGTTCAGAATGACACAAATCCAACCCCCGCGTTAAGCTAGCTCAATTTTCTATATTGTTACAACATTTGAGTCTGAAAGACCTACGAAAAAGCCTCCAATTAACCCAACGTATCCCAGACTATGTGATGCCACGAATTATGCTTCATTTATAAGCCTTTACTCAAGGAGCACCAATGATCAGTTTAGAATGATCATTTATAAGCCTTTACTCAAGGAGCACCAATGATCAGTTTAGAATGATCAGTTTATAATGATCATTTTAACTAGCTGATCAACTTGATATGACCGGACTAAATTATCTTTAATATTTGATTTAGAGCTCAAAATGACATGAATCCAAAGCCCACCTCAATCTAGCTCAATTTTCAATATTGTGAAATCATTTCAGACTAGTCAAAATAGGTACAATAAAGCCTCCAAGTAATCCAAAGTATCCCAAATTGCGTGATGCCATGCATTATGCTTCATTTATAAGCCTTTACTAAAGGAGCACCCATGATCAATTTAGAATTATCATTTTAAGTGGCCGATCAACTTGACATGTCCACACTAAATCGTCTGAAACTTTTCATTTAGAGTTCAGAATGACACATATCCAATGCCCACGTTAAGCTAGCTCAATTTTCATTACAGTGATTAAATTTAACACTGAAATAGCTACGACAAAGCCTCCAAGTATTCCAGTCTATCCCAAATTGCTGGAGGCCATGCATTATGCTTCATTTGAAACCTTTGCTCAATGAGCACCAATGATCACTTTTGAATGACCATTTTAACTTGCTGATCAACTTGACATGTCCGCACTAAATCGCCTTTAACATTTGAGTTAGACCTAAAAATCACATGAATCCAACGCCCACATTAATCTAGCTCAATTTTCAATATTGTGACAACATTTGAGGCTGAAAGAGCTACGGCGAAGCCTCCGAGTAATCCAATATATCCCAAACTATGTGATGTTATGTATCATGTTTCATTAATAAGCCTTTAATCAAGGAGAACCAATGATCATTTTACAATGATAATTTAAACTGGCCGATCAACTTGTCATGTCGGAACTAAATTGTCCGTAACTTTTGATTTAAAGTTCCGAATGACACGAATCCCACGCCCATGTTAAGCTAACTCAATTTTCTATATTGTGATTAGATTTAAGACCAAAATAGCTACGATAAAGCATCCAAGTAGTCCAATCTATCCCAAACTGCTAGATCCTAAACTGCCTGATGCCATGCATTATGCTTCATTGGTCAACCTTTGCTCAATGAGCACCAATGATCAGTTTAGAATGATCATTTTAACTAGCTGATCAACTTGAAATGTCCGGAATAAATTGTCTTTAACATTTCAGTTAGACCTAAATGAATCCAACGCCAACATTAATCTAGCTCAATTTTCAATATTGTGACAACATTTCTGAATAGTCTAAAAAAGCTACGACCAAACTTCCAAGTAATGCAATGTATCCCAAACTAAGTGATGCCATGCATTATTCTTCATTTATAAGCCTTTAGTCAAGGAGCACCAATGATCAGTTAGAGTTATCATTTCAACTGGGCGATAAACTTGACATGTCTGCACTAAATCGTTTAAATCTTTTGATTTATAGTTCACAATGACAAGAATCCAATGTCAACATTAAGCTAGCTCAACTTTCTATATTGTTGTTAAATTTAAGACCGAAATAGCTACGACAAAGCCTTCCATGTAATCCAATGTATCCCAAACTGCTAGATGTCATGCATTATGATTCATTTGTAAACCTTTTTTCAACGAGCATCAATGATCAGTTTACAATGATCATTTTAACTAGCCAATCAACTTGACATGTCCGGCCTAAATTATCTTTAACATTTGAATTAGACTTAAAAATGATACGAATCCAACGCCCACGCTAATCTATCTCAATTTTCAATATTGTGACAACTTCTGAGACCAAAAGAGATACGACAAAAACTCCAAGTAATCCAATTTATCCCAAACTGCATGATGGCATGCATTACGCTTCATTTATAAGCCTTTACTCAAGGAGAACTAGTGATCAGTTTCGAATGTTCATTTTAACTGGTCAATCAACTTGACATGTCCGCACTAAATTATCCGTAACTTTTGATTTAGAATTCAGAATTACACGAATCCAACACCCACTTTAAACTAGCTCAGTATTCTTTATTGTAACAAAATTTATATCTACGATAAAGCCTCGAAGTAATAAAATCTATCACAGACTACGTGATGCCATGCATTATGCTTAATTTATAAGCCTTTAGTCAAGGAGCACCAATGATCAGTTTAGAATTATCATTTTAACTGGCCAATCAACTTGACATGTCCGCACAAAATCATTTGAAACTTTTGATTTAGAGTTCAGAATGACTAGAATCCAACGCCCACATTAACCTAGCTCAATTTTCTATATTGTAGTTAAATTTAAGACCGAAATAGCTATGAAAAACCCTCCAAGTAATCCAATGTATCCAAAACTGCTGGATGTCGTGCATAATGCCCAATTTGTAAACTTTTACTCAATGAGCACCAATGGTCAGTTTAGAATGATCATTTTAACAAGTTGATCAATTTGATATGTCCGGAATAAATTTTAGTTAGAGCTCAGAATGACATGAATCCAACGCCCACCTTAGTCTAGCTCAATTTTCAATATTGTGACATCCTTTCAGAATAGTCTCAAGAAGCTACGAAAAAACCTCTACATAATCTAATGTACTAAACGAGCACCCATGATCAGATTAGAAATATAATTGTAATGGGCCGATCAACTGGACATGTCCGCACTAAATCGTCTTAAACTTTTCATTTAGAGTTCAGAATGACACGAATCCAAATCCCACGTTAAGCTAGCTCAATTTTCTATATTGTGATTAAATTTAAGGCCGAATTAGCTACAACAAAGCCTCCAAGTAATCCAATGTATCCCGAACTGCTGGATGCCATGCATTATGATTCATTTGTAAACCTTTTCTCATTGAGAACCAATTGATTAGTTTACAGTGATCATTTTAACTAGCTGATCTACATGACATGTCCAGACTAAATCGTATTTAACATTTGAGTTAGTCCTAAAAATGATATGAATCCAACGCCCCCGTTAATCTAGCTGAATTTTCAATATTGTGACAACATTTGAGACTGAAACAGCTACAACAATTCCTCCAAGTAATCCAATATTTCCCAAACTAAGTGATGCTATGTATTATGATTCATTTATAAGCCTTTACTCAAGGAGCACTTATGATCAGTTTAGAGCTCAAAATAACATGAATCCAACACCCACCTTAATCTAGCTCAATTTTCAATATTGTGAAAACATCCCAGAATAGTCTCAAAAAGCTACGACAAAGCCTACAAGTAATAAAATGTATTCCAAACTGTGTGATGCCATGTTGTGTACTTCATTTATAAGCTTTTACTCAAGGAGCACTAATGATCAGTTTAGAATGATCATTTTAACTGGCAGATCAACATTACATGTCCGCACTAAATTGTCCGTAACTTTTAATTTAGAGTTCAGAATGATATGAATCCAATGTCCACTTCAAGCTAGCTCAGTATTCTATATTATTACAAAATTTAAGATGAAATAGCTGCAACGAAGCCTCCAAGTAATTCAATCTATCATAGACTGCATCATGACATGCATTATGCTTCATTTGTAAACCTTTGCTCAATGACCACCAATAATCAGTTTAGAATGATCATTTTAACTAGCTGATCAACTTGACATGGCTGGACTAAATCGTCTTTAAAATTTGATTTCGAGCTAAAAATGACATGAATCGAATGCCCACCTTAATCTAGCTCAATTTTCAATATTGTGACATCATTTATGAATGGTCTCAAAACGCTACGACAAAATCTCCAAGTAATCCAATGTATCCCAAACTTCATGATGCCTTGCATTATGCTTCATTTATAAGCCTTTACTCAAGGAGCACCAATGATAATTTTAACTAGCAGATCAACTTGACATGTCCGAACTAAATCGTCTGAACTTTTGATTTAGAGTTCAGAATGACACGAATCTATTGCCCACGTTAACCTAGCTCAATTTTCTATATTTTGAGTAAATTTAAGACCAAAATAGCTACGACAAAGCATCCAAGTAATCCAATCTATCCCAAACTACTGGATGCCATGCATTATGCTTCATTTGTAAACCTTTTCTCAATGAGCCCCAATGATAAGTTTATAATGATCATTTTAACTAGCTGATCAACTTGACATGTCCGGACTAAATCATCTTTAACATTTGAGTTATACCAAAAAATGACATGAATCCAATGCCCACGTTAATCTAGCTCAATTTTCAATATTGTGACAACATTTGAGTTTGAAAGAGCTACGTCAAAGCTTCATTTGTAAACCTTTGCTCAATGACAACTTAACATGCAGTATGCTTCATTTGTAAACCTTTGCTCAATGAGCACCAATGATCTGTTTGGAATGAATATTTTAACTAGGTGTTCAACTTAACATGTCCGTACTAAATCCTCTTTCACATTTTATTCAGAGCTCGAAATGACATGAATCCAATTCCCACATTAATCCAGCTAAATTTTTAATATTGTGACAACATTTGAGACTGAAAAAGCTACGCCAAAGCCTCCAAGTAATCCAATCTATTCCAAACTGCGTGATGCCATGCATTTTGCTTCATTTACAATCCTTTACTCAAGGATCACCAATGATCAGTTTAGAATGATCATTTTAACTCGCCGATCAACTTGAGATGTCCGCACTAAATTGTCCGTAACTTTTGATTTAGAGTTCAGAGCGACACGAATCAAATGCCCACGTTAAGCTAGATCAATTTTCTATATTGCGACTAAATTTAAGACTGAAATAGCTACGACAAAGCCTCCATATAATCCAATCTATCACAAACTGCATGATGCAATGCATTATGCTTCATTAATAAAAATATTCTCAATGAGCACCAATGATCAGTTTAAAATGATCATTTTAACTACCTGACCAACTGGAGATTTCCGGACTAAATCGCCTTTAATAATTGAATTACAGCTCAAAATGACATGAATCCAACGCCCACCTTATTCTAGATCAATTTTCAATATTGTGACAACATTTGAGAGTGAGAGAGCTATGACAAAGCCTCCAAGTAATCCAATGTATCCCAAACTGCGTGTTGTCATGCATTATGCTTCATTTATATGTCTTTACTCAAGGAGCACCAATGATCAGTTTAGAATTATCATTTTAACTGGCCGATCAACTTGACATGTCCGCATTAAATCGTCAATAACTTTTGACTTAGAGTTCAGAACGACACGAATCCAACGCCCACTTCAAACTAGTTCAATATTCTATATTGTGACATAATTTAAGACCGATATACCTACAACAAAGCCTTCAAGTAATCCAATCTATCACAAACTGTGTGATGCCATGCGTTATGCTTCATTTGTAAACCTTTGCTCAATGAGCACCAATAATCAGTTTAGAATGATCATTTTAACTAGCTGATCAACCTGACATGTCCAGACTAAATCGTCTTTCATATTTGAATTAGAGCTCAAAATGACATGAATCCAAAACCCACCTCAATCTAGCTCAATTTTCAATAATGTGACAACATTTGAGACTGAAAGAGCTACGACAAAGCCTCCAAGTTATCCAAAATATCCCAAACTGCGTGATGCCATGCATTAAGCTTCATTCATAAGACTTTACTCAAGGAGTACCAATGATTAGTTTAGAATGATCATTTTAACGGGCTGATAAACTATACATGTCCGCACTAAATTGTCTGTAAGTTTTGATTTACAGTTCAGAATGACAAGAATCCAATGCATGCGTTAAGCTAGATAAAGTTTCTATATTGTGAGTATATTTAAGACCAAAATAGCTACGACAAAGGCTCCAAGTAATCCAATCTCTCACAAACAGCGTAATGCAATGGAATATGCTTCATTTGTAAACCTTTGCTCAATGAGCACCAATGATCAGTTTAGAATGATCATTTTAAATAGCTAATCAACTTGAAATGTCTGGACTAAAATGTCTTTAATATTTGAATTAGAGTTCAAAATGACATAAATCCAACGCCCACCTTAATCTAGCTCAATTCTCAATATTGTGACAACATTTGAAACTGAGAGAGCTACGACAAGGCCTCTTGGCCTTCTCAGCCTAAAGTCCATCTATAGACAATCCAAAAGAGAAGAAGGATGAGGCAACAAGAAAAGATGAAGCTAGGTGGTTCCAAGAAGATCAATCTGTCCTTGGATTCCTCCAAAATTCATTGGACCCATCCATTCTTGAAGCTTATTCACATTGTGAAACCGCCAAGTCTCTTTGGGAGACTCTCAACAGGGTGTATGAGGATGTTTCAAACCTCAGTCGTGTGTATGAGGTTAAGAAGGCTCTCAATGATCTAAACCAAGAGGATATGGAGTTCATAAAGTTACTAGGCAAGTTCCAATCAACATGGTCCGAGTTTGACATGTTGATACCAAGTTCTATGGGCTCCTTCTCAGCCTAAATTCTGCCTTTAAGGATGTGATTAAGTCCATCAATTTTCTATATTACAACTAAATTTAAAACCAAAATAGCTACGACAAAGCATCTAAGTAATCCAATCTATCACAAACTGCGTGATGCCATGCATTATGCTTCATTTGTAAACCTCTGCTCAATGAGCATGTTGCCATGCATTATGCTTCATTTATTAACCTTAGGTCAATGAGCATAAATGATCAGTTTAGAATGATCATTTTATCTAGCTGATCAACTTGTCATGTCCAGACGAAATCGTCCTTAATATTTGAATTAGAGCACAAAATGACATGAGTCCAACGCCCACCTTAATCTAGCTTAATTTTCAATATTGTGACAACATTTGAGACTGAGAGAGCTACGACAAAGCCTCCTAGTAATACAATATATCCCAAACTGCGTGATGCCATAAATTATGCTTCATTTATAAGCCTTTACTCAATAAGCACCAAAGATCAGTTAGAATGATCATTTTCATTGCCCGATCAACTTGACATGTTTGCACTAAATCGTACGTAACTTTTGACTTAAAGTTCAGAATGACACGAATCCAACACGCACATTAAGCTAGCTCAATATTCTATCATCTAAAAAAATTAAGACCGAAATCGCTATTACAAAGCCACCAAGTAATCCAATCTATCCCAGACAGCGTGATGCCATACATTATGCTTCATTTGTAAACCTTTGCTCAATGAGCACCAATGATCAGTTTAGAATGATCATTTTACCTAGCTGATCAACTTGACATGTCTGCACTAAATTGTGTTTAACATTTGATTTAGAGCTCAAAATGACATAAATCCAACGCCCACGTGTTAATCTAGCTCAATTTTCAATATTGTGACAACATTTGAGACTGAAAGAGCTACGACAAAGCCTCCAAATAATCCAATCTATCCCAAAATGCGTGATGCCATGCATTATGCTTCATTCATAAACCTTTTCTCAGTGAGCACCAATGATCAGTTTAGAATGATCATTTTAACTTGCTGATCAACTTGACATGTTCGGACTAAATCTTCTTTAGTATTTGATTTAGAGCTCAAAATGACATGAAACACCCACGTTAATCTAGGTCAATTTTCAATATTGTGATAACATTTGAGACCAAAATAGTTATGACAAAGGCTCCAAGTAATCCAATGTATCCCAAACTGTGTGATGCCACACCTTACGTTTCATTTATAAGCCTTTACTCAAGGAGCACAAATGATAAATTTAGAATTATCATTTTAACAGGCCATATACCACCGGGCAGAGAATGAATATTGTCTTTTGGAATTTTCGGGGTCTGGGAGGGTCTCTGACAGTTCGACGCCTAAAGGTAATAATGAAGGATTATTCCGTGGACATACTCTTCCTAGTTGAAACCAAGAATAATAGTGATGTAATTCAAGATTTAGCAGCTATTTCAGATCTTAAGTACACTGGAAATAATATGACTTGGATTGGTAAAAGGTATAACCATCTGGTGCAGTGTTGGCTTAATAGGGCAATGGGTAATGAAGAATGGAAAGCATCTTATCCGGCTTCTTTTGTCCAGTATTTAGAGTTGATAGATTCTGATCACTGCCCGAGGATAATTCGGATCAGACGAGAATCAGAATTTGGAAAAAGGACATTCCAATATGATCCCAGGTGGATATGACATGAGGATTTCGTAAATATTGTTAATTTTTCTTGGAATGATATCCCCCAGCAATCAGATTCTGCCTTATCATTGAGAATGAAAATATGTCGACTTAAAATGTCCCCATGGAGGAAAGATTATTACAGAGAATTCAAGAGATTTCTTCAGCTATATATTCAGCTCAAATAGAGGCTCAGTTGGATTTTGCTGAAATTGCTACTCTAAAGAATCAATTGGTTGAAGCATATGCTAATGAGGAAAAAAATTGGAAATTAAAGAGCCAAAATCAATGGCTAAAAGAGGTCTACAAAAATACCAAATTCTTCCATTCTACAACAAAAAAATAGATGATCAAGAGATAATATTACTTCTATCAAGAATTTCTCTGGTATGGATGTATTTGGGAACGACGCTATTGCTGATGAAGCACAGCAATACTTCACGGACTTATTTCAGAAAACTCAAGAGGGTAATACGGAACATGCTTTAAGTATGGCACTCTGATGTCTCTGACGATATGAATAAAGAGTTAACAAAAGGAATTTGGAAAGCTGAAGCCTATGAAGCTATTCTTTCAATAAGGGCCAATAAAGCTCCAAGACCATATGGATTTTCAGCTGCTTTTTGCATCAGCATTGGAATACCGTTGGTAATGCAGTTTATAAGGAAGTAGAACAATTTTTTCAAACTGGGAATATGAATCCAGAGTTCAACCATACAAACATCTGTCTTATACCTAAGCTGGTTTGCCCTATAGATATGAAAGAGTTCAGACCAATATCTCTTGGTTTTCCGTCTCAAAAAGATATTGAATAATATCATTTCCGAAAATCAGGAAGCTTTTATACAATGTTCTTATTGCTCATGATGCCTTACATTCACTTCGGGCTCAACAAATGTGTGCAAAATCCTACATGGATGTTAAAACCGATTTCAGTAAACCTTATGACTGTGTGGAATGGAATTT
The DNA here is from genome assembly GCA_018901945.1 of Pugionium dolabratum. Classification (NCBI taxonomy): domain Eukaryota; kingdom Viridiplantae; phylum Streptophyta; class Magnoliopsida; order Brassicales; family Brassicaceae; genus Pugionium; species Pugionium dolabratum. The sequence goes on along the minus strand of JAEVFF010000084.1, from coordinate 75,298 downwards.
TATTGAGGCTGTTCTGACTAAGAAAGGTTTTCCGAGTCAATGGATTCATTGGATAATGGAATGTGTCACCACGGTATCCTTTTCCGTACTTATTAATGGAAGCCCATATGGTAATTTTAAACCTCAACATGGTTTACGACAAGGAGATCCTCTTTCACCAAATTTATTTATAATATGTGCTGATGTGCTAAGTTCTATGCTCCATAACGCGGAAAAGAATGGATTGATTCACCACTTAGAATAACCAGAAATGGACCTACTATATCTCATCTTCTTTTTGTGGATGATTCCCTCTTTTTCGTTAAATCAGATAGGAGAAATGTCATGCATTTGAAAAATATCTTCCAAGAGTATGGTCGGATATCAGAGCAAATCATCAATATGGAACAATCTTCGCTAATATTTGACAAGAAAGTGTTTCATCACCCCAGACTCTGCATTCAGAACATATTGGGAATCAATTCTATTGGAGGAGGTGGAAAATATTTCGGTCTACCACAACAATTCAGTCGTAATAAGAGGCAATTAATGAAATATGTGGTTGATAACGTTCATTCTCGTATTTCGGGATGGCAAACTAAGTTTCTTTCACCCGCCGGGAAATAAATTCTCATCAAAGCTGTGGCTTTTGCTTTGCTAGTTTATTCTATGAATGTTTTTAAATTACCAGTTACAATTTGCATACTGATAAACAAGTCTTTAAATCAGTTCTGGTGGGGATCTTCGGGGGATAAAAAGAAAACAGCATGAGTTTCATGAAAAAAACTAGCTACTCCAAAATTATTAGGTGGATTGGGTTTTCGTGATCTACAAAAGTTCAATCAAGCTCTAGTGGCCAATTTATGGAAATTATTGCATAGACCATACTTCTTTTTATCACGGATTTTAAAAGGCAGATATTGCAAGAATGGAGACTTCATATCGGTTAAATCAGGATCTCGGCCATCTCTTGGGTGGCAAATGGAAGACAATTACTTCAATCAGGTCTTTTCAGAACTATTAGTACAGGCACATCTATTTCTATTGCGAATATAAATTGGCTTCCCTTTCTCTGTCCCACGCACCAAAATTACTTCCATATACTAATCCTACTTTAAAGTCAGTGATCTTATTGATAACGAGACAGGGCAATGGAATGAAGATACAATAGCAGATTTAATTGAAAAGGATGATCGTCATCTCATCTATAAAATATTTTTACCCAACAATTCCTTTCACGACGGGTGGTATTGGAAATTTACGGTAAATGGAGTATATAATGTCAAAATCTGGATATCATCATGCGGTTGTGAGAGGTAATCATGAATCATCTTTAATTCAACCAATACTAGCTAATCATCAGGTTCGAGCAAAAACAATCTGGAATTTAAAGATTTCTCCAAAGATAATCCATTTCTTGTGGAAATTATTATCTAATGCGCTCCCCTTGAAGTCGCATTTATTTTGCCGGAAGATAATCTCGGAAAATAAATGCTCCTGATGTGTTGAAGTAAAAGAAAATGAGGTTCACAACTTTTTTAGTTGCCCTTATGTTCAGATGGTATGAAGGAAAATGGGTATCTCCACTACGTATATTTGTGATCCATCTTCAAATATTCACGATAATGTCAGATATTTAATTGCGAGCTATGATCAGTTTGATCAGGATTCCACACAAAAGTATTCTACCTTTTTATACTCTGCGGTGATTATGGAAGGCAAGGAATGATCTTATTTTCACCAACAAAGATACTTCAGTAGATACCTTGCTTGAAAAAGGATTGGAGGATGTTTGAGAGTGGATAGCAAGTTTGGACTCAGCGGATTTAAATCACAAATCCATAGTTTATCATCATACGAATATTCAATGGACAGCTCCTCCTCAAACGTGGGTTAAATGTAATTATGATGCTGCCCATAGGGAAGGTTCTCAACATTCAGGTTTAGGATGGATAATTTGAAATGATCAAGGATCTTTTGTCTTCTCTGGAATGGGTAAATATCAAGGTCATTATTCAATCATAGAATCAGAATTCTCACTGTTACTCTGGGCTTTACAAGCTACATGGTCTTTGGGATTTCGTTATGTCATATTTGAAGACGATAATATATGTCTTAATAACATCATCAACCACAAAAGTGTCAATTATCAACTTCAACAATATATACAAACTGTTCAACAATGGATTTCTCAGTTCGATGCAATTCGCTTCAACCATAAACCAAGATTAGGTAATAAAGTCGCGGATGCTCTAGCTTTATCTTTCATAATAACTCATGTAGATTGGAAACTATTTAATGTAGGTCCTGCTTTCCTATGATATCTTGTCAACGATAATATTTAAACATAATATAACTTCTGTTGGCAAAAAAAAAGACTGGCCGATCAACTTGATATACCCGCACTAAATCGTACGAAACATTTGATTTAGAGTTCACAATGACACGAATCCAACACCCACATTAAGCTACTTCAATTTTCTATATTGTGATCAAATTTAAGACCGGAATAGCTACGAAAAAGCCTCCAAGTAGTCCAATCTATCACGAGCTGCGTGATTCCATGTATTATGATGTTTCATTTGTAAACCTTTGCTAAATGAGTATCAATGATCATTTTAGAATGATCATTTTAACTAGCTGATCAACTTGACATGTCCGCACTAAATCTTTTTTAATATTTGATTTAGAGCTCAAAATGGCATGAATACTACGCCCTCGTTAAACTTGCTAAACTTTCAATATTGTGACAACAATTGAGACTGAAAGAGCTAGAACAAAGCCTCCAAGTAATCCAATGTATCCCAAACTGCGTGATCTCACGCATTATGCTGAATTTATAAGCCTTTACTCAAGGAGCACCAATGATCAGTTTAGCATGATCATTTTAACAGGCCGATCAACTTGACATGTCCATACAAAATCATCCGTAACTTTTGATTTAAAGTTCAGAATGACACGAATCCAACGCCCACGTCAAGCAAGCTCAATATTCTATATTGTGAAAAAAAAATTAATATGAAAGCAGCTAAGACAAAGCGTCCAAGTAATCCAATCTATCCCAAACTGCGTGATGCCATGCATTATGCTTCATTTGTAAACCTTTGCTCAATGAGCACCAATGATAAGTTTAGAATGATCATTTTAACTAGCTGATCAACTTGACATGTCTGAATTAAATTGTTTTGGACATTTTATTTATAGCTCAAAATGACATGAATCCAACACCCACGTTAATCTAGCTCAATTTTCAATATTGTGGTAACATTTGAGACTAAGAGAGCTTTGGCAAAGCCTCCTAGTAATCCAATGTACCCCACTCTGCGTGATGCCATGCATTATGCTTCATTATAAGCCTTTACTCAAGGAGTACCAATCACAAGCTTATAATGATCATTTTAACAGACCGATAACCTTGACATGTCCACTTTAAATCATCCATAACTTTTGATTTAGAGTTCAAAATGACCCGAATGCAACGACCTCATCAAGCTAACACAATATTCTTTATTCTGACAAAATTTAAGACCAAAATAGCTAAGAGAAAGCCATAAAGTAATCCAATATATCCCGAACTGCGTGATTCCATCCGTTATGTTACATTTCTAAACCTTTGCTCAATGAGCACCAATGATCTATTTAGAATGATCATTTTAACTAGATGATCAACTTGACATGTCCGCACTAAATCATTTTTAACAGTTAATTTAGACCTCAAAATGACATGAATCCAAAACCCACGTTAATCTAGCTCAATTTTCAATACTGTGATTAAATTTAAGACCAAAATAGCTAGGACAAAGCCTCCAAGTAGTCCAATCTATCCCAAACTGCTGGATGACATGCACTATGTTTCATTTGTAAACCTTTTCTCAGTGAGCACCAATGATCAGTTTAGAATGATCATATGAACTAGCTTTTCAACTTGACATGTCTGGACTAAATCGTCTTTAATATTTGATTTAGAGCTCAAAATGACATGAATCCAACACCAACGTTAATCTAGCTCAATTTTCTATGTTGTGACAATATTTGATGCTTAAAAAGCTACGAAAAAGCCTCCAAGTAATCCAATCTATCCCGACTGAGTGATGCCATGCATTATGATTGATTTAAAAGCCATTACACAAGGAGCACAAATGATAAGTTTAGAATTATCATTTAAGTGGCTGATCAACTTGACATGTCTGTACTAACGTCCAAAACATCTGATTTAGAGTTCAGATTGACACGAATCCAACAACCACGTTAAACTAGCTCAATTTTCTATATTGTGATTAAATTTAAGATCCAAATAGCTATGCCAAACCCTCGAAGTAATCCAATCTATCCCAAACTGCTGGATGCCATGCATTATGCTTCATTTGAAAACCTTTGCTCAATGAGCACCAATGATTAGTTGAAAATCATCTTTATCACTAGCTGATCAACTTGACATGTCTGGACTAAATCGTCTTTAACATTTGAGTTAGAGCTCAAAATGACATGAATGCAACGCCCAGTTAATCTAGCTCAATTTTCAATATTGTGACAAATTTTGAGGCTGAAAGAATTACGACAAAGCTTCCAAGTAATCCAATGTGTCCCAAACTGTGTGATGCCATGCATTATGCTTCATTATTAGCCTTTACTCAAGGAACACCAATGATAATTTTAGAATTCACATTAACTGGCTGATAACCTTGACATTTCCGCACTAAATCGTCCGAAACTTCTGATTTAGAGTTCAGAATGACTTGAATCCAACGCTCACGTTAAACTATCTCAATTTTCTATATTGTGATTAAATTTAAGACCCAAATAGCTAAGAAATATTCTCCAAGTAATCCAAAATATCTTAAACTGCTGGATGCCATTCATTATACTTCATTTGCAAACCTTTTCTCAGTGAGCACCAATGATAAGTTTAGAATGATCATTTTAACTAGCTGATTAACTTGACATGTCCGGACTAAATCGTCTTTAATATTTGATTTAGAGCTCAAAATGACGTGAATCCAATGCCCACGTTAATCTAGCTCAATTTTCAATATTGTGATAACATTTGAGGCTTAAAGAGCTACTACAAAGCCTCCAAGTAATCCAATGTATCCCAACTGCGTGATGCCATGCATTATGCTTCATTTATAAGCCGTTACACAACGAGCACCAATGATCAGTTTAGAATTATCATTTAACTGGCCGATCAACATAACATGTCCACACTAATGTCCAAAACTTTTGAATTAGAGTTCCTAACGACATGAATCCAACAACCACGTTAAACTAGCTCAATTTCCTATACTGTGATTAAATTTAAGCCCCAAATAGCTATGCCAAAGCCTCCAAGTAATCCAATCTATCCCAAACTGCTGGATGCCATGAATTAAGCTTCATGTGTAAACCTTTGCTCTGTGAGCATCTATGATTAGTTTAAAATGATCATTATAACTAGCTGATCAACTTGACATGTCCCTACTAAATGGTCTTTAACATTTGACTTAGAGCACAAAATGACATGATTCCAACGCCCACGTTAATCTAGCTCAATTTTCAATATTGTGACAACATTTTGAGACTAAAAGAGCTATGAAAAATCCTCCAAGTAATCCAATGTATCCGAAACTGTGTGATGCCATGCATTATGCTTCATTTATAAGCCTATACTCAAGGAGCACCAATGATCAGTTTAGAATTCTCATTTAACTGGCCGATAACCTTGGTATGTTCGCACTAAATCGTCCGAATCTTTTGATTTAGCGTTCAGAATGACACGAACCCAACGCTAACGTTTAGCTAGCTAAATGTTCTATATTGTGATTAAATTTAAGACCCAAATAGCGAGGAAAAAGCCTCCAAGTAATCCAATCTATTTTAAACTGTTGGCTATCATACACTATGCTTCATTTGTAAACCTTTTCTTAGTGAGCACCAATGATCAGTTTAGAATGATCATTTTAACTAGATGATTAACCGTACATGTCTGGACTAAATCGCCCAAGTTAATCTATCTCAATTTTCAATATTGTGACAACATTTGAGGCTTGAAGAGCTACAACAAAGCCTCCAAGTAATGAATCCCAACTGCGTGATGCCATTATGCTTCATTTATAAGCCTTTACACAACTATCACCAATGATTAGTTTACAATTATCATTTAACAGGCCGATCAACTTGACATGTCCGCACTAACATCCAAAACGTTTGATTTAGAGTTCAGAACAACATGAAACCAACGACCATGTTAAGCTAGCTAAATATTCTATATTGTAACTAAATTTATGGCCAAAATAGCTACAACAAAGCATCCAAGTAATCCAATCTTTCCCAGACTATGTGATGTCATGCATCATGCTTCATTTGTAAACCTTTCCTCAATTAGCACCAATCATCAGTCTAGAATAAGCATTTTAACTAGCTGATCAACTTGACATGTCAGCACTAAATCATCTTTAACATTTGATTTAGTGTTCAAAATGACATGAATCCAATTCCCACGTTAATCTATCTCAATTTTCAATATTGTGACAATATTTGAGACTGAAAGAGCTACAACAAAGCCTCCAAGTAATCCTATCTATCCGAAACTGCGTAATGCCATGCATTATGCTTCGTTTGTAACTTTTTCTCAGTGAGCACCAATGATTTGATTAGAATGATCATTTTAACTAGCTGATAAACTTGACATGTCCGGACTAAATCGTCTTTAATATTTGATTTAGAGCTCAAAATGACATGAATCCAATGTCAACGTTAATCTAGCTCAGTTTTCTATATTGTAAACATATTTGAGGCTTAAAAATCTACGAAAAAGCCTCCAAGTAATCCAATCTATCCCACCTGAGTGATGCCATGCATTATGCTTCATTTATAAGCCATTACACAAGGAGCACAAATGATGAGTGTAGAATTATCATTTAACTGGCTGATCAACTTGACATGTATGCACTAATGTCCAAAACTTCTGATTTAGAGTTCAGAATGACACGAATCCAACAACGACGTTAAACTAGCTAAATTTTCTATATTGTGATTAAATTTAAGAACCAAATACCTATGCCAAAGCCTCCAAGTAATTCAATCTATCCCAAACTGCTGGATGCCATGCATTCAGCTTCATTTGTAAACCTTTACTCAATGAGCACCAATGATAAGTTGAAAATCATAATTATCACTAGCTGATCAACTTGACATGTCTGCACTAAATCGTCTTTAACATTTTAGTTAGAGCTTAAAATGACATGAATCCAACACCTAATTAATCTAGCTGAATTTTCAATATTGTGACAAATTTTGAGGCTGAAAGAACTACGACAAAGCTTCCAAGTAATCCAATGTATCCCAAACTGCGTGATGCCATGCATTATGCTTCATTATAAGCCTTCACTCAAGGAGCACCAATGAACAATTTAGAATTCTCATTAAGTGGCCGATAACCTTGACATTTCCGCACTAAATCATCCGAAACTTTTGATTTAGAGTTCAGAATGACTTGAATCCAACGCTCACGTTAAGCTAGCTCAATTTACTATATTTTGATTAAATTTAAGACCCAAGTAGCTAGGAAAAATCCTCCAAGTAATCCAAAATATCCTAAACTGCTGGATGCCGTTCACTATGCTTCATTTGCAAACCTTTTCTCAGTAAGCACCAATGATCAGTTTATAATGATCATTTTAACTAGCTGATTAAGTTGACATGTCCGGACTAAATCGTCTTTAATATTTGATTTAGAGCTCAAAATGACATGAATCCAACGCCCATGTTAATCTAGCTCAATTTTCAATATTGTGACAACATTTGAGGCTTAAAGAGCTACTACAAAGCCTCCAAGTAATCCAATGAATCCCAACTGTATCATGCCATGTATTATGCTTCATTTATAAGCCTTTACACAAGGAGCACCAATGATCAGTTTAGAATTATCATTTAACTGGCCGATCAACATGACATGTCCGCACTAATGTCCAAAACTTTGGAATTAGAGTTCCGAACTACATGAATCCAACGAGCACGTTAAACTAGCTCAATTGCCTATATTGTGATTAAATTTGAGCCCCAAATAGCTATGCCAAAGCCTCCAAGTAATCCAATCTATCCCAAACTGCTGGATGCCATGAATTAAGCTTCATTTGTAAACCTTTGCTTAGTGAGCACCTATGATTAGTTTAAATTGATCATTATAACTAGGTGATCAACTTGACATGTCCGTACTAAATCGTCTTTTACATTTGACTTAGAGCACAAAATGACATGAATCTAACGCCCACGTTAATCTAGCACCAATGATTTGTTCAGAATGATCTTTTTAACTAGCTGATCAACTTGATATGTACGGACTAAATCGTCATTAATATTTGATTTAGAGCTCAAAATGATATGAATCCTACGCCCACGTTAATATGGCTCAATTTTCAATATTGTGACAACATTTGAGACTGAAAGAGCTACGACAAAGCTTCCAAGTAATCCAATGTATCCACAACTGTGTGATCCCATGCATTATGCTTCCTTCATAAGCCTTTACTCAAGGAGCACCAATGAACAGTTTAGAATTCTCATTTAAGTGGCCGATCAACTTGACATATCCATAGTAAAATCTTCAAAACTTTTGATTTAGAGTTCTGGATGACACGAATCCAACGCTCACGTTAAGCTTGCTCAAATTTCTATATTATGATTAAATTTAAGACCCAAATAGCTACGACAAAGCCTCCATGTAATCCAATCTATCCAAAACTGTTGGATGCCATGCACTATGCTTCATTTGTAAACCTTTTCTCAGGGAGCGCCAATGATTAGTTTAGAATGATTATTTTAACTACCTGATCAACTTGAGATGTACAGACTAAATTGTCTTTAATATTTGATTTAGAGCTCAAAATTACATGAATTCAACGCCCACAATAATCTAGCTCACTTTTCAATATTGTGACAACATTTGAGGCTTAAAGAGCTACAACAAAGCCTCCATGTAATCCAATGTATTCAAACTGCATGATGCCATTCATTATGCTTCATTTATAAGCCTTTACACAAGGAGCACCAATGATCAGCTTAGAATTATCATTTAACTGGCTGATCAACTTGACATGTTAGCACTAACGTGCGAAAATTTTGACTTAGAGTTCAGAATGACACGAATCCAACGATCACGTTAAACTAGCTTAATTTTATATATTGTGATTAAACGTAAGACCCAAATTGCTACGCCAAAACCTCCAAGTATTCCAATCTATCCCAAACTGCTGGAAGCCATGAATTATGCTTCATTTGTAAAACTTTGCTTAATGAGTGCCAATGATCTATTTAGAATGATCATTTTAACTAGGTGATCAACTTGAAATGTTCGGAATAAATCGTCTTTAATATTTGATTTGGAGCTCAAAATGACATGAATCCAACGCCCACGTTAAGCTAGCCTAATTTTCAATATTGTGCCAATATTTGAGTTTGAAATAGCTATGAAAAAATCTCCAAAATGTCCAATCTATCCCAAACTGCGTGATGTCATTCATTATGCTTCATTTATAAGCCTTTACCCATGGGGAACCAATGATCAATTTAGAATTATTATTTAACTGGCTGATCAACATAAAATATCCGCACCAACGTACGAAACGTTTGATTCAGAGTTCAGAATGACACAAATCCAACTACCATGTTAAACTAGCTCTATTTTCTATATTGTGATTAAATTTAAGACCCAATTAGCTAAGCCAAAGTCTCCAAGTAATCCAATCTATCCCAAAATGTTGGATGCCATGCATTATACTTCATTTGTAAACCTTTTCTCAATGAGCACCAATGATTAGCTTAAAATGATCATTATAACTAGCAGATCAAATTCACATGTCGACACTAAATCGTCTTTAACATTTGAGTTAGAGCTCAAAATGACATGAATCCAATGCTTCATTTATAATCCTTTACTCAAGGAAAACCAATTATCATTTTAGAATGATCATTTTAACTGCCCTATAAACTTGACATGTTCGCACTAAATTGTCTGAAATTTTTGATTTAGAGTTCAGAATGACACGAATCCAACGCCCATGTTAAGCTAGCTCAATATTATATATTGTGGCAAAATTTATGGCTGAAATACACTACAAGAAAACAACTATTTCACAATCGAAAATAGCATTTCCTGTCGAATTTCCGACAAAAGATGTCGGTCGGGACTATTTCGTCAAAAACCAATTTTCGTCGGGAAATTTTTGGTAATTCCCGATGGGTTTGCGATCAACGCAGCCATCGGCAAAAGCCGACAGAAAGTTGATGGGCGCTATCCGTTGAAAATTACCGACCTATTTGCGATTGATCTCGTCCGTCGGGCCACCGATGACTTTGGATGACAGATGCCATCAAGAATTACACCGATGATACGTGGTGCCGGAACCTACCGACGCACACCCGATCGTGTATAGCTGTTGGTATATCCCGATGGTTTTCAGCCGTCGGGATAGAACCGATGACATCGCGATGAAGTAAACTTCCTAACGGAAGCGTGTCCATGGGTAATTCCCGACGGAACGGATAAGCGATAACTCTATCCGTCGGACCTGTATTGGTATTCGACGATTTCTTCCGTCATAAATAACCAAACAATTGAAAAAATAAATTTTAATAATTTTTTTATTTTAAAAAATATATTTACTTTTAAATTATTAAATTTAATAAATATTTAATAAAAATATTAAAACAATTAAATAAAAATAATATTTCAAATCATAAATATAATAATATTTAAAGTTTAATTGTTTTAAAATCTATAGATTACATCGGAGGAGGAGAAGAAGGAAAAATTTCATACGGATAATCCGGGAATTGAGTTTTCATAAAATCAACAAAATATTTAAGTTTGGTCATCTTTATCTCCACACCCACCATTTTTTTTTGAGTTGTGCATTGTCCTCATTTTCAGCTGCATATGGTGCACCACTTCTATCTGCAACTCTCCCGAGTCTTGGATGATGACCCTTAGAAAATGGTAATTCGTGTAAAAACCAAAAAATATTATTAAAAGAATATTATAATATTAAATATAAAAATAAATAAAAAGAGAAATCAACTTACATCAAGAACCAAACAGTTAATCTCAGAACAAGTCAATTCGGCAACCGAAGATGAAGAACCAATTTGAGACTACTGAGACAAAGTATCACCTTTTTTTTCTTTTTCACTTTTTCGATGATCTCACTAACGAGACCATCTTGGATGCGACCAGTCTTTTTGTTCGAGTGCACGGCTTCGAGAAGTTGCAAGTGATCTGGGAGCGCTTCAAATTCTTGTGCCTAAAACTAAAAAATACTAAATTTTTATTTAAAAAATTTTCAAATAATAATAAATAAATTTAATATAATAATAAATTTACCAATTGATCTGCTTGTTTCAAAAACTAGTTGATCCAGCACTGTGAATGTAAATGCCTTTGCCTACTCGTTCGCTCTTCCGGTTTACCGAATTAGTCCTCGAGATGGGCTCAACGCTGGAAGATTCCTAGTGACGAAAAATGTCGTTTCAAATCAACTCATTCAACCCTCTTGGTTTGTCTTTTCCCTTTTTCCACTTTTTTTTCTACTCGTTCATGTGGCGGGAAAATTGTACCGTAGCCTCTTTTTGAAAAGATTCTTCTACCAACTTTGTGTTCATGGGATCCCATGTAAATTCTTGCTGTGAAATTTAAGTATATATTACTAAAAAAATATTTAAAACAATTACATATTTAAAACTAAATTAACGTACCGCACACGTCCTGAACCAAATCTGACGTTCTTCATATGGAATATCTCTAAATTTTGTATATGGTTTTTTCAAAAGAGAATGAAGAATCTTTAATATAGATTTCCTTATTCCGTTGTTTGAAATACCAGACCTATGAACTTTTTATTAGAATAACTTTAAAATAATTATTTTAAATTTAATTTACTATATCGAATTCCGTTGACGCCTCGGATCGAGAAAAGTAAGAAGTTCACGATCAGGCTACAGAACCAATTTGTCAATTGTCATTGGTCGGAAAGAATCATTTCTAGATTCTGGAACTTGAGTTGGTATAAAAGTCAAAGTAGACGACTCACCACTTTTTGGTATTCTTGATACGACTTAAAAACATTATGATTGTGACATTTTATTAGTGTATCTACATTTATTATTTGTCATTTTCCTTTCTAAACCCAATTTTAAAATCGAAAAAACTCTCTAAATAATAGGTTCCGGAGAGATGGTTAAGGTTTAGTGTTTGTCAAATTATTTTTTCACATACTTGACCCAATATTAATCTAAACCCAAATATTTAAACTCTCAAATTTTATTTTAGTAATTTGAACAAAATCTTCATTACATTGGTTTCAATTTGTTATCCATTTTTATTCGATTAAAAATACTTTAGATTCAGTACTAAAATTTAATATCCGAATTGACTGAAATAATTTAGATTCAATACTAACTTCCTCTTCAACACCATCTCTCAGTTATGCACATCACTCACTAGCAAGTCAAAAGAAAAGAAAAATCTCCAAAAAATCAGGGCAAACATCAACCTTCATTCATCTCTAGCTAAATTAAGCATAATGAGATCAAGATAACTTGAGGCGCACATATACAAAGTATGGAGTAGCCAAATGATCTTAACCATTTCAGGACTACAGATCCAATGTTATTCGTCTAGGGGTTGTAATATAACCCAAAAACGAAATTCTTGGAGTTGTGAATTCAATATTCCAAAAAATTATGACAAAAAGGCAGATCCTATACAGATCAACGGAACCAAATCCAAGCCACTGATCAAATAAAGGCAGGAAACGAGAAACGGATCATGGGAATGCAAAGGCATAAGGAAGATTGAACAAGACAAAGTTAAGACAAAGATATAAGACATAAAAATTGAAATCTAGAAATCTAAGTCGTCGAGAATCCGACTGTATTTACCGACGGAATAGCGACGGATGTTTCAGTTCCATCGGAAATCCATCAGAATGATCTGGACGCCGTCGGAAATCCGTCGGACGGACATTTAAAAATTTAGAGAATATTATTTAACTCTAAAAATTAAAGTATAGAAAAAACTAAAACATTATTATCATAGATTTAATTTGAAGCTGATGAACATTCCGAAGTAGCTGAATTTTCGTCGTCAAACTCTCCAATCTCTTCTTCTGAATCTTGAAACACGTTGTAATCTCCGTTCGTGATGTCATCAACAACAAGGTAAATTTCAACAGAAGTCTCTATGGAACCTAAGTTACCAATTGTGTTTTGTTGCATAGGGTCTTGCTCGGTAAGACCACATACCATTCCTCTATTATGTATTGAGGTCACTATAATCAAAGGATCTTACTTGTTCCTAACACGAGGATATAGAATATAACTAACCTGGTCGTTTGTGATGCAAGTATAAAAGGATCAAATTTTCGATATCGGTTACGAGAGTGGATAGATGTAACACCAAATTCATCTTGACATTGACCCATGAAAGGGTCATACCAGTCACAGTAGAATACAATACACCTCAAATGAATCACTCATGGATAGTGAACTTCTAATATTTCACGAAGAACACTGTTATGTACAATTTCTACATATTGAGATGATATACCATATTTACAAGTTTTTAATGGGTTTCCTTCGCATTGTATCTTAAAAGCATATCTACGATTGCAGTACATTGGATAAGATTTTGCAGTAAATGTAGGACTACTCACCAACTCAACTAACCACGTGGGAAACATTATCCCCCTAGAAGGACCTGTAGTAACCTGCAAAATAATTGAATGCACTCAACTATATATTTATATATATAAGAAACTATTACTGAAAATTACATAATTGTGGTACAACTGACATAAAAGTGCAACCATCTTGCAAATTTGCTCATTTTATGTTTCACCAACTCATTCTCTGTGTAATTTGAATAATGAACATGTATTTGATCCATATATATCATGTTAATTATGAATAAAATAATTACAAATAAATTATAATAACCATTAAAAACAAAATTTAATTGGGATGCCTTGCATATTCCAAAACGACATCGCAATTTGTCAAAATATACATATGCGAGTGATTGTGTTCCTCCACTAATAGGCGTCGCGTCTCCCTTTTCCACTTAAACGTCAAATTTGTGCAAATATTTCTGGCACATACACTGTATAACTTGGTTTTTCTCCTCCATCATCATGTCGTGTATGTCGTCTATTTTTTGTTTGGACTTGCGATGGAAAATAGTAGCTGGTAAAGTTAGATGTTTCTTCATTAATATTTTGTGCGACGATTTAACCTTCAACCCTAGCAAGATTTTTAACTTTTTTCTTTAGGTGGAACATATATCTCTCAAAAGGATACATTCATCGGTACTGAACAGGTCCTCCAAGCGTTGCTTCTCTAGGGAGGTGAATAGGAAGAAGTTCCATAACATCAAAAAACACTGTTGGAAATATTTTCTCCAGGTTACAAATGAAAACCGGTATTTTTACTCCAAATTTTGGATATCGTCTGTAGTAAGTGATCATATACATAAATCTCGGAAAAAGGCACTAATCCCTGCTCCTCTAAATCGTCATTAAATTTTGATCTAGAGCTCAAAATTACATGAATCAAAAACCCACGTTAATCTAGCTCAATTTTCAATATTTATACAACGTTTGAAAATAAAAGAGCTAAGACAAAGCCTTCAACTAATTCAAAGGACCCCAAACTGTGTGATGCCATGCAATATGCTTCATTTATAATCCTTTACTCAAGGAGCACCAATGATCAGTTTAGAATAATCATTTAACTGGCGGATAACCTTGACATGTACGTACTAAATTGTTTGAAACTTTTGATTTATAGTTCAAAATGAAACGAATCCAACGCCCACGTTAAGCTAGCTCAATTTTGTATATTGTGATTCAATTTAAGACCAAAATAGCTACAACAAATATTCCAAGTAATCCAATCTATCCCAAACTGCTGGATGGCATGCTTTATGCTCCATTTGTAAACCTTTGCTCAATGAGCACCAATGATCGGTTTAGAATTATAATTTTCACTACCTGATCAACTTGACATGTTTGGACTGTATCGTCTTTAACATTTGACTTGGAGCTCAAAATGACATTAATCGAACGCCCACATTAATCTAGCTCTATTTCCAATATTGTGACAACATTTGAAATTGAAATAGCTACAACAAAGCCACCAAGTAATCCAATGTATCCCAAACCGCGTGATTCCATGCATTATGCTTCATTTATAAGTCTTTACTCAAGGAGCACCAGTGATCAGTTTAAAATTATCATTTAACCGGTCGATAACCTTGACAAGCCCTCATTAAATCATCTTAAACTTTTGATTTAAAATTTAGAATTACACGAATCCAACGTTCACATTAAGCTTGCTAAAATATTTTATATTGTGACAAAATTTATGGATGAAATAGCTACAAAAAACCCTCCAAATTAATCCAGTCTATCCAAAACTGCGTGATGCCATGCATTATGCTTTATTTTTAAACCTCTTCTCTTTGAGCACGAATGATCAATTTAGAGTAATCATTTTAACTAGCTGATCAACTAGACATTACACAATAAATTATTTTTAATATTTGATTTAGAGCTCAAAGTGACATGAATCCAACACCCACGTATCTAGCTCAATTTTAATTATTGTGACAACATATGAGAATGAAAGAGATCTCACAAAGCCTCCAAGTAATGCAGTGTATCCCAAACTGCGTGATGTCATGAACTATGCTTCATATATAAGCCTTTACTCAAGGAGCACCAATGATCAGTTTAGAATGATCATTTTTACTGGTCGGTCAACTTGACATGTTTGCACTAAATCGTCCTTAACTTTTGATTTGGAGTTCAGAATGACATGAATCCAACGCCCACGTTAAGCTAGTTTAATATTCTATATTGCGATAAAATTGGAGACTAAAGAGCTACCACAAAGCCTTCAAGTAATCCAATGTATCCCAAACTGCGTGATGCGATGCATTATGCTTCATTTATAAACATTTACTCAAGGAGCACCAATGATCAATTTAGAATGATCATTTTAACTAGCCGATCAACTTAAAATGTCCGCATTAAATCGTCCAAAACTTTTGATTTAGAATTCATAATGACACGAATCCAAAGCCCACATCAAGCTAGCTCAATATTCTATATTGTGAAAAATATTTTGGCCAAAATAGCTACGACAAAGCCTCCAAGTAATCCAATGTATCCTAAACTATGTGATGCCATGCATTATGCTTTATTTATATGCCTTTACTCAAGGAGCACCAATGATCAGTTTGGAATAATCATTTTAACTACCCGATCAACTTGACATGTCCGCACTAAATCGCCCGTAACTTTTGGTTTGAAGTTCAGAAGGACACTAATCCAATGCCCACGTTAAACTAGATCAATTATATATTATGACAAAATTTTAAACCGAAATAGCTGCGACGAAGCATCAAAATAATCCAATGTATTCGAAACTACGTTATGCCATGCATTATGCTTCGTTTATAAGCCTTTAGTCAGGGAGCACCAATGATCAGTTTAAAATGATCATTTTAACTACACGATCAACTTGACAAGTATGCACTAAATCATCCATAACTTTTGATTTAGAGTTCAGAATGACTCGACTCCAATGCCAACGTTAAGCAAGCTCAAGTTTCTATATTGTTGTAAAATTTAAGACCAAAATAGCAACGACAAAGCCTCCAAGTAATCCAATGTATCCCAAACTGTGTGATGCGATACATTATGCTTCATTTATAAGCCTTTACTCAAGGAGCACCAATGATCAGTTTAGAATTATCATTTTAAGTGGCCGATCAACTTACAAGTCCGCACTAAATCGTTCGTATTTTTTGATTTATAGTTCAGAATAATACAAATCCAACACCCACGTTAAGCTAGCTCAATTTTCTATATTCTGAAAAATGTAAGATTGAAATAGCTATGACAAAGCTTCTAAGTAATCCAATGTATCCTAAACTGCGTGATGCCATGCATTATGTTTTGTTTATATGCCTTTACTCAGTGAGCACCAATGATCAGTCTAGAATGATCATTTTAACTAGCTAATAAACTTGATATGTCCGCACTAAGTCGTCTGTAATTTTTTTTATAGTTTTGAATGACACGAATCCAACGCCAACGTTAAGCTAGCTCAATTTTCTATATTCTGACAAAATTTAAGATCGAAATAGCTATGAAAAGCCTTCCAAGTAATCTAATCTATCCCAAACTGCGTGATACCATGCATTATGCTTTTTTTATACGCCTTTACTCAATGAGCGCCAATGATTTAGAGCTCAAAATGACATGAATCCAATGCCCATATTAAGCTAGCTCAATTCTCCATATTGTGACAATATTTGAGACTGAATGAGGTACGACAAATCCTCCAAGTAATCCAATGTGTACCAAACTGCGTGATGCCATGCATTATGCATATTTTATCAGTCTTTACTGAAGGAGCAACAATGATCAGTTTAGAATGATCATTTTCACTGGCAGTTCAACTTTACATGTACGCACTTAATCATTCATAACTTTTGATTTAGAGTTCAGAATGACACGAATCCACGTTAAGCTACCTCAATTTTCTATATTATGACAACATTTGAGAGTGAAAAAGCTACCACAAAGCCTTCAAGTAATCCAATGTATCCCAAGCTGCGTGATACCATGCATTATACTTCATTTATAAGCCTTTACTCAAGGAGCACTAATGATCAGTCTAGAATGATCATTTTAACTGGCCGATCAGCTTGACATGTCCGCACTAAATCGTCAGTAACTATTGATTTAGAGTTCAGAATGGCACTAGTCAAACGCCCACGTTAAGCAAGCTCCACTTTCTATATTATGACAAAATTTAAGATCGAAAAAGCTATGGAAAAGCTTCCAAGTAATCCAATCTATCCCAAATAACGTGATGTCATGCATTATGCTTCATTTATACGCCTTTACTAAATGAGCACCAATGACCAGTTTAGAATGATCATTTTAACTAACTGATCAACTTGACATGTCCACACTAAATCTTCTTTAACTTTTGATTTAGAATTCAAAGTGACATGAATCCAACACGGACATTAAGCTAGCTAAATTTTCCATATTGTGACATTTGAGACTGAAAGAGCTACGACAAAGCCTCCAAGTAATCCAATGTATTCCAACTGCGTGATGCCACGCATTATGATTCTTATATAAGTATTTACTCAAAGAGCGCCAATGATCAGTTTAGAATGATCGTTTCAACTGGCTTTTCAACTGGACATGATACAAGCCTCGATCCAAGGCTTATATGCGCGTTCGCTGTTTGGAGAAGGTTAGGTGAGAAACTCGACCTTAGACTTCTTGGATAGGGGTTTTTGGGTTGGTATTCGATGGAGGGGTGAAGTGAACCACACGAGGGGTGATGAACCTCGTGATAAATCACAAACTTAGAGCTAGGAGGGCTGGTCTCAACTAGGTTCTAAGCGCACAAGATTCTTAGAGAGAAAACTTGTTGGGGAAAAAGTTCTATCTTTATTAATATCAAAAAGGTTGTCCAACTACAATGCTGGAAGGAGCCTTATTAATATGCTCGACAGCTTGACCTTCTAGGGTCGACTCAAATAAAGAAAAGGAAAGTTTACAAAAGTGCACAAATGGAAAAGATACAAAAGTGCATAACCGAAAAAGGACCTATTCCTAAAATGGTTTTGACTCAAAAATGTAAACAATCTAGATCCTACCCTACAAAACAGAAAGAGGCATATATTCGAATTGAAACTTACTTTACTTACCTCACGGCCAAGAAATGGAAGGTGGCCGTCCTTGTGGCATGCACGCGCCTTGCTCCTAGTCTTCGACTTGGAGTAGGGTTAGGATTCTTTGGGCCCTGACCTCTCTTGCCACTAAAGCCCAAGTCTCTGAAGTCCCTTGCATTGTTGAGAAGCCTTTGGACTCTTCTTTGCACTTCTGGCCCATTGTCTTTAGTCGATCTTCCTCTAGGAGCTTGTCGACCCATAAGCTGAACTTGTGGAAGAGTGCTCTTGATCTGCTCCTTGTCATTGCTCCTGGTGGCACTACTGGTGTGGAGACTTCCTCTAGATGCATGTCCTGAAGCTGGTAGCTTATCTGGTCCGAGTTTCCTTGTGTAGAAGTTGAAATGCTCGTGTACTAGGCTGGATCGGCTGTACCGGTTGGACTGTGCGATGTACTGGCCAGAATGCCTTCAGGACCGGCCAAGTTGATCCGGGAGTTGGCGGCATCACCAAGGGGACCGGCGGTGTCAGCCACGTCGCCAGCAAGTGTGCCAGAAGCTTGGGCCTCTCCGCCGGCAATGCTGATCGGTCTGGTCCTATTGGTCGCGGGTCCGGCAGTACTGCTTGGGCCGGCAGATGTGCCAAATGGACCGGCTGTCTCGGGCAAGCTTCCTGGTCGGCCAGTCTGGTCTCCTGGCTGGACATACGACCTGATGTCCTCATCATCCCCTCCCTCTTCAGTAGGTTTTGACCTCAAAACTGGTTCATCTGCATGGAAAGGGGCTAAGTCAGTTACGTTGAACGTGTTGGACACATTAAACTCACCTGGGAGCTCGATCTGGTAGGCGTTGTTGTTGATCCTCTCCAGCACTCTGAATGGTCCATCTCCTCTTGGTGCTAGCTTGGAACTCCTTAGGTTGGGGAACCTCTCCTGCCGTAGGTGTAGCCACACCCAATCGCCTGGTTGAAAGATCACCTCCTTTCTTCCCTTGTTGGCATGAGTCACGTGCTGCCCGGTCCTCTTCTCCAAGTTTTTTGCTACCTTCTGGTGTAACTTCCTTATGAACTCTGCCTTGGATGCTCCATTGAGGTTGGTCATCTCTGCTGGTGGTAGTGGTGTTTGCTCCAATGGGGTGAGAGGGTTGAAGCCGTATACTACTTCAAATGGTGTCTTCTTGGTTGCTGAGTGCACGGCTCGGTTGTAAGCGAACTCTATGAATGGCAGGCACTCCACCAAAGTCTTGAGGTTCTTCCCTAGTGTAGTCCTGAGAAGAGTTGATAGTGTCCTGTTGACAACTTCAGTTTGGCCATCGGTTTGAGGATGGCAGGTGGTAGAGAAGAGTAGCTTCGTGCCTAGCTTCCTCCAAAGGGTCCTCCAGAAATGGCTGAGGAACTTGGTGTCCCTGTCTGATACGATGGTCCTTGGCACTCCATGAAGCCGTACTATCTCCCTGAAGAACAGCTCAGCTGTTTGCGTGGCATCATTGACATTGGCACATGGAATGAAGTGTGCCATCTTGGAGAATCTGTCCACCACTACAAAGATTGCATCTTTGTGGTTGATCTTGGGCAGACCTAGAACAAAATCCATCGAGATGTCCACCCATGGATGTGTTGGTATGGGAAGTGGGAGATACAACCCGTGAGGTTGCACTCGGGACTTTGCCTTCTTGCAAGTAATGCATCTTGCACAATGTGCTTCTACTGTCCTCTTGATGTGTGGCCAGTAGAAGTGCTCCTTGACCACTACTAGAGTCTTGTCGACACCAAAGTGGCCCATGAGTCCTCCTCCATGAGCTTCTCGGATGATAAGCTCCCTTAGTGATCCCTGTGGTATGCACAGCCTTCTTTCTCGGAACAAGAATCCATCATGGATGTAGAATTTGCCATGACTCCCTGTGCTACACTCCTTGTAGCTCTCAGCAAGGTCAGGATCATCCTTGTATAGATCCTTGATGTGCTCAAATCCTAGGACTTTTGCCTCCATGGTTGATATCAAGGCAAACCTCCTTGATAGTGCATCGGCTACCACATTGTCTTTGCCCTTCTTG
This sequence comes from Pugionium dolabratum, assembly GCA_018901945.1. Lineage (NCBI taxonomy): Eukaryota > Viridiplantae > Streptophyta > Magnoliopsida > Brassicales > Brassicaceae > Pugionium > Pugionium dolabratum. The sequence goes on along the minus strand of JAEVFF010000084.1, from coordinate 54,538 downwards.
TACTTGATGATGTACGGGAAGGTTTCTATGAATTCCATCCACCTGGCATGTCTCCTCTTGAGATTGGTTTGCCCTCTGAGGTGTTTGAGAGTCTCATGATCAGTGTGGAGCTGTGAACTTACAACAAAACCTAAAAAGACAAGTTTATCAGTACAAAAGATGCACTTCTTGAGATTGGCATAAAGCTCTTCTTGTTGAAGGGTTTTAAGTACCATCTCAAGATGTGTGAGGTGTTTTCGTAGGCACTTACTATAAACTAATATATCATAAAAGTAAACCACTACAAACTTACTGATGTACGCCCTAAGAACTTGGTTCATAAGGCGCATGAAGGTGCTTGGGGCATTAGTCAAGCGAAATGGCATGACTGTCCACTCGTAGAGCCCTTGCTTTGTCTTGAAAGCAGTCTTCCACTCATCACCTTCCTTCATTCTTACCTGGTGGTATCCACTTTTGAGGTCTATCTTGGGGAAGACCGTGGCTCCACTCAGCTCATCTAGCATGTCATCCAGTCGTGGTATTGGATGCCTATACTTGACTGTGATGTTTTTGATTGCTCGGCAGTCCACGCACATGCGCCAAGTCCCATCCTTCTTGGGCACTAGTAGCACTGGTACGGCACATGGACTGAGGCTCTCTCGAACATATCCTTTCTCCAGGAGTTCCTTNATATACACTTCCTCTTCAAGTTCTCCTTTTAGGAATGCGTTCTTGACATCCATTTGCCATAAGTCCCAAGTCAGATTCGTAGCTAGTGAAAGAACAACCCTTACAGTGTGTAGCTTAGCCACTGGTGCAAAGGTATCAGTATAGTCCTCTCCATATGTCTGAGTGAAAACTCTTGCAACTAGACGTGCCTTGTACCTTTCTATGTCCCCATTGCTCTTATACTTGATGGTGAACACCCACTTGGAACTCACAGCTTTCTTGCCTTTGGGAAGTTCTTGTATATCCCATGTATGATTCCTTTCCATAGCTCCCTTCTCATCTCTTACTGCATCTAACCATTCTTTCTTGCTCTCAGCTTCTTCATAAGTCTTTGGAATCTGACTTTGTTCAATCTTTCCAAGGAATGCTTGATGACTAGATGGCAAGAGGTCAAGGGAACAAACAGCTTGTATGGGATGAGCCACGGCCTGGTTGTTGTAGAATACCTAGTGTTCCTAAGTCTAGTACTCCTCCTTAAATGCTGAACAGGTGGTGCAGCCTCCTCTACAACCGTTTCCTCTTCCATTTGGTGAATAGGTTCCTCTATACCCACTTCCAAGTCGTCTTGTTCTTGATTTTGGGCCATAGCTTCTTCTTGGATTGAGTTGGTTCTTGAGTTACCACCCCTTGTTCATTCTCTTGGGTATCTTGTGAACTACTTAAGGTTCTTGTTTCTTCGTGTCTTGAATCCTTTGGCAGATCATTTCCCAGATGATTCAAGAGAAACCTCAAACTCGTAGCCAAATCAGAAGGTGACCTTGAGAGATCCTTCAATCCTTCCCAATCTTTCTGATCATAATAGCTTCGTTCTTCTATGAACTTGACCTCTCTAGACACATATGTCCTGTTGTTGCTCGGATCATAGCACTTATAACCCTTTTGTGTTGTCGAATATCCAAGGAACATACACTTGATGCTCTTTGCCTCCAACCTGTTTCTTAGATCACCTGGAACATACACAAAGCACACACACCCAAATACACGTAAATGATCAATGGAAGGTTTAGTTTTATTGAGTACCTCAAATGGGATATATCTTGCAAGACTTTGGTTGGAATCCGATTGATGAGGTAGCAAGCAACCAAGACTGCATCTCCCCAAAACTTTTAGGAACATTGGTATGAAACATCATGGATCTTGCTACTTCCATTAAGTGTCGGTTCTTCCTTTCAGCAACTCCATTTTGTTGTGGTGTGTGTGGACAGCTAGTTTGATGTAGTATTCCATGTTTGTTTAGATGAGCTTTGAATCTTTGACTTGTGTATTCCCCTCCATTATCTAATCTTAACACTTTGATCTTGGCATTGAATTGATTAGTAACATAATTATGAAAGTTTATAAATGCCTCATAAACCCTATCTTTAGATGGAAGTAATGTAACCCATGTATATTCGATTTCTCATCTATAAAGGTCACAAAGTATTTATTCCTATCTCTAGACATGTAAGGTGAGGTCCAAACATCGGAATGTACTAAATCAAAGCAATGCTCATAAATTGTAGACGATTTAGGGAAAACAACACGACAATGTTTGCCAAGGATACAAGCCTCACAAACTGAGTGATCATAAGCGACATTAGGAATTATTAAGCTTAAAGCACGAGCATGAGGATGTCCTAATCTAGCATGCCATAAGACATCTTTATTAGCAAAAACACAGGATTTGAAAGCTAAGGAATCCAAATTGCTTGGAGGGTCTTCAAGAACATAGAGCTCATCTTGAGTTACACCACCTCCAAGTATCTTACCACTCTTAATATCCTGAAAGTAAACATTGTTAGGCCCAAATGTAACATTGCAATTGAGGTCTTTAGTAGCCTTTTTGACAGAAACTAGATTAGACTTAAATTTAGGTACAAAGAATGCATTAGTTTCTTTGTCAAATAGTCTTAATTTTCCGGTTCCTTCAATTGGAATACCCTTACCATCAGCTATAGTTACTTGTCCTAGACATGGTTCAATGTTCTTTAACAACCTAGCATTGCTAATCATATGGTGAGAAGCACCTGAATCCACTACCAACTTATGATCTGGTTTATCAAGCGATTTATGGGAGTAGAGTGTGATACCGGAGAGTTTTGAGGCATAGGCCTTGATGAGATCCTCCAAGTCACTCTTCTTAACATACTCCATGGATACATTCATAGATAGCTCCCCTCCTTGGTTGGATGAACTTGCCGGTTCAGTCGCAACCATTTGAGAGATGTTAGCCTTTGAATCCTTGAACCGGTTTGGCTTGAGATGAGGATGAAGTATCCAGCACTTGTCCTTGATGTGGCCATTCCTCTTACAATGCTCACACATCACACTCTTCCTATCCTCTTGCTTAAACACGCTTTTGTTGGCCATGACTAGTTCTCCTTTACCACCAAACAAACCAATGTTGCCTTGCTCCTTTTGAATCCGTGAGCACACCTCTTCGAAATCAGGGAGTTTTGGCTCTCTCAGGATGGACTTAATCACATCCTTAAAGGCTGGATTTAGGTTGAGAAGGAGCCCAAATATCTTGTCTTGTTCCTTCCTTTCATTAAGCACCTTTGGATCCATAGAACTTGGTCTCAACATGTCAAGCTCGGACCATGTTGACTGGAACTTGCCCAGGAATTTTGTGAACTCCATATCCTCTTGGTGTAGATCATTGAGAGCCTTCTTAACCTCATACACACGGCTGAGGTTTGAAACATCCCCATACACCCTCTTGAGAGTGTCCCAAAGAGACTTGGCAGTTTCACAATGTGAATAAGCTTCAAGAATGGATGGGTCCAATGAATTTTGGAGGAATCCAAGGACTGATTGATCTTCTTGGAACCACCTAGCTTCTTCTTTTCTTGTTGCCTCATCCTTCTTCTCCTTTGGATCATCTATAGATGGAGTATTATCCTCCAAGATGTGATTCCAAAGTCCTTTGCCACAAATGGCTGTCTTGATGGTTCTTGACCATAATGTGTAGTTCAAGCTTTGAGAACTACTGCTATCACCGTAGGTTTCAGGCTGGAACTAATTTGAACTGTATCCTCCATTGTTAGGCTTTGAAGAGCTCAAAGGAAGCAGCTTTTATGGTTGAATGAAACCGTGAGTTTTTAGTCTAAAGACTGAGAGATTTTTGACAGAATTTTAGATTAGAAACTGAGAGATTTGAGTAGAAAAGATAAGAGAATGATCTTATGCTCTGATACCATGTAAGAATATTGAGATTATAGAGGAGAAATGTGAAGAATTGAATCTGAAAACTCAAAGAGAAGTATGAGAAAATGAGAAATGACTTAGACTTATGGAGAAGAATCTCCTAAGAGTATATTATACATTGAGTCTTTACAGCCCTTTTATAGAGGATTTACAATGTGAACACAAAAGAAAACGAATTCAAACTTGTGGATGAGTTTGAATAGAGGAGGAGCCTGTCAACAACCAATGAGAAGAGAGGAGACAGCATGGGCATGACTGTTTGGTGTGGTTGCCAAGACTGTGTGCAGCATGGGCATGACTGTTTGGTGTGGTTGCCAAGACTGTGTGCAGCATGGGCATGACTTTTTCACCTTGATTCTTCTCCCAAGGTAGCTATTTAACCATTTCAACCATGTGGTTAATAATAACCCATCCTTTTTCATTTCCCTTGTTATTCAAACTGAATTTTCGTGCTCACACTTGCCTTGTAGGTCAAGATAGGTCTTATTTGATTTTCCTATGTCAATATGGCATGTCAGCACTAAATTGTCTTTAACTTTTGATTTAGAGCTCAAAATGATATGAATACAACGCCCACGTTAATCTAGCTCAATTTTTAATATTGTGCAACATTTGACACTATAAGAGCTACGACAAAGCCTCCAAGTAATCCATTGTATCCCAAACTGCGTAATGCCAAGCATTATGCTTCATTTTTAAGCCTTTACTCTAGGAGCACCAGTTACCATATTAGAATGATCATTTTAACTGCCGATCAACTTGACATGTCACCACTAAATCGTCTCTAAATTTTTATTTTGAGTTAAGAATCACACAAATCCAATGCCCATGTTAAGCTAGCTTAATTTAATATATTGTGATAAAATTTAATACCAAAATAGCTATGAAAAAGCTTCTAAGTAGTCAATCTATCCCAAACTCCGTGATGCCATCCATTATGCTTCATTTGTTAACCTTTGCTCAATGAGCAGCAATGAATGATTTAGAATGATCAATTTAACTAGCAGATAATCTTGACATGTCCGCACTAAATCGTCTGTAACTTTTGATTTAGAGTTCAGAATGACATGAATCTAACACCCTTGTTAAGCTAGCTCAATTTTCTATATTGTGATAAAATTTAATACCGAAATAGCTAGGACAAATACCCCACGTATTTAATTCTATGCCAAACTATGTGTTGCCATGCATTATGCTTCATTTGTAAACCTTTGCTCAATACACACCAATTATCAGTTTAAAATGATCATTTTAATTAGCTGACCAACTTGACATGTCCACACTAAATCTTCTTTGACTTTTGATTTATAGCTCAAAATGACATGAATCCAGCACCCACATTAATCTATCTCAATTTTTAATATTGTGAAAATATTTGAGAACGAAAGAGCCACGACAAACCCTCCAAGTATTCATATCTATCCCAAACTGCATTATGCCATGAATTATGCTTCATTTGTAAAGATTTGATCAATGAGCACCAATAATTCATCTACCCGATAAACCAGACATGTCTGCACTAAATCGTCCGTAACTTTTGATTTAGAGCTCAAACTGACATGAATCCAACGCCCAAATTAATCTAGCTCAATTTTTAATATTGTGAAACTATTTCAAACTAAAAGAGCTACAACAAAGCTCCCAAGTAATCATATGTATCCCAAACTGCGTGATGTCATGCATTATACTTTATTTATAAGCCTTTACTCAAGGAGCGCCAATGATCAGTTTAGAATTATCATTTTAACTGCCCGATAAACATGACATGTCTGCACTAATTCATCCGTAACTTTTGATTTAGAGCTCAAACTGACATGAATCCAACGCCAAAACTAATCTAGCTCAATTTTTAATATTGTGAAATTATTTGAGACTAAAAGAGCTACCACAAAGCCTCCAAGTAATCCAATGTATCCCGAACTGCGTGATGCCATGCATTATGCTTTATTTATAAGCCTTTACTCAAGGAGCGCCAATGATCAGTTTAGAATGATCATTTAAACTGGCTGATAAACTTGTCATGTACGCACTAAATTGTCCGTAACTTTTGATTCAGAGTTCAAAATGACATGAATCAAACGCCCACGTTAAGCTACCTCAATTTTCTATATTGTGATAAATTTATGACCGAAATAGCTATGACAAAGCCTCCAAATAGTGCAATGTATCACAAACTACGTGATACCATGCATTATGCTTCATTTATTAGCCTTTACTCAAGGAGTACCAATGATCAGTTTAAAATGATCATTTTAACTGGCTGATAAACTTGACATATATGCACTAAATCGTCCGTAACTTTTGATTTAGAGTTCACAATGACCCGAATCCAAAACCCACATTAAGCGAGCTCAAGTTTCTATATTCTGACCACATTTGAGACTGAAAGAGCTATCAGAATGGCTCAGATTTGAGACTGAAAGAGATATCAGAATGGCTCAGTGATGCCATGGATTATGCTTCCTTTATAAGCCTTTACTACATGAGAACTAATGATTAGTTTAGAATGATCAGCTTACAATTATAACTTTAACTTGCCGTCAACAAAACATGTTAGCACTAAATTGTCCGTAACTTTTGATTTAGAGTTCAGAATGACACGAATCCAACGCCCATGTGGTGACAGCATTTGAGACTTAAAGAGCTACACAAAGGCCTCCAACTAATCCAATCTATCCGGAATTGCGCGATGCCATGATTTATGCTTCATTTATACACCTTACTCAATGTCCGCACTAAATCGTCAGAAACTTTTGACTTAGAGTTCCGAATGACACGAATCCATTGCCTACGTTAAGCTAGCTCAAGTTTCCATATTGTGACGAGATTTGAGAATAAACGTACTACGAAAAAGACTCAACGTAATCCAATGTATCTCGACTGCGTGATGCCATGCATTATGCTTCATTTATAAGCCTTTACTCAAGGAGCACCAATGATCAGTTTAGAATGATCATTTTAACTGGCCGATCAGCTTGACATGTCCGCACTAAATTGCCGGTAACTTTTGATTAAGAGTTCAAAATGACACTAGTCCAACACCCTCATTAAACTAGCTCAATTCTCTATATTGCGTCAAAATTTAAGATTGAAATAGCTACGATAAAGCTTCCAAGTAATCCAATATATCCCAATATGCATGATACCATGCATTATGTTTGATTTATAAGCCTTTACTCAAGGAGCACCAATGATCAGTTTCGAATGATCATTTTAACTGGCCGATCAACTTGACATGTCCGCACTAAATCTTCCGTAACTTTTGATCTAGAGTTCAGAATGACATGAATCCAACGCCCACGTTAAGCGAGCTCAATTTTCTATATTGTAACAACATTTTGGACTGGAAGAGCTACGTCAAAGCCTCCAACTAATCCAATGTATCCCATGCTGCATGTTGCCATGCATTATGCTTCAATTAAAAGCCTTTACTCAAGGAACACCAATGATTAGTTTAGAATGATCATTATAACTGGCCGCTCAACTTGACATGTTGGCACTAAATTGTCTGTAATTTTTTATTTAGAGTTCATAAAAATACGAATCCAACGGCCATGTTAAGCTAGCTCAATTTTAATATTGTGACAAAATTTAAGATAGAAATAGCTACGAAAACGCCTCTAAATCCAATCTATCCTAAACTGTGATGGCATGCATTATGCTTCATTTGTAAGTCTTTATTCAAGGAGCACCAATGATCAATTTTGAATGATGATTTTAACTAGCTGATCAACTTGACATATTTGCACTAAGTCGTCTTTAACCTTTGATTTAGAGCTCAAAATGACATGAGTCTAACGCCCACGTTATGCTTCATTGTATCCGAGAGTGCGTGATGCCTGCCATTCATCGAGTTTGTTTACAACCGAGCAGTGCACTCAACTACTAAGAAGACCCCCTTTGAAGTGGGTTATGGTTTCAATCCCCAAACACCTTTGGAACAAACACCACAGCCACCCACAGAGATGACCACCTGTAATGGAGCATCTAAGGCAGAGTCATCACGAGATTGCACCAGAAGGTAGCAGAGAACCTGGAGAAGAAGACCTGGTAGTACGTGACTCATGCTAACAAGGGGAGAAGGGAAATGATCTTCTGACCAGGCGATTGAGTGTGGCTAGACCTACGACAAGAAAGATTCCCCAATCTAAGGAGTTCCAAGTTGCCCCTAGAGGAGATAGACCATTCAGAATCCTGGAGAGGATCAACAATAACGCCTACCGACTTCAACTTCCAGGTGAATTTAATGTGTCTTACACATTCAATGTGACTGATTTAGCTCCTTTCCTTGTAGATGAACTAGTTTTGAGGTCAAAACCTACTAAAGGAAGAGGGGATCATGACACCAGATCGTCTGGCCGGCCAGAAGATCAAAATGGCCGACCAGAAGGCCTGCCTGGCTCATCCGTGCCATTTGGCGAGTCTGCCGGACTAAGCAGTACCGCCGGCCCTATGATCAGTCGGGCCGGGCTGATCAACTTTGCCGGCAAAGAAGCCCAAACCTCCGGCCCAACTGGCGGCGACGTGACTAACACCGCCGGCCCAGCAGCTTGTGACGCCGCTAGCCCACCAATCGTTCTGGCCGGCTCCGATTAAAACTCGGCCAGCTCTACACACGGCCTACCCGCTGAAACGATCCACGACCATTCCAAGCTCTACACAGGGAGACTCGGACCAGATCAGCTACTAGCTTCAAGGCATGAACCTAGAGGAAGTTTCTACACCAGTGGTACCACCAGGAGCCATGAAAAGGAGCAGAACAAGTGCTCTCTTTATTAATAATCAAAAACTTGTCGAACTATAATGCTGAAAGGAGCCTTATTAATATGCTCAGCAGCTTTGACCTTCTAGGGTCGACCCAAAAAGAAAAGGAAACGATACAAAGTGCATAAAGGAAAAACCCATCGCTTACAACCATAGTTGACCACCCTCCTAGCTTCTAAGTTTGTGATTTATCACGAGGCTTTCCATCCCTCGTATGGTTCACCTTACCCCACCACCAAACACACACCAGAAAACCCAACCTCATAAGACTAATGCTGAGTTTCTCGCCTAATCTTCTTCAACCGGTCCAAGAGTGCTACGACCTTGATTTAAGGCTTGTATCAAACGCTCACATTTAGCTAGCTCAATATTATATGTTGTGACACAATTTAAGACCAAAATAGCTACGACAAAGCCTCCAACTAATCCAATATGTCCCAAACTGCGTGATGCAATGCATTATGCATCATTTATGCGGTACTCAATGAGCATCAATGATCAGTTTAGAATGATCAATCTAACAAGCGGATACATTTGACATGTCCACACTAAATCGTCCGAAACTTTTGATTAAGAGTTTATAATGACTTGAATGCAACAATGCCAACGTTAAGCTAGCTCAAAATTCTATATTGTGACAAAAATTTAAGACTGAAATAGCTACAACAATGCCTCCACATAATCCAATGTATCTTAAACTCCGTGATGCCATGCATTATGCTTCATTTATAAGCCTTTACTAAAGGAGCCCCAATGATTAGTTTAGAATGATCATTTTAACTTGCCGATCAACTTGACATGTACGAACTAAATTGTCTGTAACTTTTGATATAGAGTTCAGAATGACACGAATCCAATGCTCACGTTAAGCTAGCTCAAATTTCTATATTGTGACAACATTTGAGACTGAAAGAGCTACCAAAAAGCCTTCAAATCATCTAATCTATCCTGAAATGCGTGATGCCATGCATTATGCTTGATTTATAAGCCTTTACCTAAGGAGTCGGAATGATCAGTTTAGATTGATCAATTTAGAATGATCATTTAACTAGCTGATCAACTTGACGTGTCCTCCCTTAATCGTCCTTAACAATTGATTTAGAGCTCAAATGACATGAATCAAACACCCACGTTAATCTAGGTCAATTTTCAATATTGTTACAATATTTGAGATTAAAAGAGCTACGACGAAGCCTCCAAATAATCCAATGAATCCCAAATTGCATGATGTCATACATTATGCTTCATTTGTAAACCTTTGCTCAATGAGCACCAATCATCAGTTTAGAATGATCAATTTAACTAGCTGATAAACTTGACATGTCGGCGCTAAATCTTCCGTAACTTTTCCTTTAGAGTTTAGAATGACATGAATCCAATGCCCACGTCAGGCTACCTCAATTTTTTATATTGTGATAACATTTAAGGTAAAAATAGCTACGACAAAGCGTCCAAGTAATCCAATGTATCCAAAACTGCTTAATGCCATTCATTATGCTTCATTTATTTGCCTTTACTCAAGGAACACCAATGATCAGTTTAGAATGATCATTTTAACTAGTTGATACCCTTGACATGTACGCACTAAATAATCTTTAAGAATCGATTTACAGCTCAAAATGACATGAATCCAACGCTCACGTTAATCTAACTCAATTTTTATTATTGTGACAACATTTGAGACTGAAAGAGCTACGATAAAGCCTCCAAGTAATCCAGTCTATCCTAAATTGCGTGATGTCATGCATAATGCTTCAGTTTTAAATCTTTGCTCAATGAGCACCAATTATAAGTTTAGAATGATCAGTTTTACTAGCTGATAAACTTGACATGTCCGCACTAAATCGTCAGTAACTTTTTATTTGGAATTCAGAATGACACGAATTCAACGCCTACGTTAAGCGAGCTAAATACTCTATATTGTGACAAAAGTTAAGACCGAAATAGCTACGAATAAGCCATCAAGTACTCCAATCTATCCCGAATTGCTTGGTGCCATGCATTATGCTTTATTTATACGCCTTTACTTAACTGCATGATGCCATGCATTATGCTTCATTTGTAAACCTTTGCTCAATGAGCATCAATGATCATTTTAACTTGCTGATCAACTTGGCATGTCCGCACTAAATCATATTTAACATTTGATTTTGAGCTCAGAATAACATGAATCCAATGCCCACATTAATCTAGCTCAATTTTCTATATTGTGACAACATTTGAGAATGAAAGAGCTATGACAAAGCCTTAACGTAATCCAATGTTTCCCAACTAGGTGATGCCATGCATTATGCTTCATTTATAAGAATTTACTCAAGAAGCACCAATGATCAGCTTAGAATGATCATTTTAACTGCCAGATCAACTTGAAAATTCGGCACTAAATCATCCGTGACTTTTTCTTTCAAGTTCAGAATGACACGAATCCAGAACCCACATTAAGCTAGCTCAATTTTCAATATTGTGACAAATTTTAAAACTGAAATTGCTACAAAAAGGCCTCCAAGTAAATCAATGTATCCAATACTGCGTGATGCCATGCATCATGCTTCATTTATAACCCTTTAATCAAGGAGCACCAACGATCAATTTAGAATGATCATTTTAACTTGCCGATCAGATTGACGTGTCCGCACTAAATCATTAGTTAATTTAGATTTAGAGTTCAGCATGATACAAATCTATTGCCTACGTTAACCTAGCTCAATTTTCTATATTGTGACAAGATTTCAAACTGAAAGATCTACGACAAAGCGTCAGAGTAATCCAATTTAACCTAACTACATGATGCATTATGCTTCATTTATAAACCTTTAATTAAGGAGCACCAATGATCAGTTTAAAATGATCATTTTAACTGGCCAATCAGCTTGACATGTCCGCACTAAATCTTCCGTAACTTTTGATTAAGAATTTAAAACTACATTAGTCCAACACCCACATTAAGCTATCTCAATTCTCTATATTTTTGAAAAAAATTAAGATCAAAATAGCTACAGCAAAGCCTCCAAGTAATCCAATGTATCCCAAAATACGTGATGCCATGCATTATGCTTCATTTATAAGCTTTTAATCAAGGAGCACCAATGATCAGTTTAGAATGATCATTTTAACTTTCCGATCAACTTGACATGTCAGCACTAAATCGTACTTAACTTTAGACTTAGCGTTCATAATGACATGAATCCAACACCCACGTTAAGCTAGCTCAGTTTTCTCGTGACAAAATTTACGATCGATTCATAAGCCTTTAATTAAGGAGCACCAATGATCAGTTTAGAATGATCATTTTAACTGGCTGATCAACTTGACATGTCCGCACTAAATCTTCCGTAACTTTTGATTAGGAATTCAAAATTACATGAATCCAACACCCACATTAAGCTATCTCAATTCTCTATATTTTGAAAAGAAATTTAAGATCAAAATAGCTATGACAAAGCCTCCAAGTAATCCAATGTATTCCAAAATGCGTGATGCCATGCATTATGCTTCATTTATAAGCCTTTACCCAAGGAGCACCAATGACCAGTTTAACTGGCCGAGCAGCTTGACATGTCATCACTAAATTGTCCGTAATTTTTAATTAAGAGTTCAAAATGACACGAGTCCAATACCCACATTAAGAAAGCTAAATTCTCTATATTGTGTCAAAATTTAAGATTGAAATAGCCTCCAAGTAATCCAATATATCTTAATCTGTGTGATACCATGCATTTTGTTTCATTTATAAGCCTTTACCCAAGGAGCACCAATGATCAGTTTCGAATGGTCATTTTAACTAGTCGATCAATTTGACATGTCCGCACTAAATCCTCTGTAACTTTTGATTTAGAGTTCAGAATGACACGAACCCAATGCACACGTTAAGCTCGCTCAATTTTCTACATTGTGACAACATTTGAGACTGGAAGAGCTACGTCAAAGCCTCAAAGTAATCCAATGTTTTCAAAAAAATTGTGATGCCATTCATTATGCTTCATTTATAAGCCTTTATTCAAGGAGTACCAATGATCAGTTTAGAATGATCATTTTTTTAACTAGCTGACCAATTTGACATGTCTGCACTAAATCGTCTTCAACCTTTCAATTAGAGCTCAAAATCACATGAGTCCAACGCCAACGTTAAGCTAGCTCAATTTTACAAATTGTAAAAACATTTGATACTGAAAGACGTACTACAAAGCCTCCTTAGTAATCCAGTGTATCCCAAACTGCGTGGTGCGATTTATTACGCTTCAGTTATAAGGCTTTACTCAAGGAGCACCAATGATAAGTTTAGAATGATCATTTTAACTTTCCGATCAACTTGACATGTCAGCACTAAATCGTACTTAACTTTAGACTTAGCGTTCAAAATGACATGAATCCAACACCCACGTTAAGCTAGCTCAGTTTTCTCGTGACAAAATTTACGATCGATTCATAAGCCTTTAATTAAGGAGCACCAATGATCAGTTTAGAATGATCATTTTAACTGGCTGATCAACTTGACATGTCCGCACTAAATCTTCCGTAACTTTTGATTAGGAATTCAAAATTACATGAATACAACACCAACATTAAGCTATCTCCATTCTCTATATTTTGAAAAGAAATTTAAGATCAAAATAGCTATGACAAAGCCTCCAAGTAATCCAATGTATTCCAAACTGCGTGATGCCATGCATTATGCTTCATTTATAAGCCTTTACCCAAGGGCACCAATGACCAGTTTAACTGGCCGAGCAGCTTGACATGTCCTCACTAAATTGTCCGTAATTTTTAATTAAGAGTTCAAAATGACACGAGTCCAATACCCACATTAAGAGAGCTCAATTCTCTATATTGTGTCAAAATTTAAGATTGAAATAGCCTCCAAGTAATCCAATATATCCCAATCTGTGTGATACCATGCATTTTGTTTCATTTATAAGCCTTACCCCAAGGAGCACCAATGATCAGTTTCGAATGGTAATTTTAACTAGCCGATCAATTTGACATGTCCGCACTAAATCCTCTGTAACTTTTGATTTAGAGTTCAGAATGACACAAACCCAATGCACACGTTAAGCTCGCTCAATTTTCTACATTGTGACAACATTTGAGACTGGAAGAGCTACGTCAAAGCCTCGAAGTAATCCAATGTTTTCAAAAAAATTGTGATGCCATTCATTATGCTTCATTTATATAAGCCTTTATTCAAGGAGTACCAATGATCAGTTTAGAATGATCATTTTTTAACTAGCTGACCAATTTGACATGTCCGCACTAAATCGTCTTCAACCTTTCAATTAGAGCTCAAAATCACATGAGTCCAACGCCAACGTTAAGCTAGCTCAATTTTACAAATTTTAACAACATTTGATACTGAAAGACGTACTACAAAGCCTCCTAGTAATCCAGTGTATCCCAAACTGCGTGGTGCGATTTATTACGCTTCAGTTATAAGCCTTTACTCAAGGAGCACCAATGATAAGTTTAGAATAATCATTTTAACTGTCTGATCAACTTGACATGTCTACACTAAATTGTCCATAATTTTTAATTTAGAGTTCAAAATCACACGAATCATTCGCCCACATTAAGCTAGCTCCATTTTCTCCGTTGTGACAAAATTTAAGACCGAAATAGCTATGACAGAGGCTCCAATTATGCTTCATTTATAAGCCTTTAAGGAAGTAGCAGCAGTGATCTGTTTAGAATTATCATTTTAACAGGCCGATCAACTTGACATGCCGGCACTAAATTGTCCATAAAGTTTGATTTAGAGTTTAGAATGACACAAATCCAATGCCCACATTAAGCTAGCTCAATTTCTATATCTTGACAATTTTTTAAGATCAAAATAGCTACTACAAAGCCTCCAAGTAATCCAATGTATCCCAAACTGTGTGATGCCATGCATTATGCTTCATTTATAAGCCTTTAATCAAGTATTACCAATGATCAGTTTAAAATAATCATTTAACTTGCCAATCAACTTGATATATCCACTCTACATCGTCAGTAAATTTCGATTTAGAGTTCAGAATGACATGAATCCATTGCCTATGTTAAGCTTGCTCAATTTTACATATTATGACAAGATTTGAGACTGAACGAACTACGACAAATCCTCAAAGTAATCCAATGTATCCCAACTGGGTGATGCTATGCACTATGCTTAATTTATAAGCCTTTACTCAAGGACCACCAATGATCAGTTTAGAATGATCATTTTAACTGGACGATCAGCTTGACATGTCCACACTAAATCGTCCGTAACTTTTGATTAAGAGTTCAAAATGACACGAGTTCAATACCCACATTAAACTAGCTCAATTCTCTATATTGTATCAAAACTTAAGATTGTAATAGCTACGATAAAGCCTCCAAGTAATACTATATATCCCAATCTGTGTGATATCATGCATTATGTTTCATTTATAAGCCTTTACGCAAGGAGCACATACGATCAGTTTCGAATGAGCATTTTAACTACCCGATCAACTTGACATGTCCGCACTAGATCGTCCATAACTTTTTTTAGAGTTTAAAATGACATGAATCACACTCCCACGTTAAACTAGCTCGAATTTCTATATTTGGATAAATTTTAACACGGAAATAGATATGAGAAAGCCTCCAAGTAATCCAATCCATCTTGAACTGCGTGATGTCATGCATTATTCTTCATTCATAAGCCTTTAATCAAGGACCACCAATGATCAATTTATAATGATCATTTTAACAAGCTAACAAACTTGACATGTCTGCACTAAATCGTCTTTAGCTTTTGATTTACAGTTCTGAACGACACTAATCCAACGCCCACGTGAAGCTGATTTTCCATATTGTGACAAAATTTGAGAGTGAAAGAGCTACGACATTGACTCCAAATAATCCAATGTATCCCAAACTATGTGATGTCATGCATTATGCTTCATTTATAAGCCATTACTCAAGGAGCGCCAATGATCATTTTAGAATGATCATTTAACTGGCCGATCAACTTGACATGTCCACACTAAATCGTCCGTAACTTTTTATTTAGAGAGCCTCCAACGCCCACGTTAATCTAGCTCAATTTTCTATATTGTTATAAAATTTAACATGGAAATAACTATTAGAAAGCCTCCATGTAATCCAATCTATCTCGATCTGCGGATGCCATGCATTATGCTTTAGTTATAAGCCTTTAATCAAGGAGCACAGTGATCAGTTTAGATTGATCATTTTAACTAGCCGATAAACTTGACATGTCCGCCTAAATCGTCTTTAGCTTTTGATGTAAAGTTCAGAATGACACGAATCCAACGCCCACGTTAAGCTAATTTTCCATATTGTGACAAAATTTGATACTGAAGGAGCTACGACATTGTCTCCAACTAATCAAATGTATCCCAAACTGTGTGATGTAATGACTATGCTTCATTTATAAGCCTTTACTCAAGGAGTACCAATGATCATTTTAGAATGGTCATTTTAACTGGCTGATCAACTAGACATGTCCGCACTAAATCGTCCGTAACTTTTTATTTAGAGTTTAGAATGACACGGATCCAACGCCCACGTTAAGCTGGCTAAAGTTTCTATATTTTGGTAAACTTTAACATGGAAGTAGCTTTGAGAAAGCCTCCAAGTAATCTAATCTATCCGAACTGCGTGATGGCATTCATTATGCTTCAATTATAAGCCTTTAATCAAGGAGCACCAATGATCAGTTTAGAATGATAACTTTATCGAGCTGACAAAATTGACATGTCCGCAGTAAATCGTCTTTAGCTTTTGATTTAGAGTTTAAAATGACATTAGTCCATTACCAACGTTAGGCTAGCTCAATTTTACATATTGTAACAACATTTGACACTGAAAGAGCTACTACAAAGCCTCCTAGTAATCAATTGTATCTAAAGCTGCGTGATGCCATTTATTATGCTTCAGTTATAAGCCTTTACTCAAGGAGCACCAATTATCATTTAGAATTATCATTTTAACTGGCCGATCAACTACACATGTCCGTACTAAATCGTCTGTAACTTTTGATTTATAGTTCAAAATGACACGAATCCAACGCCCACATTAAGCTAGCTCAATATTGTGACAGAATTTAATATCCAAATAGCGACGACAAAGCCTACAACTAATCCAATCTATATCAAACTGCGTGATGAGATGCATTATGCTTCAATTATAAGTCTTTACTCAATGAGCACCAATGATCAGTTTAAAATGATAATTTTACCTAGCTGATCAACTTGATATGTCCCTAAGAAATTGTCTTTAACTTTTGATTTAGAGCTCAAAATGACATGAGTCCAATGCTCACGTTAAGCTAGCTCTAATTTCCATATTGTGACAATATTTGAGACTGAAAGAGCTACTACAAAGCCTCCATGTAATCCAATGTTTCCCAAACTGCGTGATGCCATGCATTATGCGTCATTTATAAGACTTTACTCAAGGAGCACCAATGATTAGTTTAGAATGATCATTTTAACTGGCCGATCAACTTGACATGACCGCACCAAATCGTCTGTAAAATTTTATTTAGAGTTCAGTGTGACACGAATCCAACGCTCACGTTAAGCTAGCTCAGTTTTCTATATTGTGACAAAAGTTAAGACCAAAATAGCTATGACAAAGCCTCCAAATAATCCAATCTATCAATAATTGTGTGATGCTATGCATTATGCTTCGTTTATAACATTTACTCAAGGAGCACCAATGATCAGTTTAGATTGATCATTTCAACTACCTTATCACCTTGACATGTCCGCACTAAATCGTCCATAATTTTTTATTTAGAGTTCAAAATAACAAGAATCCAACGCCCATGATAAGCTAGCTCGAGTTTCCATATTTTAAAAACATTTGAGACTGAAAGAACTACTACAAAGACTCCAAGTAATCCAATGATTCCCAAACTACATTATGCCATTCATTATGCTTCATTTATAAGCCTTTAATCAAGACGCACCAATGGTCAGTTTGGAATGATCCTTTTAAATTGCCGATAAACTTGACATGTCCTCACTAAATAGTCTTTTACTTTGATTTAGATTTCAGAATGACACGAATCCAATGCCCACGTTAAACTAGCTCAATTTTCTATATTGTGACAAAGTTTAAGACCGAAATAGCTACAACAAAGCCTCCAAGTAATCCAATCGATTCTAAACTGCGTGATGACATGTCCGCACTAAATCATCCTTTTATTTAGAGCTCAAAATGACATGAATCCAAGGCTCACGGTAAACTAGCTCAATTTTCCATATTGTAACAACATTTGAGACTGAAAGAGCAATGACAAAACCTCCAAATAATCCAATGTGTCCCAAACTGCGTGATGCCATGCACTTTTGATACAAGCCTCGATTCAAGGCTTGGATGCGCATGCGCTGTTTGGAGAAGTTTAGGTGAGAAACTCGACCTTAAGCTTCGGGATAGGGGTTTTCTGATTGGTATTGGATGGAGAGGGGTGAAGTGAACCACACGAGGGGTGATGAACCTCGTGATAAATCAGAAACTTAGAGCTAGGAGGGCTGGTCTCAACTAGGTTCTAAGCGCCCAAGTCTCTTGAGAGAATAACTTGTTGAAAGAAAATTCGATCTTTATTAATTAGCAAAAAGGTTGTCGAACTACAATGCTAGAAGGAGCCATATTAATATGCTCGACAGCTTGACCTTCTAGGGTCGACTCAGAGAAAGAAAAGGTGAGATTACAAAAATGCACAAATGGAAAATGTACAAAAGTGCATAACCGAAAAAGGACCTATTCCTAAAATGTCTTTGACTCAAAAATGTAAAGAATCTAAATCCTACTTTGCAAAACAGAAAGAGGCAAATATCCAAATTGAAAACTTACCTTTCTTACCTCACGGCCAAGAAATGGAAGGTGGCCGTCCTTGTGGCATGCACGCGCCTTGCTCCTAGTCTTCGACTTGGAGTAGGGTAAGGAATCTTTGGGCCCTGACCTCTCTTGCCACTAAAGCCCAAGTCTCTGAAGTCCCTTGCATTGTTGAGAAGCCTTTGGACTCTTCTTTGCATTTCTGGCCCACTGTCCTTTGCCGATCATCCTCTAGGAGCTTGTCGAGCCATAAGCTGAATTTGTGGAAGAGTGCTCTTCATCTACTCCTTGTCATTGCTCCTGGTGGCACCACTGGTGTAGAGACTTCCTCTAGATGCATGTCCTGAATCTGGTAGCTTATCTGGTCCGCGTCTCCTTGTGTAGAAGTTGAAATGCCCGTGTACTCGGCTGGATCGCTTGTACCGGCTGGACTGTGCGAGGTACTGGCCGGAATGCCTTCTGGACCGGCCAAGTTGATCCCGGAGTCGGAGGCATCACTACTGGGACCGGCAGTGTCATCCACGTAGCCACCAGTAGGGCCGGAGGTTTGGGCCTCTCCGCCGGCAATGCTGATCGGTCTGGTCCTGTTGGTTGAGGGTCCGACGGTACCGCTTGGGCCGGCAGACGTACCAAATGGCCCGGCTGTCTCGGGCAAGCTTCCTGGTCGGCCAGTCTGGTCTCCTGGCCGGCCATACGACCTGATGTCCCCATCAATTATGCTTCATTTATAAGCCTTTACTCAAGTAGAACCAATGATCACTTTAACATGATCATTTTAATTAGACGATCAACTTGATATATCCACCCTAAATAGTCCGTAACGTTTGATCTAGGGTTGAAAATCATCCGAATCCAACACCAACGTTAAGCTAGATCAATTTTCTATATTGTGACAAAATTTAAGATCGAAATAGCTACGACAAAGCCTTCAAGTAATCCAATCTATCTCAAACTGTGTGACACCATGCAATATGCTTCATTTATAACCCTTTACTTAGGAACAACAATGATCAGTTTAGAGAATGATCATTTTAAATAGCTGATCAACTTGACAGCTCCGCAGTAAATCGTCTTTAACTATTTATTTACAGCTCAAAATGACATGAATCTAACGCTAACATTAAGTTAGCTCAATTTGAGATTGGAAGAGCTACGATATTGTCTCCAAGTAATCCAATATATCCCAAACTGTGTGACGGCTTGCATTATGCTTCATTTATAAGCTTTGAATCAAGGGGCACCAATGATCATGTTAAAATTATCATTTTAATTCGCCAGTCAACTTGACATATCTGCACTAAATAGTTCAACACTTTTGATTTAGAGTTCGAAAAGACATGAATACAATGTGCACGTTAAGACACGAATACTCAATTTTCTTTATTGTTACAAAATTTCGGACCGAAAGAGCTATGACAAAGCCTACAAGTATTTCAGTTGTGACCCAAACTACGTGATGCCATGTATTATGCTTCATTTATAAGCCTTTACTCAAGGAAAAACAACGATCAGTTTAAAATGATCATTTTAGCTGGCCGATCAACTTGACATGTCCGCATTAAATCGTTCATAACTTTTGATTTAGAGATCCGAATGACACTAATCAAACACCCACATTAATCTAGCTCAATTTTCTATATGGTGACAACATTTCAAACTGAAATAGCTACGAAAAAGCCTCCAAATAATCCAATCTATCCCAAGTTGTGTGATGTGATGCATTATGCTTCATTTATACGCCCTTACTCAATGAGCATCATGATCAGTTTAGAAATATCATTTTAACTAGCTGATCAACTTGACATGTCCGTACTAAATCGTGTTCAACTTTTGATTTAGAGCTCAAAATGAAATGAATCCACGCCCATGTTAAGCTAGCTCAATTTTACATATTATGACAACATTTGAGAATCAAAGAGCTACGAAAAAGCCTCCAAGTAATCCCATGTATCGCAAAATGCGTGATGCCATGCATTATGCTTCATTTATAAGCCTTTACGCAAGAAGGACCGACGACCAATTGAGAATGATCATTTAATTGGCCGATCAACTTGACATGTCCGCACTAAATAGTTTTTTACTTTTGATTTAGAGTTCAAAATGTCATCAGTCAAACACCCATGTTAAGCTAGCTCAATTTTCCATATTGTGACAACATTTGAGACTGAAAGAGCTACGAATAAGCTTCCAAGTAATCTAATGTATCCCAAACTGCATGATGTCATGCATTATATTTCATTTATAAGTCTTTACTCAAGGAGCACGAATGATATGCTTAGAATGATCATTTTTTCTAGCCTATCCAGTGGAAATGTCTGCACTAAATGATCAGTTTAGAATGATATGAATTATACTTCATTTATAAGCTTTTACTTAAGGTGCACTAAAGATCAGTGTCAAATGATCAGCTTAGAATGATCACTTTTAACTTCCTAATCAACTTGACATGTCTGCACTAAATGGTCCAGAAGTTTTGATTTAGAGTTTAGGATGACACAAATCCAACACCCACACTAAGCCATCTCAATTTTCTATATTGTGACAACATGAGACTGAAAGACCTACAACAAAGCCTCCAAATAATCCAATTTATTCCAAACTTCTTGATGCCATGCATTATACTTCATTTATAAGCCTTTACTCAAGGAGCACCAATGATCAGTTTAGAATGATTGTTTTAACTGGCCCATAACCTGACATATATGCATTAAATTGTCCGTAACTTTTAATTTAGAGTTCAAAATGACACGAATCCGATACCCATGTTAAGCTAGTTACATTTTCTATATTAAACTGAAATAGCTACGACAGTCATCCAATATATCCCAAACTGTATGATGCCATGCATTATACTTCATTTATTAGCCTTTACTCAAGGAGAACCAATGATCAGTTTACAGTGATTGTTTTAACTAACTGATCAACTTACATATCACCACTAAATCGTCTTAAACTTTTGATTTAGAACTCAAAATGACATGAGTCCTACTCCACATTAAGTTGGCTCAATTTTCCATATTGTGACAACATTTGTGACTGAAAGAGCTATGAAAACGCCTCCAAGTAATCCAATGTATCACGAACCGCGTGATGCCATGCATTATGCTTCATTTATAAGTATTCTCTCAAGTCGCACCAATGATCAATTTAGAATGATCATTTTAACTGGCCGATACTCTTGACATATCCTCACTAAATCGTCTTTTACTTTTGATTTAGAGCTTAGAATTACAGGAATCCAACGCCCACGTTAACCAAGCTCAATTTTCTATATTGTGACAACATTTGAGAATGAAAGAGCTACGAAAAAGCCTCCAATTAATCCAATGTATCCCAAATTGAGTGATGCCATGCATTATGTTTCATTTATAAGCATTTACTCAAGGAGCACCAATGATCAGTTTAGAATTATCATTTTAACTGGCCGATAAACTTGACATGTCCAAACTATATTGTCCGTAACTATTCATTTAGAGTTCAAAACGACATGAATCGAACTAACACGTTAAGCTAGTTCAATTTTCTATATTGTGACAAAATTTAAGAACAGAATAGCTGCGACAAAGCCTCCAAGTAATCCAATCTATCCCATACTACGTGATGCCATGCATTATACTTCATTTATTAGCCTTTACTCAAGGACCACCAATGATCAGTTTAGAAGATCATTTTAACTAACTAATCAACTTGACATGTACGCACTAAATCGTCTTTAACTTTTCATGTAGAGGTCAAAATTACATGAGTCCAACGTGCACGTCAAGCTAGCTCACTTTTCCTTATTGATAAAACATTTGAGACTGAAAGAGCTACAAAAAAGCCTCCATGTTATACAATGTATCCCAAGTTGCGTGATGCCATGAATTATGCTTCATTTATAAGTCTTTACTCAAGGAGCATCGATGATCAGTTTAGAATGATCAGTTTAACTAGCTGATCATTTTGTAATGTCCGTACTAAATCGTCAATAACTTTGGAGTTAGAGTTCAGAATGACACGAATCCAACGCCCACGTTAAACTAGCTTGATTTTCTATATTGTGACAACATTAGAGACCGAAAGAGCTACGAGAAAGCCTCCAAGTAATCCAATGTATCCCAAATTTTGTAATGCCATGCATTATGCTTCATTTATAAGCCTTTACTGAATGACCACCAATGATCATATTAGAATGATCATTTTAAGTAGCTGATCAACTTACATGTCCGCACTAAATCGTCTTTAACTTTATTTAGAGATCAAAATGACATGAGTCCAACGCCCACATTAGACTAGCTCAATTTTCCAAATTGTGACAACATTTGAGATTGAAAGAGCTACTACAGAACCTACAAGTAATCCATGGTATCCCAAACTGCGTGATCCCATGCATTATACTTCGTTTATAAGCCTTTACTCAAGGAGCACAAATGATCAATTTAGAATGATCATTTTAACTAGCCGATCAACTGGACATTTCCACACTAAATCGTCCGTAACTTTTGATTTAAAGTTCAAAATGACACGAATCCGACGCCCACGTTAAGCTAGCTCAATTTTCTATATTGTTATAAAACATAAGACCGAAATAACTACGACAAAGCTTCCACGTAATTCCATCTATCCCAAACTGCGTGATACCTTGCATTATTCTTCATTTATAAGCTTTTACTCAGGGAGCACCAATGATCAATTTAGAATGATAATTTTAACTGGCCGATCAACTTGACATGTCCGCACTAAATCGTCCATAACTTTTGATTTAGACTTAAGAATGATACGAATCCAATTCCCACGTTAAGCTAGCTAAATTTTCTATAATGTGACAACATTCGAGGCTGGAAGAGCTACGAAAAAGCCTCCGAGTAATCCAATGTATTCCAAACTGCGTGATGCCAGGCATTAGGCTTCATTTATAAGCCTTTACTCAAGGAGCACCAATGATCAGTTTATAATTATCATTTTATAACTAAAAATGATATGAACCCAACGTCCACATTAAGATAGCTCACATTTCCATATTCTGACAACATTTAAGACTAAAAGAGTTACGACGAAGCCTCCAAGTAATCTAATATATCCCAGTCTACGTGATGCCATGCATTATGCTTCATTTTTAAACCTTTTCTCAATGAGCAGCAATGATTAGTTTAGAATGATCATTTGAACTGTCCAATCAACTTGACATGTCCGCAATAAATAGTCTGTAACTTTTATTAAGAGGTCAAAATGACATGAATCCAACGCCCAAGTTAAGGTAGCTCAATTTTCTATATTGTGACAAAATTTAGGACCAAAATAGCTACGACAAAGCCTATAAGTAATCCAATCTATTCCAAACTACATGATGCCATGCATTATGCTTCACTTATAAGCCTTTACTAAAGGAGCACAATTGTTCACTTTAGAATGATCATTTTAGCTAGCTGAGCACCTTGAAATGTCCACACTAAATCGTCTTTAACTTTTGATTTAGAGCTCAAAATGACAAGAACCCAACGCCCATGTCAAGCTAGCTCAATTTTCCATATTCTGACAAACTTTGAGACACGAAGAGTTACGACAAAGCCTCCAAGTAATCCAATGTATCCTAACCTGCGTGATGCCCTGCATTATGCTTCTTAATTTATAAGCCTTTACTGAAGGAACACCAATGATCCATTTAGAATGATCATTTTAATTGTCCGATCAACTTGATATGTATGCACTAAGTCGTTCGTAACTGATTTATAGTTCAAAATGACACGAATCTAACATCCACGTTAAGCTAGCTCAATTTTCTATCTTGTGACAACATTTGAAACTGCAAGAACTACGATAACGTCTTCAAGTAATCCAAATTATCCCAAATTATGTGATGCCATGCATTGTGTTTCATTTATAAGTCTTTATTCAAGGAGCAACAATGCTCAGTTTAGAAAGATCATTTTAACTAGATGAATCAACTTGACATGTCTCCACTAAGTCGTCCGTGACTTTTGATTTAGAGTTCAAAATTACAGGAATCCAACGCCCACGACAAGGTAGATCAATGTTCTATATTGTGACAAAATTTAAGACCGAAATAGCGACTACAAAGCCTAGAGGTAATCCAATATATCCCTAACTTCATGATTTCATGCATTATGCTTCACTTATAAGCGTTTACTCAGAGAGCACTAATGATCAGTTTAGAATGATCATTTTAACTAGGTGATCAACTTGACATGTCCGCACTCAATCGACTTTAACTTTTGATTTAGAGCTCAAAATGACATGAACCCAACGACCACGTCAAGCTAGCTCAATTTCCATATTGTCACAACATTTGAGACTGAAAAGAGCTACAGAAAAACCTCCAAGTAATCCAATGTATCCCAAACTGCGTGATGCCATGGATTATGCTTCATTTATAAGCCTTTACTCAAGGAGCACCAATCATCAGTTTATAATGATCATTTTAATTGTCCGATCAACTTGATATGTCTGCACTAAGTCGTCCACAACTTTTGATTTAGATTTCAAATTGACATTAATCCAACACCCACGTTAAGCTACCTCAAATTTCTATAACTTTTGTTGATGTTTGGAATTTCTTGAGAAATTCATCAGTTGGTGTTTATATCAAGCTTAAAGAAACAGAGTTCATTTGGTCTGCGAAAGTTGTTCATTACTTCCTAACACATCAGTTGGCGATTGAGGGAAGAAATGAGATATTGTCCTTGATAAGTGGTCGTCCTATCAGATTTTCTCTGTACGAATTTGCACAAATAACAGGTCTAAACTGTGATGAACTTGTTTCAGATGATTGGGATGTTGACCATAGAGATTTTTGGGAAGAGATTAATGTTTCTAGTGTTGAATGACCTAGCCTTAGCCATGTGCTACAGGTGTAGGACGAATGCAAGAATTGGAGTTTTGAGAAAAGGAGAATGATAGGATGCCTTGCGATTTTGTCTGTTGGGGTGTATGGCATTTCTCCCACCAGCAGAATTCCTTTCAATACTGCTAAAAGAGTGTTTGATGCTGAGAGGTTTGATAGTTATCCTTAGGGTCGTGTTTCTTTTACAAGTTTGATTGAGTCTATCAAAATGACTGTCTTCGATGTAAAGAAGACGTACACAATACATGGATGTGTTCATGCTTTGCTGATTTGGACGTACAGATCAGTTCCTGGATTGGGAGAGTTGTATGGAACCAAAAAAAAAACAAAAGAAGCTCCTCTTCTTTCTTGGGATGGATCCCGTAAAAGGTTTGAGTTTGATGATTTTATAGCTGAAAAACAAAAGCTCACAATGAGGTTGAGACATTAAATTAGAAAAGAAGAGGAAGAGATATATCCCAAATGAGACAATGAAGAAGAAGATCCAAATATGGAAAATTTGATCATGGATATACTGCATGACCGATTGGATGAAACCACGTGGGATCACGTAGATGTCTCACCACCAATGACCAAGAAGAAGAAAAGGAAAGTTGTTGTTGATTCTGAAAAAACTGAACCTCGTGAATCGGTTAAGAAAAAAAATGAAGGAAAAGAAACTTGTGATGAAGGAACCGGTGGGAAAAGTTCGTGGAGTGATGGAATGCTTCTCAGTGGTGTTACTGAAACTGTAAGGCTTCTGACTTCCAGAATTGAAGGTTTAGAAGAAAAAGTGAATCTAATGGATGAGAAAGTGACTTCATTAGAAGGAGAGTTTCGTAAGAAGATTTCAAATCTAGAGAAATCTGTTGAGCATGACAATGTAGCTATGGGACCAAGAAATGCTGCAAAGTTGAGTGCTCATGAACACGAAGAGGATGGAGCAAGCAACAAAGAAATGGTACGTAGTTTTTTTTGTTTTTAAATTGGTGGCAGTTTTTGTATATGTCATGATTGGTTGTTTACGTGGCAGACTTGTTTTTGTTTTATATTGTGACAGATTTGTTATTTTACTTCGACAGTTTTTATATATATGTGGTAGCAGACTTGTTTGTCATGTTTTATTAGGTGACAGATTTCTTATTTTACTATATGTGGTAGTAGACTTGTTTGCCATGTTTTATTATGTGAAAGATTTTACTATGGCGGTTTTTGTATATATGTGGTTGCAGACTTGTTTGTCATATTTTATTATGTGACAGATTTGTTATGTCATACGTTGTGACAAACTTATATTTTGTTTACCGCAGTTTTGCTTGTACATTTTTTAATGTTGGCAGACTTATTGTTCTTATTACTGTATGTGCAGTCTTGGATGGCAACAACGCGAGCTACATCACACGACAAGACTCCAATTTGTTGTGTTATGAAGAAAAAGTATGTGCGATCTAAGAAAAAAGGATAGAAGGTGGATGATGCCAGGACAAGAGCCCCATAAGAGAATTTGAGAACCCCATGCAGCAAGAGTGGGTCAAAACAGGATGCTAGAACCCCAAGTACTGTGAGAACCCCAAGTAACAAGAGGGGGTCAAAAGAGGACGTGAGAACCCCACGTAATGTGAGAACCCCAGCTAACAAAAGTGGATAACAACCAGATGTGAGAACCCCAATTGAAAAGAAATCCAATTTGTCAAAAAAGAAAGAACTTGTTGTTCAAGGTAACGATTTGTCTTCTGAAACTTTTCCGACCCCATTGTTTGGGAGTCGAACAAATAAATTTTCGAACTATAATGCTGAAGGAGCCTTAGTAATAATCAAAAAGTTGTCGAACTATAATGCTGAAGGAGCCTTATTAATATGCTCGGCAACTTTGACCTTCTAGGGTCGACCCAAAATAAAAATGGAAAAGATACAAAAGGGCATAGGAAAAAAATTGCAAAAAGGAAATAACCAAAAAAGGACAACTACCTAATTGTTTTTGACTCAATAAATGGAAAACTACTAATTCCTACCCTGAAAAACAGAAAAGGCAAGTATATAACTGAAAACTTACCTTCTTACCATTCGGCCAAGAAATGGAAGGTGGCCGACCTTTCTCACACGCGCCTTAGTCTTCAACTTGGAGTAGGGTTATGGAATGTTGGGCGTTGACCGCTTTTGCCATGAGAGCCCATGTCTCTGGAGTTCTTTGAGATGTTGAGAAGCACTTGAATTTTTCCTTGTACCCTTGGCCCAATGCTCCTTGTCGTTGGTCTTCTTGGAGCTTGTCTACCCACAAGCTGAACTTGTGGAAGAGTGCCCTTGTTCTGCTCCTTGTCATGGCTCCTGGTGGCACCACTGGTGTAGAGACTTCATCTAGGTTCATGCCTTGAAGCTGGTAGCTGAGTTGATCCGAGTCTCCTCATGTAGAGGTGGAAATGGTGGTGCAATCGCTTGAGCCTGCTGGATTGTGTGTAGAGCTGGCCGAGTTGATATCGGACCCGGCCAGATCAGCTTGTGGGCTGGCGGCGTCACCAGCTGGGCCGGCGGTGTTATTCACGTCGCTGCAAGTTGGGCTGGAGGTTTGGGCCTCTCCGCCGGAGAAGTTGGTCGGCCCAGCCCGGCTGATCGTAGGGCCGGCGGTACCACTTGGCCCAGCAGATGCGCCAAATGGCCCGGCTGTCTCGGGCAAGCCTTCTGGTCGGCCATTTTGATCTTCTTGCCGGCCAGACGATGTGATGTCCTCATCACCCACCCCCACCACCACCAAAAACTTCAAATGATTTGTTTGCCTTGGTGCATAAATTTTAGCAAGGTGTACCCCTTCACCAACAACATACGATCCATTTACCCCAGTTGAAGAGCATAAGCTACGGAAATTAATGGAATTCATAGAACGTGATGAGTATGTTATTCTTATATTATTAATTTCTTATTATTAATCTCTTCACGTATATAATTTCTCAGCTTATATAGGACGAACCAATTGGATCATGGGATTCAGGAGTTGAATTCTACAGAATAATTATTACAACAAGGGATAAATGGCCTAAATCTGATTATGGCTGGTTGGCTGATACGGTATGTTATTACTTGGTTTACTTGATGGCTGTTTTGTTTAGGTGGAAGATTTATTAAATGGCAGATTTGTTGTATTATGATGACAGTTTGTATTATGTTCATAGCACATTTCTTTATTTTGATGATTTATTATATGGTACATCGATGTGGACCATTTGTTTGCCTATGTTTTTGTAAACTCCAACCATTGGATAGCTGTAGACATTAACCTGTAGAAGGAAACAATCCATGTATATGGCAGCATACCTCACATTGAGCCAGATGGCAAAAACATTATTCAGTATTGTAGGCCCTTCACCAGAATGATTCCCATTATGTTGAACAAATGTGTTTTGTCTAACATACGGAAGAAGACTGTGAAGCAATTTAGGGTTACAAGGTTGAAGAATGTTCCTCGAAAATTTTTTCCAGGAAATTGTGGTGTCAATGCTATCAAATACATTGAGTGTCTTGCTCTTGGGTGTACATTTGATAGTTTGAATGACCAGAACATCGAGGCATTGCATGAGAAGTTGGTTGCTGAAATACTTGACGAGGTTGCGGAACCCTCATTTCATTTATCTAACCCCTTACCCCGTGCTTCCGAGTTCAGAATTCCGTTTCTGACAGATTCACAATGATAGACTTTTTACAAGTTTGGTGGGAGACTTAATTAATTTATGATCACATACTTATTAGTTAATGATGACAAACTTCTTTGTTTGGCTGTAGACTTATATTTGTAATCTGTCATCGATAGTATCATGGGATTTAGGGTATAGCAATACTTCATGGTAGAGTTATTGGATTTCATGGCAGGCTTATTTATTATTTTAGGGTATAGCGATACCCTAAACATTATTTCCATGACATATTTATTGATAATTTGATAGTTTGTGGAAGCAGACTTATTGGTTATTTGCTATACCCTAAACAATATTTCAATAGCAGACTTATTTATACCTTGCTATACCCTATATATTATTGTAAAATAGAAATTACGATCTTTAAACCTTAAAATATTCTATCTAAACTGTAAAATCTACAATCAATTACAATATGTAATCCCTAACATCTCAATCCTAATGATAGACTTACATACTCGTATCTCTTATTTTATACCCTAAAATCTAAACTTATCGGGCATTATATAAACAGGGTGGGTCGCTATTTATTTTCCTCCAAATTCTAGGGTTAGCTCATCTCCTCCTGTTGAGTCCCGAGTTCGTTTCGCTCCTTCTATTTGAATTCAGGATTTGATTTCCATAGGGTAAGTTCGATTTATCTGCGTTTTGTATTCGATTTACTCGGTGTTTTGATTTGATTTACTCGCGTTGTGTATTTACAATGTACGGGAAGATACAGCTACAGCCAAAGCTCTTCCTCCAAAGGAATCATTAGCAGTGGATGTTGCAGAGCTGATGATGAATTTGGAATCCCAACTAGGTGTTCATGTGGTAAGAAGTATATGTTTTGACATCTTATAAAACAACCGATCTAGGGAGAAGATTCTTTACGTGTCGACTGCATGAGGATCCTGGATATCACATTCACAAATGGTGGGATGAAGCTATTGCAGAGGAATTAACTATCTTAAAGTTGCGAAATGAATAGCACACAAGGATATGTCCTTGTGATACCAATTTGGAGATTATGCGTGTTAAGGTTCAAAACAATGCCGATGAGATTGCGAAGCTGAAAGCGATAGTTGTAGGTTTAATCTTGATTGGTGCTATATTTTTCTACTTGTTTAAGTAGAGATGTCAGACTTATTAGTTCATGATGCCAGACTTATTAATTAACGTTGTAGACATATTTGTTAATAGTGGCAAACTTATTAGTTAACGATGACAGACTAACTAGTTAACGATGGTAGACTTATATGTTACTGATGTCAAACTTATTTGTTACTATGGTAGATTTATTGTTTACGATGGCAGACTTATTGGTAGAGATGGTAGATTTATATCACAAAGTTTAACATTACAAGTTTAACATTACAAGTTTAATTTTACAAGGTTAACATTACCAGTGCAATCAAAATGTTGGAAATCACAAAATGGCTCTAGAGCCTTACACGTTTTATAATTATGTCAAATTGCATTGCATTTGGAACATACATGTTCTTTCCGGGGCCGTTTCTTCTCTACCACTTTTTTTCTAAGGCGGATTTCATCCTTGAATTTTTGGTATGCCCTAGCTGTTGGCAAACCAATGGTGGCAAACACACCTTCTCCGTGATATGGACATGAGCAGGTAATGTGACATATCTGGGCACAACTGATGTCGCATACGCATTATACAAATAGTTCATAAAGTAATAAGGACATGGTTCATCAATCTCACGAAGATACTTGGTGTATTTGTCAAGCCAGAAAGCATTACTAAGTACTCGTATAAACCTTATTTAGTTTTAAATGTTGTTTTCCACTCATCACCTTCTTTCATCCTAATTTGGTGATAACCACTCTTAAGATCTACCTTAGAGAAGATGCTAGAACCATGCAATTCATCTAACATATCATATAATCTAGTTATAGGATGGTGATACTTTATAGTGATATTGTTGATGGCTCTGCAATCAACACACATTCTCCAGCTTCCATCCTTTTTTGGGATAGGCAAAACAGGTACAACACACGGGCTCATACTTTCACGTATATGTCCTTTCTCCATTAGTTCAGTGACTTGTTGTTGAAATTCCTTGGTCTCCAGGGGGTTGGTTCTGTAGGCTGGCTTGTTGGAAAGAGATGCTCCTGTTAGAAAGACAATTTGGTGCTCAATTCCTCGGATTGGTGGTAAGCCTTGCGGTTGCTCCTCCGGAAACACATCGTTAAATTCCTTCAAAAGAAGTTGAATTTTGCTAGGAATGTCCTGCATAGATTGGTTAGTATGAAAGCATTCTTTAAGCACAAAGAGTAGGTGGGGTAAGTTACTCCCTTGGTTGGACTTAATCATAAGATTAGTCAGTTGTTTGGCTTGTGGCTTGGTTTGCGGTTTGGCGGTGCCATCGGCCTGGCGTTTTCTTTTGGGTTCGGATTGGGCTTTGTTTTTCTTTAAAGCTATCTGATCTAAATGAACCTCTTGTGGGGATAAATGTACTAAAATATGTTTCTTTCCCTTAAACTCAAATGAGTGCCTATTAGTAAACCCATCATGAATAACCCTTCTATCCGGTTGCCAAGGTCTATCTAACAAGATGTGACCAGCATCCATGGGTAAAACATCACACAAAACCTCATCTTCATATTTGCCTATGACAAAGGAACTAGGGCCTCGTTCTCTACTTGTAGTTCACCCTCATCATTAAGCCATTGCAACTTAAAGGGTTTAGACCTCTTAATAATCTGAAGTCCTAACTTCTCTACCATAGTCTCACTAGCTATATTGGTACAGCTACCTCCATCTATCACTAAGCTACAGACCTTACTCTTCACTAGACAACGAGTGTGGAATAGGCTCTCTCTTTGCTCATTCTTTTCTGTCCTTGTTTGTAAGTTTAGAGTTCTCCTAGTGACTAAGAGTTGTCCAGCATTGGGCATGGCTACATTTTCTTCCAAGGACTCAGCATCCGAATGATCATCCTCTGATTCTACATCACCATTAGCCCTAATAACTATGGTTCTCTTATTGGTACATTCCCTAGAGTAGTGACCAAAGCCCTTACACTTAAAACACTGAATTTCCCTACTATCCTGAGTATATTCCCTACAATCAAAGACTATTTCTATCTTCTTTTCCCACTCTAGATACTCCTCAGGGTCATTGGTTCCATGGAAAGAGGGAATCTTGATTTTAAGGCCAGCCAAAGGGTCGCAAGGATTGGGTTGGTTATTCCTCTGCGGCTGGTTGTCTCTTGGCCGCCGTCTCCTAGGGTGTTGTGACCTAGATGAGTGACTGCAGTATTGCTCAGTATAAGAAGGTGGCTGTTTATCCTAAGTCGGTCATTCATGGATCTTTCTATTTCAGCTCTCATGGTTACCATACTTTAATCCATCATGGCTTTAAAGGAATCAAGGAGTTGTTTGTTGGAGTTTGAGGCTTCTTCTCCATTATTGCTGGTTCCTACAATGGTACCTAAAAAATTCAGATAACTAAACAAGTAAGAGTATCAAAGTAAAACACAGAAACTGACACAACAACTCGCCGAAACAAAGACACAAGAACAAAGACAAACCATAGCAAATCATGTTCTAGACCCTTTGAACTCCGGTTTTGAAATGGCTGAGTCTAACAACTTTAGATTCGTTTTGAAACGTTTTTAATTGGTATTCCTGGTTTTCTTAAGTCTTAAGAAAAAGTTTCTTTCAGTTTTTAATCTCTAAAATATTCAAACAAAATGTGATAAACTCGGATTAACAAAAACAGTTTCTTAGAACCTCAAGGGTGCCGATTGGGTGTTTCACAAGTTTTGTCCTTTAGAAAAGGGTTGTAAACTATTTTCAAGATAATTTCCTGGTTCTTCAAAGATCTAAGATCAATTTTAAACAAGAAACAAACCCAGAAACATTTTAAAGCATATCGCAAAAAGAAGGCGAAAGGTTACAAAACCTTTTTGCAAGAATACGAAAGCGTGCAAACCGGTTTTTAGAGACACAACCTGGTTTGGAGTGGGCTCTGATACCACTTGATGTGATCCTGATGAGGATCAAGACCTTGATCAACTCCATATGGTTGTGTAAGAGTGGATGAGTGGATTGAAGTTGCGGAATTGGTGAAACGATGGTGTAGCTTGCGGATGTGTGAGCTCTTAAGTGGATGGATCCGAGAACAAGGGGAAATGGATGATACTTCTCAAGGATGGTAGAAAATCCTTGAACTATCTGCTTTCTCTGTGTGAATGACAAAGGCCAGGCACGGTTGGCAAGGGGTGAATCGAATTGAGACTTCCAAGGGTGATGAAGATCCCTTAGACTTTCGGCTCTTGAGAGGAATGAGAAAGTGTTCTAAAATTTCTTATTCAAGAGGATGATCAAACGAGTTTAAGAAGGAGATTTTCTATTAAAATATTTGATGATTCAGAAGGAAGGATACAAGAGAGTAATTATAGTAGTCTAGAAAATTGAAAATGACTCCTAAAATTCTATCTAAACATTAAAGGAAATACTTAGGGAATTACAAAGCAACTAAGACAAAGACTAAGAAGTAATAATGTTTTGACTTGATTCTTCCTCTCTTATTTCGTGGATGATGTGATAGAATGGGCCTTGAATCACCAAGAAGCTGTGGTAAAGTACCTTGGGCTTTCCTCATTAAAAACCTATCATAGAAAACCATAGGGACAAAACTAACAATAGGGAAAAAGAGTACAAACCAAGGAACCTCACTTGGTGACATGAGTCCGTAACTTTTGATTAAGAGCTCAAAATAACATGAGTCTGACACCCACATTAAGCTAGCTCAATTTTCCATACTGTGACAACTTTTAAGTATGAAAGAGCTACTAGAACGCCTCCAAGTAATCGAATGTATTCCAAACAAAGTGATGACATGCATTATGCTTCATTTATAAGCTTTTACTCAAGGAGTACTAGTGATCAGTTTAGAATGATCATTTTAACTGGCCGATCAACTTGACATATCCACACTAAATCATTTGTAACTTTTTATTTAGAGTTCAAAATGACACTAATTATATGCCCATGTTAATCTAGTTCAATTTTCTATATTGTGACAACAATTGAGATTGAAAGAGCTACGAAAAAGCCTCCAAGTAAACCAATGTACCGAAACTACGTGATGCCATGCATGATGCTTCATTTATAAGCCTTTACTCAAGAAGCACCGATGATCAGTTTAGAATGATCATTTTAACTGGATGATCAATTTACACGTCCGCACTAAATCGTATTTAACTTTTGATTTAAAGCTCAAAATGGCATGAATCCAATACCCACGTTAAGCTAGCTCAATGTTCTATATTTTGAAAATATTAGAGACTGAAACATCTACGACAAAGCCTCCAAGTAATCCAATGTATCCCAAACTGCGTGATGCCATGCATTATGCTTCATTTATAAGCCTTTACTCAACGAGCACCAGTGATCACTTTAGAACGATCATATTAACTAGACGATGAACTTGACATGTCCGCACTAAATCATTTGTACTGTTGATTTAGAGCTCCAAATGACATGAGTCCATCACCCACGTTAAGCTAGTTCAATTTTCTATATTGCGACAAAATTTGAGACTGAAAAAGCTACGACAAAGCCTCCAAGTAATCCAATGTATCCCAAATTGTGTGATG
This sequence comes from Pugionium dolabratum, assembly GCA_018901945.1. Lineage (NCBI taxonomy): Eukaryota > Viridiplantae > Streptophyta > Magnoliopsida > Brassicales > Brassicaceae > Pugionium > Pugionium dolabratum. Next base: position 19,961 of record JAEVFF010000084.1, on the reverse strand, counting down.
CCATGCATTATGTTTCATTTATAAGCCTTTACTCAAGGAGCACCAATGATCAATTTAGAATGATCATTTTAGCTAGCTCATCAACTTGACATGGCCGCACTAAATAGTCTTAAAATTTTGATTTAGAGCTCAAAATGTCATGAGTCTCACATCCATGTTAAGCTAGGTTAATTTTCTATATTTTGACAAAATTTGAGACTTAAAAAGCTATGACAAAGCCTCGAAGTATTCCAATGTATCCAAACTACGTGATGCCATGCTTTATGCTTCCTTTATAAGCCTTTACTGAAGGAGCCCCAGTGACCAGTTTAGAGTGATCATTTTAACTGTTGATCAAATTGACATTTCCGCACTAAATCGTCCGAAACAATTGATTTAGAATTCAGAATAACACGAATCCAACACCAACGTTAAGCTAGCCCAATTTTTATATTGTGACAACATTTGAGACTGAAAGAGCTACGACAAAGCCTCCAAGTTATCCAATGTATCCCAAACAGCATGATGCGATGCATTATGCTTCATTTATAAGCCATTACTCAAGGAGAAACAATGATCAGTTTAGAATGATCATTTTAACTAGCTGATCGACTTCACATGTCCGCATGAAATCATCCTTAACTTTTGAATTATAGCTCAAAATGACATGAGTCCAACACCCACGTTAAGGTAACTCAATTTTTCATATTGCGACAACATTTGAAGCTCAAAGAGCTACTACATAGCCTCCAAGTAATCTAATGTGTTTCATACTGCGTGATGTCAGGCATTATACTTCCATTAGTAGCCTTTACTCAAGGAGCACCAATGATCTATTTAGAATAATCATTTTAACTGGACGATCAACTTGACAACTCTACACTAAATCGTCCGTAATTGTTGATTTAGAGTTCATAATGACATGAATCCAAAGTACATGTTAAGCTAGCTCAATTTTCTCTATTGTGACATCATTAGAGACTCAAAGAGCTATGAAAAAACCTCCAAGTAATCCAATGTATCCCATAATACGTGATGCCATGCATTATGCTTCTTTTATAAGCCTTTACGCAAGGAGCACCAATGATAAGTTTAGAATGATCATTTAACTCGCTGATAAACTTGACATGTTAGCACTAATTAGTCTTTAACTTTTTATTTAGAGCTCAAAATGACATGAGTCCAACGCCCACATTAGGCTAGCTAAATTTTTCATATTGTGACAACATTTGAGACTGGAAGAAACAAAGCCTCCAAGTAATCCAAGGTATCCCAAATTGCATGATGCCATGCATTATTACTGATTTATAAGCCTTTACTCAAAGAGAACCAATGATCAGTTTAGAATGACCATTTTAACTACCTGATCAACTTGACATGTCCACAGTAAATCGTCCATAACTTTTGATTTAGAGTTCAAATTGACACGAATCCAATGCCCACGTTAAACTACCTTAATTATCTATGTTGTGACAAAATTTGACACTGAAATAGCTACAACAAAGCCTCCAAGTAATCCAATCTATCCTGAACTGCGTGATGTCGGGAATTATGCTTCATATATAAGCCTTTATTAAAGGATCACAAATGATCAGTTTACAATGATCATTTTAACTAGCTGATCAACTGGAAAAATCCGCACTAAATCGTCTTTAACTTTTGATTTAGAAATCAGAATGACACGAATCAAAAGCCGACGTTAAGCTAGCTCAATTTTCTATATTGTGACAACATTTGAGATTGAAAGAGCAACGACAAAGCCTCCAAGTATTCCAATTTATCCCAAACTGCATGATGCCAGGCATTATGCTTTGTTTATAAGCCTTTACTCAATGAGCACCACTGATCAGTTTAGAATGATTACATTAACTGGCCGATCAACTTGTCGAATCTCCACTAAATCGTCCGTATCTTTTGATTTAGAATTCAAAATGACACGAATCCAACGCTCGCGATAAGCTAGCTCAATTTTCTATATTTTGACAAAATTTAAGATCAAAATAACTACGATAAAGCCTCCTAGTAATCCAATTTATCCCAGACTTTGTGATGCCTTGCATTATGCTTCATTTATTTCCTTTACTCATGGAGAACCGATGATCATTTTAGTATGATCTTTTTAACTAGCTGATCAACTTACATGTTTCCATTCTGTAACTTTTGATTTATAGCTGAAAATGACATGAATCCAACGCCCACATTAAGCTAGCTTAAGTTTCCATATTGTGACAACATTTGAGACTGAAAGAGTTACAAAAAGCCTACAAGTAAATTCATGTATCCCAAAATGCTTGATGCCATGCATTATGCTTCATTTATAAGCCCTTATCAAGCAGCACCAGTGATCAATTTAGAATGATCATTTCAACTGGCCGATGGACTTGACATGTCATCATTAAATCGTACATAACTTTTGATTTAAAGTTTAGAATGACAGGAATCCAACGCCCACGTTTAACTAGCTTATATCCTGATAAAATTTAAGACCAAAATAGCTACAACAAAGCCTTCAAATAATCCAATCTATCCCAAACTCTGTGATGTCATGCATTATGCTTCATTTATTTCCCTTACGCATGGAGCACCGGTGATAAGTTTAGAATGATCATTTTAATTAGCTGATCAACTTACTTTGTCAGCATTAAAATCGTCTTTAACTTTTGGTTTGGAGCTCAAAATGACATGAGTCCAACGTCCACATTAAACTAGCTCAATTTTTCATATTGTGACAAATTTGAGACTGAAAGAGCTACTACAAAGCCTCCAAGTAATCCAATGTATCCCAAACTGCGTGATACCATACGTTATACTTCATTTATAAGGCTTTACTCAAGGAGCACGATTGATCATTTTGGAATGATTATTTTAACTTGCTGATTAACTTGACATGTCAACAATAAATCGTACGCACTTTTGATTTAGCGTTTAGAATGACACGAATCCTATGCCCACATTAATCTAGCTCATTTTCTATATTGTGACAGAATATAAGACCAAAATAGCTACGAAACAGCCTTCTACTAATCCAATCTATCCCAAACTGCGTGATGCCATTCATTATGCTTCATTTATAAACCTTTACTCAAGGAGCACCAATGACCAGTTTAGTATACTCATTTTAACTGGCCGATCAACTTGAAATATCCGCACTAATAATCCAAAGCTTTGGATTTAGAATTAATAATGACACGAATGTAACGCTAATTTCAAGCTAGCTCAATTTTCTATATTGTGATAAAATTTAAGACCGAAATAGCTACTACAAAACCTCCAAGTATTCTAATCTATCCCAAACTGTGTGATGTCGATCAACGGCCACTTTAAGCTAGCTCAATTTTCGATATTGTGACAACATTTGAGATTGAAAGAGCTACCACAAACCCTTTAAGTAATGCAATATATCCTAAACTACGTGATGCCATGCCTTATGCATCATTTATAAGCCTTTACTCAAGGAGCACTAATGATCAGTTTTGAATGATCAGTTTAGAGAGGTCATTTTAACTAGCCAATCAACTCGACATGTTCGTACTAAATCGTCCATAACTTTTGATTTAGAGTTCAGAATGACACGAATCCAACTCCCACGTTAGCTACTACCACAATGCCTTCAAATAATCCAATCTATCTTGAACTGTGGGAAGCCATGCATTATGCTTCATTTATAAGCCTTTACTCAAGGAGCACCGATGATTAGTTTAGAATGATCATTTCAACTGGCTGATCAACTAGACATGTACGCACTAAATCGTCTGTAACTTTTTTATTTAGAGTTCAGAATGACACGAATCCAACGCCTACTTTAAGCTAGCTCAATATTCTATATTGTAAAAAAATTTAAGACTAAAATAGCAACGACAAAACTTCCAAGTTATCCAATCTATCTGTAACTGCGTGATGTCATGCATTATGCTTCATTGGTGAACCTTTTCTCAATGAGCCCCAATGATCAGTTTAGAGTGATTAATTTAACTAACCGATAAACTTGACATGTCCGCACTAAATTGTCCGTAACTTTTGATTTATAGGTCAAAATGACATGAATCCAATGCCCACATTAACCTAGCTCGATTGTCTATATTGTGATAACATTTTAGACTGAAAGAGGCTACAACAATGCCTTCAAGTAATCCAATCTATCCAAAACTGTGTGATCTCAAGCATTATGCTTCATTTATAAGCCCTTACTAAAGGAGCACTAATGATTAGTATAGAATGATCACTTTAACTACCCGATCAACTTGACATGTCCGCACTGAATTGTCTGTAG